>CM072699.1:5256654-5439154 GCA_036884735.1 Huso huso | reverse complement strand
TTATCAACACAGTAATTTTCAGTTCTTCCTGAAGTTTACTCAAAGACCACGGAGCTAAAAAACATTAATACCTCCCCCCAATTCCGTTCTGAACCCTAGGAACTGAAAAACTAAGACCAGTCTGAGCTCTCAGATTCTAAGCACAACTAGAGGTAATTAGCAATGTATTAAGAATGCTCAAAATGCATTTTTGATGATGTCACACCCTTCGAACTCTGAGCAAACAGCAATACCGCTCAACAGCACTGGAGATTCTGTGAAGAGCGACATCACTGCTTGATCATAGTCTTTCCTATTCGGAGATTTCATTTCTTTAGGAGGCACAGCGCCCAATTTTTTAATTTTTTTACAGGTGACCCCAGCAGAGAAGGAGGAGGATGCGGTGAGTCTGGATTTCGACTTCAATATCGATGATCTTCTGGACAGCCCTCCGTCACGCCGGAGAAACGGAAGCTTTAAAACACCCGAACTGAAAGAGAAAGAGGAGAAGAAGGTGAGGTTCTGAGATTACCAGGCCAGGGCAAGAACCGAGGCTGAAGGTAGAGGCCAGGGCTGAGGCTGGTAGAGGCCAGGGCTGAGGCTGAAGGTAGAGACCAGGGCTGAGGCTGAAGCTGAGGCATGAATCTCAGACATTTTTAGCTAGCGAGTGCTCAAAATGTATTTATACTGATGCCACACCCTTCAGACTCAGCAGATATAACAATACTGGTCAACGTCACTGGAGATTTTGTCAAACCACTGCAGTCTTTCCTATTCAGAGATTTCATTTCTTTAGAGGCACAGCGCCCAATTTTTTTTTTTTTGTTTGTTTTTACAGGTGACCCCAGCAGAGAAGGAGGAGGATGCGGTGAGTCTGGATTTCGACCTCATTATCGACGATCTTCTGGACAGCCCTCCTCCACAACGGAGAAATGAAAGCTTTAAAACACCCGAACTGAAAGAGAAAGAGGAGAAGAAGGTGAGGTTCTGAGATTACCAGGCCAGGGCAAGAACCGAGGCTGAAGGTAGAAGCCAGTCTGAGGCTGGTAGAGCCCAGAGCTGAGGCTGAAGGTAGAGACCAGGGCTGAGGCTGAAGCTGAGGCATGAATCTCAGACATTTTTAGCTAGCGAGTGCTCAAAATGTATTTATACTGATGTCACACCCTTCAAACTCAGCAGATATAGCAATACTGGTCAACGTCACTGGAGGTTTTGTCAAACCACTGCAGTCTTTCCTATTCAGAGATTTCATTTCTTTAGAGGCACAGCGCCCAATTGTTTGTTGTTTTTTTATACAGGTGACCCCAGCAGAGGAGGAGGATTTGGAGAGTCTGGATTTAAAGGGTCTGAGCCGCGTTATGGACGAGCTTCTGGACAGCCCTCCGTCACGCCAGAGAAATGGAAGCTTAAAAACACCCGAACTGAAAGAGAAAGAGGAGAAGAAGGTGAGGTTCTGAGATTACCAGGCCAGGGCAAGAACCGGGGCAATTACTAGAGATCCGTCAAATTTCTCTGCTTTTTTTTTTTTTTTTTTACTGTTTTTCTACCAAAATGCACGCAGTATTTAGAGTAGGCTCCATCAAATTCTCCAAAGAGAAAAAATGTTTTTTTCTTTTCTTTATTTCTATTATATCCTTTTTTTTTAACAGTGTAGAACATTTCACAGCTGTTTTTCCTCATCTAACATCCTGGTTTCTACCCCGATGGCTTTTTTATTTTTCCTTTTTGGGAGGGCAACATTCTTTCCCTGCACTATTCTCACTGAAAAAATAAATACATAAAATAATTAACAGATACATAAACACACTGTCGTGAAATTCAGTCTGTATTTTATTTTAAAATAATAATAAAAAAACATTGCACAGATAATCTCATCTATACGCATTTAATTTCTATATTATAAACGTATTTGTCAATCTTCATGTTTTAATAGTTTCATAACATTGAGGGTTGTGCATATCCAATAAATAACTATCGCTTCTGTTCAAATCTGTTAAAAAAAAGTTATTTTTTTCAATACATGTTTAAATCTAAAAAATACGTAAATATGATAAATGACAAACTAGGTTATCAACACTAGCATCAGCAGATATAGCAGATATAGCAATACTGGTCAACGTCACTAGCGATTTTGTCAAACCACTGCAGTCTTTCCTATTCAGAGATTTCATTTCATTAGGAGGCACAGCGCCCAATTGTGTGTGTATTTATTTTTCATTTGTTTTTTTTATATAGGTGACCCCAGCAGAGGAGGAGGAGGAGGATGTGGTGAGTCTCGATTTCGACCTCAATATCGACGAGCTTCTGGACAGCCCTCCGTCACGCTGGAGAAATGGAAGCTTAAAAACACCCGAACTGAAAGAGAAAGAGGAGAAGAGGAAGATAGTGATGTTCCGAGACAATGAGGATCTGTTCACGTTCAGCGCGGAGGAGGAGGAGGAGGAGGAGGCTGACCAGTTAGATCCTGACCAGCTGACGCAGCTCCTGATCGAGTTTGACAGAGCAAGGGAGGCTCAGACCCTGGCCAGGGCCCAGGCGAGAGCCGAGGTCGAGGCTGAAGGTAAGGCCAGGGCTGCTAAGGCCAGTACTGAGGCAGAGGCGAAAGCTAAGGCCAGGGTTGAAGCTGAGAATGAGGCCAAGGCCAGGGCTAAGGCCAGTACTGAGGCTGAAGCCAAGGCCAGGGTTGAAGCTGAGAATGAGGCCAAGGCCAGGGCTGAAGCTAAAGCTAAAACTGAAGATGAGGCTAAAGCTAGGATCAAAAGCTGAAGATGTGCCAGAGGCCTGGGCTGAGGATCAGATTCAGGCTAGGATCAGAGCTAAGCTTCTGCCTGGGTCCAATGATGTGCCAGAGGCCTGGGCTGAGGCTGAGCCAGAGATCGGGACTGAGGCTCAGGCCACGACTGGGACTAGGGTTCGGGCTAGGAGAAGAGCTAATCTTCTGCCTGGGTCCAATGATGTGCCAGAGGCCTGGGCTGAGCATCACGCTAAGACTGGGATTCAGGCTAGGAGAAGAGTTAAGCTTCTGCCTTGGTCCAATGCTGTGCTAGAGGCCTGGGCTGAGGCTGAACCAGAGATCGGGACTGAGGCTCAGGCCACGACTGGGACTAGGGTTCGGGCTAGCAGAAGAGCTAAGCTTCTGCCTGGGTCCAATGATGTGCCAGAGGCCTGGGCTGAGGCTGAACCAGAGATCGGGACTGAGGCTCAGGCCACGACTGGGACTAGGGTTCGGGCTAGCAGAAGAGCTAAGCTTCCGCCTGGGCCCAATGCTGTGCCAGAGGCCTGGGCTGAGGCTGAACCAGAGACCGGGACTGAGGCTGAGGCTAAGACTGGGGCTAGGGCTCGGAGAAGAGCTAAGCTTCCGCCTGGGCCCAATGATGTGCCAGAGGCCTGGGCTGAGGTTGAACCAGAGACCGGGACTGAGGCTGAGGCTAAGACTGGGGCTAAGGGCTCGGAGAAGAGCTAAGCTTCCGCCTGGGCCCAATGATGTGCCAGAGGCCTGGGCTGAGACTGAACCAGAGACCGGGACTGAGGCTGAGGCTAAGACTGGGTCTAGGGCTCGGAGAAGAGCTAAGCTTCCGCCTGGGCCCAATGCTGTGCCAGAGGCCTGGGCTGAGGCTGAACCAGAGACCGGGACTGAGGCTGAGGCTAAGACTGGGTCTAGGGCTCGGGCTAGGAGAAGAGCTAAGCTTCCGCCTGGGTCCAATGATGTGCCAGAGGCCTGGGCTGAGACTGAGCCAAAGGCCAAAACTGAGGCTGAAGCTAAAGCTGAAGCGAAGGCCATGGTTAAGGCAAGGATCAAAGCCAGGCATCTGGCTAGGTGCCAGGCTGCAGCTGCAGCAGAGGCCAAGGCTGCGACTGCCGGGCCTGAGACTGAGGCTGAAGCGGAGGCCAGGGCTCTGGCTGAATTGTGTGCTAAAGCTGGAGCCGAGGCCAAGGCTAAAGCGGTGTCCAGGATCAAGGCTCGGCTCAGAGAATTCTACGCCCAAAAGTCACCAGCGGGCAGCTCCAGTGTCGAACATCCCGATGAGCCTCACGCCAACGCAGGGAAGGCGGACGTCTCCCGCAACAAGGGCCCCACGACCTGTGCCAGGCTTTTCGGGAAAATCTGCTGGAAATGGAGAGCTGAGAAGGTCCAGCGAGAGCGCCCGTTTCTAACAGTAACCGAGATCAACTTCTCCCTCGACTGCCACCAGCAGCAGCAGCAGCAGCAGCAGCAGCAGCAGAGGGCTAGCAAGGCAAGACTGTTTATGAATAATTGCATTGTAAATTGGGTAACACACTGGCCAGTTAAAAAGCAGAGATGCTCTCTTACCTGGGGCGGGCAAGTCCTTTTATTTTTTTTGTTCTATGTAGTTGCGTTCTCTGTTTTCACTGATTCATTAGCCCCCTTCTTCTGTCCCAAGAAAAAAATAACTTTTGCAAGGATCTCTATGTTGATACAATATGAAGCGATGAGATTAAATTAAAGAACCGTTTCACACTGGGTATGTCTTCCCCCCCCGTGTGTACCCAGCGTGAAAGGACCTGCATTTTAAACGATGACATTAAGTTTCACTCTGTAACGCTTACTTTTGCAGTTTTATGCGCGAAATACATTTTACGTAACAAAAAAAAAACTTTTATCTTCGCAGGCGTCCACTGAAGAGACCCTTTGCATGACGAAATGTTTTACAAAACGGATTCAGAAAATATTTAAGAAGTCAGGAGGGAATCCAGAAACTAAAAGCCAGAAGTACATCAAAAAAACAAAGGAGAAGAAAAACCCATGGCCCAAAACCCGTCGAACACCAAAATCCCGCCGGCGGCTTCGGAGCCAAAAAAATGGGGCTTGGCTTTTAAAAACCACGCCCACCCCAAGATGCGTTTATAGGATTTCTGCGTCCTCCTCTTCCTCCTCCTCCTCTTCCTCACCCTCTTCTATTCCAATAGACTCCAATCTGTATGATCTGCTCTGTCTTTTCAACTAAGCTTCTGATTTCACAGTCGCAGAAGAGGACTTCCGTTGGATTTCGCTCCTGTTTCAGGGGATGTAGGCTGACCTACTTTTGGCTGATTGGATTGGTACCACCCAGCTGCTCAACCGCAAAAAAGATGAAGTCGGGAGTCCCCCGAGTGGCTCACCTGGTAAAGGCACGACCGCCTGGTGTGCAGGGCGAGTCATACAGTCAGGGGGAGTGCTGGTTCGCTCCCTGGCTGTGCGAAGTTGCTGGTCTTCGCTGGGGATTCCACAGGGAGCATCGCATTGGCTCTGGCGCTCCCGTGGGTTAGGGAGGCAAAACCAGCAGGGACGGTTTCTCCTCATCGCACTGCAGCAGACCCTACCAGCCAGGCAAAACCAGCAGGGAGATCCTGGGCTCTGGTCTCCTCATCGTACTGCAGCGGACCCTACCAGCCAGGCACCCAGTGAGCTCGGGCGGACGCCTGGAGGGCTGGCCTTTGTCCAGCTCACTGACATCCGCTCTTGAGATCCTGGGCTCTGGTGCTCCCGTGGGTTAGGGAGGCAAAACCAGCAGGGACTGTTTCTCCTCATTGCACTGCAGCGGACCCTACCGGCCAGGCACCCAGTGAGCTCGGGCGGACGCCTGGAGGGCTGGCCTTTGTCCAGCTCTGGACATCCCGCTCTCCTGAGATCCTGGGTGTAAAAAGGAACATCTGGCTTGAGATCCTGGGTGTAAAGGGGGCAAGTGGGATCGGAAGACGCCCCACTGGACCGTCAGATCCTGCTGAACTGTGGTGGGGGAATCGCTGCTGAACTGAGGGGAGGGGCAAATAATTGGGCATTCTAAATTGGGGAAAAAAGTTATTGGACATTCTAATTTGGGGAAAAAGTTATTGGACATCCTAAATTGGGGTAAAAAGTTATTGGAGATTCTAATTTGGGTTAATACTTGGGCTGTGTGGGAAATTGCTGAAAAAAAAAATTATTGGACATTCTAAATTGGGGAAAAAAAAAAGTTATTGACATTCTAAAAAAAGTTATTGGACATTCTAAATTGGGGAAAAAAGTTATTGGACATTCTAAATCGGATAAAAATTAGAAAAAAATTGGATATTCTAAATTTGGGGAAAAAATTATTGGACATTCTAAATTGGGGAAAAAAGTTATTGGACATTCTAAATTGGGGTAACCTAATTATTGGACATTCTAAATTGGGGGGAAAAATACATTTGGCTAAAATGTTAGGGAAATTGCTGCGGTGAGGAGAAAAAAATTATTGGACATTCTAAATTGGGGGAAAAAAGTTATTGGACATTCTAAATTGGGGTAAAAAAAATATTGGACATTCTAAATTGGTGGGAAAGTTATTGGACATTCTAAATCGGGGTAAAATAATTGGGCATTCTAAAAAAAAAAAAAAAAAAAAAAAAAAAAAAAAACAGGAGCAGCTCCGGACTGTGGAGAATTTCTTTCCCTCTGCTTCAGGAATCATCCTCATTGAAAAGAGATCACTGAGCTTGAGAGAGAAAAGAGTCTATTAAAAATCCCTGTCACTGAAAACACAGTGCGTGTCACTTGCTTTCATTTATTCAAATATATCTTAATAAGAATGCGAGTCACGATAGACAGTGGGTATGTATATTTATTCAAATTATAATAGGTAGCTGAACTACACCACATGGTGAAAGGTACGGGCACCAGGTCCCAGGATGGTGGTATACGCTGGTAATTAGGAATCTAGTACTTGGTAACACTTAGGCTACTCGGATCTCTCTTTGCAGGTTCCGTTTGATCCCAGGACCACACAACACAGGGTAGTTATAAAATAGATTACAGAAGTTTCTTTAAAAGATGGAATTTCATAGATCACAGCATACAATATCGTTTTTTTTTGTTTTTTTGTTTATCTGGTTAACACAGAAATAGTCAAACTAGTATTTTTAAAACACATTCAAAAACCCTTTAATTGCAATTAAAAGAACGCATCAGAATTCAGTGGCACTGGAACCATTTTCAAAGTGGCGGTGCTGAAAAGCCAATGACAAAGCGTCAGCCGGTAACAGCGCTGGGCTCCGGCGCAACAAAGCAATTATTCAGCACAACTGGTTGCAAGAACAGATTTCAAAAATATAGAAAACAGCTTACTCCATTCCAACGGGTTTATCTCGGAAGGGGATACGGCAGCCACAGTCTTACAGAGTAGGAGAAAATACACAACCGTCAGCATCTTCTGCAGCCAGACACGGGCACAGATCCACGCAGCTTCCCTCCTTGCTGCCCTGGTCGCGTCTCTTCCAGTCTCCGTGCTCCTCTCTCGCACTCCGTGTGTTTAAACGTGTGTGGATTCGCTTGCATCTTTCACCGGCTCTGCTCACACGCTCTTGTCCACCTGCAAGCATCATAAATCAACAATTAGTGAATAAAACAACACACATTGAGAATAATAAGAGTGAAAAATAACATATTCAGTCCACACAATAGTTAAAAAAAACGAATTGAATTCGTTCCATACTCAAACAAACCGGTCATTCATGACATGCGCATCTGTTTACTTTCAGTTGTACAGTTCAGCACATCTGATGCCTGGAAATGACTGAGAGGAAGCATCTCAGAGCATTAAAGATCACAGAGCTTACAGGGCCGACCCAACGACCTGAAGGAGCGAGACTTTAAAATCTCACTGCTTCTTATACCGTTCCCTTGTGATAACAAAAAATGCGAAATGGTGTTTCCGTGCCGCTCGTTTAGATGGTAGTGTTGCTCCGTAAAGCGGCCGGTGTTGAATTCATACAACAAGGAACTCATACGCGAGGTCTGGAAGTAAATCTATGACTTTTAATAAACATTTGAGACTATTTGAATCATTCTGAAGACAGGGGTTGGGTGTCTCCGAGTTTTAGACTTCCGAAGACAATCTGGCTTCATGAAACAAGCGCATTCTTTCAATCAGTTTGAATGACCAACAGCCGTCCCCGCTGAGGTTTTTCCTTCAAAGGAACTGGAATTCATATTTTAGAGACATCATTGTTAAGAACATAAGAACATAAGAACATAAGAAAGTTTACAAACGAGAGCAGGCCATTCAGCCCATCTTGCTCGTTTGGTTGTTAGTAGCTTATTGATCCCAGAATCTCATCAAGCAGCTTCTTGAAGGATCCCAGGGTGTCAGCTTCAACAACATTACTGGGGAGTTGGTTCCAGACCCTCACAATTCTCTCTGTAAAAAAGTGCCTCCTATTTTCTGTTCTGAATGCCCCTTTATCTAATCTCCATTTATGACCCCTGGTCCTTTTTTCTTTTTTCAAGTCAAATAAGTCCCCCGGGTTGACATTGTCTATACCTTTTAGGATTTTGAATGTTTGAATCAGAAACCATAGGCACCTAGCCCATAGAGCACAGGGGAGGCGAACGATTTATTTTGCCACTCTACTTTTTTTGCTCACACTATTATTCTATGTTTTGTTATGGTTTTGCCTATAAACGGTTTAAAATGTAAAAAAAAAAAAAAAAAAAAAAAAAGAAGTCATCATTCATAAGACATCCATAAGTCCAACATTAAAAATAAATCAATAGAAACCCACAATAAAACGCCCCCTCTTCAATATTTACGACAGCTAACGTTAGCAGCGGTGTGACTGCAGCAGAAGATGCTGGGCAGTTTGTGGAGACTACAAAAAAGGATTAATTAAATATAGGCTAGGTAATTGTTAGTTTAGTTTGTTTTATTCTCTATTAATTAAATTATATTCAGCCGGTTATTTATGTTTTTGGTTTTTTTTAACAAGGGTGTCTTGCATGTGCTTCATAGTGAAGTCTTTTTTTATATAGTAAAACAGTGCTTTTGACATGGCAAGTATTTTGAACTGCGTTACTTAGGGAATAATTACCTTCTATAGAACAGTACTTGCTTTTCTTGGTTAGTCACTTTCCTTTAATAAACTGCATGTGGGAGTTCTAGGTGTAGCATGTGCAGAGACTTGCATGTATTTGTATTTAATGCATGCTCAGTAAATACATATTGTAGATTTTATAAGAAAATAAGAAAGTTTACAAACGAGAGGAGGCCATTCAGTCCGTCTTGCTAGTTTGTTTGTTTGTAGCTTATTGATCCCAGAATCTCATCAAGCAGCTTCTTGAAGGATCCCAGGGTGTCAGCTTCAACAACATTACTGGGGAGTTGGTTCCAGACCCTCACAATTCTCTCTGTAAAAAAGTGCCTCCTATATTCTGTTCTGAATGCCCCTTTATCTAATCTCCATTTGTGACCCCTGGTCCTTGTTTCTTTTTTCAGATCGAAAAAGTCCCCTGGGTCGACTTTGTCAATACCTTTTAGGATTTTGAATGTTTGAATCAGATCACCGTGTAGTCTTCTTTGTTCAAGAATGAATAGATTAAATTATTTTAGCCTGTCTGCATACGACATGCCTTTTAAACCTGGGATAATTCTGGTTGCTCTTCTTTGCACTCTTTCTAGAGCAGCAATATTATTTTTGTAACGAGGTGACCAGAACTGAACACAATATTCTAGGTGAGGTCTTACTAATGCATTGTAGAGTTTTAACATTACTTCCCTTGATTTAAATTCAACACTTCTCACAATATATCCGAGCATCTTGTTAGCCTTTTTTATAGCTTACCCACATTGTCTAGATGAAGACATTTCTGACTCAACATAAACTCCTAGGTCTTTTTTATAGTTCCCTTCTTCAATTTCACTATCTCCCAAATGATGTTTATAATGCACATTTTTCTTGCCCGCATGCAATACTTTACACTTTTCTCTATTAAATTTCATTTGCAATGTGTCTGTCCAATTCTGAATGCTGTCTAGATCATTTTGAATGACCTTTGCTGCTTCAGCAGTGTTTGCCACTCCTCCTATTTTTGTGTAGTGTGCAAATTTAACGAGTTTGCTTACTATACCAGAATCTAAATCATGAATGCAGATTAGGAATAGCAGAGGACCTAATACTGATCCCTGTGGTTCACCACTGGTTACCTCACTCCATTTCCGATCGTTCAACTGCTATCGTTTGAAGCCAATTTAAAATCGACTAACAAACAGTGGCTTCCATTGAGGTCATTTGTCACCAAGCTCTATTTTAACAGAATGTTAATCAATGATGTTTTAGAATCGATTAAAAGGGAATAGGGATTTGTTTTAAAAAGAAATTGGAAATGAATTTGGATTTGATAGAAAAACGGAAATAACAAACAACCCTGGCGCATTAGGATTGACGGGGCCCTGGTGTAAGACTGAAGTAGACCCCAAACAAAACAAAAACAAGAATGAAAATGAATAAAGACAGTGTAGCTGACCAAGTAACGTTTAATACAAACACGCCCACCGTGTGTTTGTGTTGTCTTTACTGAACAATGGCACATCTTATTTCATTTTTAATAAACTGACATTCAAAAAATAAATAAAATTAACAATAATAGCAACAATAATAAGAAGAAGAATAAACAGCTTTTGTAAATAATGTAAAATAATAAGACACATGAGGCAGCTGAGCAATCACGTGACCAACTGCCAATCTGGTCGCTCCGATTTGCACTTTCGTGTTTTGATTGACAGTCCGGCCAACACGATCTTGCCGCGGTGTATTTTTTCTAATCCCAATAGGACGGTTACGCTGCTGGGAATGTGACGTCACCAGCTTGTCTCCCAAACGCAGACAAATGGGACACTTTTATATACACTGAATATCCACACAGAAATGAACTTTCAGGGCTCGTCTGCATTGGTGGCTTTAGAGCTTGCCTCATCTCACCGACAGAGGGCAGCATAGTAACAGCAAAGCATCACACATCACTGGCATGTTAAAGAAATCCTGGAGGAGTTGCAGGTCAAGATCCTTTAGGCAGAGTTCCCCTGCTCCCTCCATCCAGTCACTGCAGTGTAAAGGTATACCCTAAGGGGTAGCTGGGCTGGTTTCTGAGCAGAGGGAGGGATCGCTCAGCCTGTTACAGCTGCTCCAGCTCCATAAAGAAACATGCCGAGCACCAGCAGCAACACAAGCAGCAGTGAGAATGTAACAGGCAGCCGGCTTCTCTGTTCAATACGAACGCCTGCAGAAAAAGGAGACGATCTTGCGCTGACATACTGTACCAACATGGAGCAGAGTGGAGGTGTACAGTGGGAAACTACTGTCCTCGAGGGGGTTAGTGTCTGACAGGGGACTGCATTGGGAGAGGACACCAGATCAACATGAGGGGGGGTAGTGTCTGACAGGGGACTGCATTAGGAGAGGACACCATATCAACATGAGGGGGGGTAGTGTCTGACAGGGGACTGCATTGGGAGAGGACACCAGATCAACATGAGGGGGGGTAGTGTCTGACAGGGGATTGCATTGGGAGAGGACACCAGATCAGCATAAGGGGGGGTAGTGTCTGACAGGGGACTGCATTAGGAGAGGACACCAGATCAACATGAGGGGGGCTAGTGTCTGACAGGGGACTGCATTGGGAGAGGACACCAGATCAGCATGAGGGGGGGTAGTGTCTGACAGGGGACTGCATTAGGAGAGGACACCAGATCAGCATGAGGGGGGGTAGTGTCTGACAGGGGACTACATTGGGAGAGGACACCAGATCAACATGAGGGGGGGTAGTGTCTGACAGGGGACTGCATTGGGAGAGGACTCTAGATCAAAACAAGGGGGTATTTGTTTCTCAAAGCCTAAAGTATACTGTCCAGTCGATATATGATTAATTAAAGCTTCTGCATTCACTGTCTATATAATATTAACTGAACTGTAAAGGAGAACTCTGCTGCTATCTTAATGAAATGAAACAATGCTCCCCTTTAATTTCTTTATCTGAGCGTGTTCAACATTTATCAGCGTTTTCTTTGTGAATGTTTCATTTAACAAGGCCAGGCACTTTAACAGTTCATAGCCTGACTACTGCACACATGACTAATCTCAACAGGGTCTGGTAGCAACGGACAAGGAGTCTTCTGTAATCGGCTTCCCACTGAACTTCAGTAAAGAGCTGCAGCGGAGAGGGAACAGAATCGGACGTTCTGAATTGATATTGACTCGGGTTGACTGAATTATAAAAACGGTGCACCCTCACCTCCGCGCGCTCAGCCCTGATTTCTCTCCACATGCCCTTACCTGTGCTTGGGTGCAGGGTGACAGCTCGGCTCACTCTCTGCTCCATCACGGGGTGATCCAGCTCGAAGGTGAAGGTCACTGCTTCATTGACCACCGCCTCCAGCTCGCTCTGGATCTGGTAGAGCCCCCTGCTGTCCACAGACGGCTTGGTGTGGCTCTGGTTTGTGATGTCACTTCCTGCCGCATTCAGCTACAGCAGTGTGGGCCGGGGATAACCGCCCGCCACCTTGACAGTCAGGGTCACATGATCACCGGGGTGAGGCAGGCCAATCGCTAACTGCGGCTCGCTGTAAGGGGCTGGACAGACACAGAAACACAGCCAATGAACACTGAGGATTCTGGAGCAGAGAGCCTTCAATAAAGCACATGGTTAATATGCATGGAACACAATGTTAAGAGCACATCAACATACTATCATGGACTCCCTTGTAAAAGTAATAGCACAGCAAAGTGTAATAAAGCACAGTGAAAGCACGGTAAAGCAGGAGGTAAGTGTTATGAAGCGCAGAAAGGTATGCCAAAGCACATTTAAAAACCATGGCAAACCAGAGTAAACTATGGCAAACGCACTGCATGATCATGGGAAAGCTGCTAAATAACCATGGGAATTTACAGTGATAAACTTGAAAAAGGGTATTTCCACACACGCTCAGGTTAGTATTAAAACCAGCACCACTGCAAGTCAGCAATGCAAAAACAAAACAGAGATGATACAAATGATCCAGACCTGTCAGCTTTACAATGCTAGTTAATGAAGTGTCAGCATCAGTGCCGGGGTGAGTGCTCCCCAGTCTCCTATTACAGGTGGTACTGTTTGTAGGAACATGTTGTACAGAAAGCTGGCTGACAAGGACTGAATGGGGGGAACATGCTTAGACAAGAGAAGCTGCAGCTGCCAAGCTTGTCTGAGTCTGTTTCTTTGTCAGGGACGGTTTCCTCTCATCTGCAGTGCCAGCTAGTGTTGGGATCAATTCCTTTTATCTTTTAAAGCAGTTCCCAGTTGTTATTTTAGAGACTTAATAATAATTGCCGCGATGGTTCAGCTGCTTTCAATTGAAGCCAATGTTAATCGATTAACAAAACAGCGACTGATTGAAGTAATTTGTTGTCACTGTGTGAGGAGCTCGTATGAACAGGATGCTGCTAAATGCAATTTTGATCAATGATGTGTGGGAGCTAATGAAAAGGGAAAGGGAATTGAAAATAAAGGAATTGACGAATTTCAGCCACCTTCTAAAGAAAAGAAAGCCTCTGCGTCATCAATACAATCAGAATTTTTAGCACTGGTATTTACACGTACTAGATCTGAGGACAACCCAAGACCCCAGGCGGTATTTGTCAGGAGGTTTTGTCAAATGAAGCTCTTAAACCTGAAAAATTGATAGGCCATTTATCTACAAAGCATTCAGAATGCGGAAAAGAAAAAACTGGACTTTTTTTAAACAAAAGAAACAGCTTTTCAATGTGCGAAATGACAACATTGCTTGATGAACTGGCGGTGAAAATTCCACCCCAGGGATCTCATTAAGTTAGGTCAGTTATATAAACACTTTACTCTCTAAAATGCCCAATTATTTAACCCCTGATTTGCTCCCCTATGTAGAATGTCCTGTCCTTTCTCCCCTCACCGCAGTGATTCCCCACACAGCTCAGGAGAATTTAAGGCTCAGCGGATGTCCTCCGATCCCACGAGCGAGCCAGCTTCCTCTTCCACACCCAGGAACTCCAGAGCGGAGGTCAGCGAGCGACCGGCCTCCGGGGAACAAAGGCCAGCCCTGCAGATGTCCGCCCGAGCTCACTGGACGTCTGGCCAGTGGGGTCCGCTGCAGCGCAATGAGGAGAAACCTGAGCTCGCCTGACATGTGCTGTGTGTGTGTTTAACATGTCCCCTTCCCCTTGAATTACCTGCCATGGTATAATAGTCAATGACAGGCTGGTTTATAAACACTGACCTGCCACTATGAGCCGCATGTCTCCCTGGGTGCTCTCCACTTGGTTGGTTACAGCGCAGGTGTACCAGCCCTCCTCCTCCCCACCTGTTTCAGTCTGAGGGAGGCGTTCCCCCACACTCAGCTGCTCTGGGAACAGCTGGGTCCGATTCCTGTAGGTTTCATTCTGCAGAGACAGCTGGTCCTGACCGTAATAGAAACTGTGAACGACATGATCGGCAGGAGGGCGTTCCCAGGTAACCACCAATCTCCTGAGATCAGCCCCGCTTTATAGGAGAAAGAGCAGCTGAGGTGACATCACTGCTGGGAGGTGACATCACTGGAGACCGGGGCACCACCACTGCCAAAGAAACTGTGGGAAGGAAGGCAGACAATGAAGTCACTAGATTCTGAATTCAAACTATCTCTCTCTGTGAGATGTCTGCTCATACATACAATGCCAAGTGTGTGTGTGTGTGTGTGTGTGTGTGTGTGTGTGTGTGTGTGTGTGTGTGTGTGTGTGTGTGTGTGTGTGTGTCAGTGTGCGCGTGTGTCAGTGTGTGTTTGTGTCAGTGTGAGTGTGTGTCAGTGTGAGTGTGTGTCAGTGTGAGTGTGTGTCAGTGTGTGTCAGTGTGTGTGTGTGTCAGTGTGTGTCAGTGTGAGTGTGTGTGTGTCAGTGTGTGTGTGTGTCAGTGTGTGTCAGTGTGAGTGTGTGTCAGTGTGTGTCAGTGTGAGTGTGTGTGTGCGTGTGTCAGTGTGAGTGTGTGTGTGTGTCAGTGTGTGTCAGTGTGAGTGTGTATCAGTGTGAGTGTGTGTCAGTGTGTGTGAGTGTGTGTCAGTGTGTGTGTGTGTCAGTGTGTGTGAGTGTGTGTCAGTGTGTGTCAGTGTGAGTGTGTGTCAGTGTGAGTGTGTGTGTGTCAGTGGGCGTTCATTTCATTCAGGTTGGACAGGAGGGGGTATTTTAAGCCACTCTACTGGGGGAGGAAATCAGGGGTAAAATAATTGGACACGCTAAATAAACAAAACAAAAACCTAAAGGAAAATGAAAGTAATTGATCTTGTGACCATGAAACAAACTTTTAAAAAGTTCCAAATAGAAGGTACTTCTCTGATGAAATGAACTGTAACACACCACACACACCTGCAGGTTAACCACTAGCTACTGATATATTGTAATCATCAGATTCATATTAAAAATCAAGTTAGCTCTACCATTTTATAAGTAACTTGAACTCTGCAACTGTTTAAGAGTTGAAAACAATTAAAAAGGTCTAATTAAGCAAATTATTAGTCCAATGAAGGGTCTAGTTGAGTAATTGAGAGCTCTGTTGCAATGGAAACCAGCAGACTCAGGGGGTCCCCGGGACCACAGCTTTGAACCACTGCTCTAGGGCCATGCTGTTTACTGTAGCTCAGAATAAAGCTGTATAAAAGAATAAATCTCTTACTGGTTAGAAGCAGTTTGCTAACAGACAGGAGCTGAGCATCCTCTTCATAACACCACAGAAGAGCTGGGCATCCTCTTCATAACACCACAGAAGAGCTGAGCATCCTCTTCATAACAGCACAGAAGAGCTGAGCATCCTCTTCATAACAGCACAGAAGAGCTGAGCATCCTCTTCATAACACCACAGAAGAGCTGAGCATCCTCATCATAACACCACAGAAGAGCTGAGCATCCTCTTCATAACAGCACAGAAGAGCTGAGCATCCTCTTCATAACACCACAGAAGAGCTGGGTTAAATACAATAATAATAATAATTTGTGGTTTGTCTGTTTGTTATTGAAGAGGTGCATGTATTGTCCGGGATAGGACCATGCTGGGGGGTGTCTCTGTGTCTGTGTCTGTGGGGAATGTTCATGAGTTCTGGCAGTCCAGTCGGATCACCCCCCCCGTTGAAGAATGGTGCAGTTCCCGCGGTTGCCAGGGAGCCAGGGAGAGTGATGTGCTGCAGTGATTGGTGAGAGTCTTTATATACATTCAATTTCTATTCAGAACATACGCGTCACTTTACTGACAAGGGCGGTGGTCTCACTGAAAATACAGCTGCAAGTCAAAACACATGTGACAAAATTCAGGACATAAGAACATAAGAAAGTTTACAAACGAGAGGAGGCCATGCAGCCCATCTTGCTCGTTTGGTTGTTAGTAGCTTATTGATCCCAGAATCTCATCAAGCGCCGGCCCAGCCCGAGGGCGTGTATTTTACACAGAAAAAACAATATTGCAGCTGTTCAGCAAAACAGAACATCTGTCTTTCCCGTAGCTGAAAAGCCTGGGCTAACTTTCAACACCAATACCGAAAATAAGATTTATTTTATTTCTATAGATACGAGGTAGAGTTTGTGTAACTTTTATTTTGGACAGAAACCAAAAAAATAAAAGATTATTATTATTATTATTATTATTATTATTATTATTATAATTTAAGTCAACATAGACAATGTTTATATTGGCTTATGTGATAAAACGAAAATAAATAAATAATAATAATTGGATCTACAGCTCGGAGTTCACATTTTAAATGGATAGTGTCGTGCCGGGAGGTAGTCAGTGTTGTTTAAAAACGATCTTAAATAGTAATAAAATAATCGATTTGTAGTATTTGTAGGCACATGGCAGTTTTTCGACTTTTTTTTCCAGCATCCGTTACGTGCAGACCTGGAAACGAAGCCTGGATGCGGGAGACACATCTTAACCAAAACGTCACGGCATAAAAGAAACACGACTTTTAAAATTTAACGTCACAAAGAATGATGCATGTGACCCACGCGTGTCTTCTTTGTGACGTTGAGTGTCAGTCTTTGTGATGTTGAATTTTGAAAGTCACTTATCTTTTTGAAAAGTTACCTGATTTGATTTATTGTGTTTCAGAGTACTGACAGAGATGGTCAGTTTTTTTTCCGTGTGGTATTCTTTAGAAAACATAGTATTTCTTATTTATTTAAGTTCCTAAACAATGATAATAATAATAATAATACAAAAAACATAAGTGAGACGAAAAGATAAAAAAAAAAAAAATGAGTTTGTCTTTTATCTTTTATAAGCTAATTTAAATGGAAAATGTGACAGCCAGTTAATTTTCTAGAGGTTAATATTTGTTTTTTCTGGGTAGTAAAGTCAGGGAAACCTTAGTCAGATATTCTTGACTTCAGAAAATAAGGTTATTTTATATCAGAGATACGTGGTAGAGTTTGTGAAACTTTTTTTGTTGTCAGAAACGATTATTTATGTTTTATTTCAAACAACACAGATGTCGTTTTTATTGGTTTGTTTGAGAAAATGAAAGACAACAAAAACAATAATAATTTGACCCACAGTCGGCAATAACAGGGAGGGCTGCAGGCCGGAGACTCTTTGAACCCCTATTTATGTTTTAGGGGCCCCTATATATGGCACTTAGAATATAATATACAATACATAAGCAGCGTGTGGCTGTTTTACAAAGCAGATGACTGTCCCGCGACACGCACGTAGAAAGCACGAGAGCGGCGCTCAAAAAAAAAAGGCGGGAAGCACAATAACTAACAAAGTCTTCGTGATGAGGAAGGTCTTTAAACTAAACAGATTTAAAGAATATTTAGACTGACCGGTTGTGGAGTTTCATCCGTACGTTTTATTTCTTTAACTGGATTATGTGGGTGGTCTTGTGGTGCTGATATCAGGCTTTTTAAGGAGACCGTTTTCATTGGATTGAGATAAAACATGCTGATGTCCTCTAACTTGTTTTTCAAGATTGTAACGATCACTCTGCACAACTGAGAAGCAGTTGCACTGTCCTCCCTAAGGAGAGACTACTGGCCCTATTCCTATAGCTAAATAAGTCAGCAAGAGTGACAGACAGCAAAAGCAGGGACGTCAGAGGTGTCAATTTCAAGAACAATCAGTTTATTATTGTGAACAATAAAGTCAACAAATGAATGAAATGAATAATGATAAGAAAGGAATTCAAATAATTGCAGGTAACAGGTAAGAAATAAGATGGTACAGATAAGTATGTAGGGACAAACAGAAGGCTAAACAGTATCACCAAACAGAAATTAATGTAGTGTCCGGAGGGTCTCCAATAAACCCACACTCACAAACACAACACACACAGATAGACAAAAGATGGTGGGAGAATGGCAGGTAGGCCCAACAAGTCCAGTAATAGCAGGGTAATTGAAATCCATACAAAGTAACAAAATAACAAAAAAAATACAGGAAACAAAGTATCAAATTAAAGTAGAAACAATCCAAACAAAAAAGAAATGATCTCACCCACAAATAAGGCAGTCCAGCAAAGTGTCCCGAAATGATGGTGATTGTAGAAAGTTGAAAACATTGAGTACGTTGAAATTGTTGAGACTGTCCAGTAGTGTTGAGTTGAATGGTGAACAGTTGTTTGGAAAAAAATCAGGAGGATCAGGAAAAAATGGAGGCTGTCACACATAAAACAACAAACACTAAACAGACCTAGAAAAACAGCTAAACTTAAACAAGTAACAGTGAAAACAAAAAGAGCAGCTTAGACAAAGCACAGCGACAAAAGAAAATGAACGGATGCACTGGAATTATCTAAGGATGGTAATGGATTCACTGAAATTTAAGTAGAGAAAATGCTGTAGTTAAATGGATTCCTCTGAGAAAGGGAGTCTCTCTCAGGCCTGATTAGCCAGCTTTAATACAAGTGCTGGCTACTAAGGAGCTCTGAGATTGAGGGGTGAAAATCTGAATGAGCCAATGGGGAGAGAGGATGAACAGAGGGTGGTTGCAAGGAACTATGGGAAATGAAGTTTTGACCTGGCCAGGCTACTGACCCTAATTAAAGGGACAGGTGGGTGAGACTTACACCCACATTATGTAGCATGGGAATGTAGCTGGTGGGTCGCGGAGCGCAAGGGAATCCAGTCCTGGGAACAGTTCAAGACTGTCTTCCGTCAAGCCTTTCTGCCGCCGCCTGACTACCAGACCGCACGGAAGACCGACTTCACTCCAGATTCCAACTTCCTGACGAGCGAATCCTTGACTTTGCCTATGACTACCGTGCCCTATGTCTGCGCTGGAAGCCAGACTTGGAGGAGACTGAGTTGGTTTGTCGCATTCTAAACAGCTGTAATCCCAAACTGGCAAGCTGTCTTAGGGGAACAGTGAAGACAGTGGCAGAACTGGTGCGCATCGGGACCCAGGTGGAGAGAGAGACAATGCTGCCCAGCAGGGAATACTGGGTCAAGTCAAACTCCAGCAAAGCCGTTCAGGACAAGAGGAGCCAGAAAGGAGCTATGAAGAAGCCGGCAGAGGTCAGCATGGTGAGAAGCCAGGAGAAGAAAATATAGTTCCTGCTGCAAGCCTGACTCTGCTGATCGTGGATGTGGGGCGTTCGAGGGCTCCAAGGGCCTGCAGTCCTGGACACTGGGAGCACCTTCACTCTGATGAGAGAGAGTCTCTGGAGGAAGATAGCTCATTCAGGGAAGAGCTGAGTCTGCACAGGACCAGTATTTCATGCTGGCGGATGGACAGTCACACCAGGCCAAAGGTCAAGTTCGCCTCACTTACCTTCTCCATGGAGAGATCTGGTTTCTAGGCACATATATCCTACAGGATCATCACCTGACGTTTCCCCCTTGTTCTAGGCTTGATTTTCTGGAGAAAACTCATACCCAGATTGACATTGTCAATAGGCAGTATGGTGTCAAACACCAGAAGGATTTCTCCTACCATCCTTTTTGCCACGGGTATGAGGGGGGAAGCTTCCTGGGACAGGTCCTTATCGAGTGTCAGTCTCTACTTCCATACATCTTGCCAGCCACCTACCACCTCTGATCCAAAGCCATGCCAACCATAAGGTGACCATGACCATCACTTCAGCTGAACCATCTCCTGTCGAGCAACAACTCCAGAACCTCCAGCAAAAGTGGTCATCGGTCTGCACTGATCAGTTGGGAATGACCACCGTCACCCGTCACTCCATCTCCACTGAGGACGAAGTCCCTGTTCGGGGTCGACTGTATAGAGCGTCTCCACTGAAGAAGGCTTTAATCAAGGAACACGTCCAAGACATGCTTCTGGACGGAGTTATAGAACCATCTAACTCCCCATGGTCCTCTCCAGTGGTGCTCACAGAGAAGAAAGATGGTGGTTACAGGTTCTGTGTGGACTACCGAAAGCTGAATGCCAAGACCGTCTTTGATGCATATCCCATGCCCCTCATTCATGACATCCTGGAGTCCCTGAGTGGTGCTGCGGTATTCAGTTCCCCTTGATCTACGCCGGGTTACTGGCAAGTGGCGATGGACTCAGCAAGTAGAGCGGAAGACTGCGCTTACCACACCTTTGGTTTTATCAATTTAATGTAATGCCATTTGGGTTAAAAAATGCTGCAGCCACTTTTCAACGGCTGATGGAGAGAGTGTTAGGAGACCTCCGAGGGAAGATCTGTTTTGTCTACATAGATGACATCATTGTCTATTCAGCAAACTCAGCACAGCATCTTCAAGACCTCGAAGCTGTCTTCCACAAACTTCATCTGGCCCGTCTTACACTCAATCTCAAAAAATGCCACTTCTTTAAACACACTCTCCATTTCCTTGGTCATGTGGTTTCAGGTGAGGGTGTAGCTGCTGATCCCCACAAGCTCCAAGCCATCCAGGAATATCCCATTCCTACCAACTTGAAGGAGGTTCAACGGTTCCTAGGTTTGGCAGGGTGGTACCACAAGTACATCCCCAGGTTTGCGGATATTGCTGCCCCACTTAACAACTTGAAAAAGAAAGATGTCCCCTGGAAATGGACAGGAGAGTGCCAGAAGAGTTTCAAACTCCTCCAAGAAGCTTTGATCAGTCCTCCAGTCCTCGCTCACCCGGACATCAACAAGACGTTCAGAGTCTTTACTGATGCCAGCGATATAGGACTAGGAGCGGTTCTGACTCAGCTAGAAGGAGATGATGAGAAGGTAATAGCCTCGCCTCCAAATTACTGAACTCTGCCGAAAAAACTACTCCACATCCGAAAAGGAGTGTCTCGCTGTCGTGTGGGCAGTAGAAAATGGCGGCATTATCTGGAGGGGATGGAGTTTGAGGTTGTCACTGACCACTGCACTCTCCTGGGCATTCAATAACCCAAAAACCTCTTCCAGACTGACCCGCTGGACTCTTCGCCTACAACAATTCACTTTACCGTTATTTACAGGAAAGGTAGTCTGAATCTTGTACCTGATGCACTCTCCAGAGCTCCACTTGTACCACCTTCAACTCCTTCTGCGTCAGTGTGTGCTAGCAATGCCCCTGCAGTAGCATGGATCTTCCCACCACCATGGACCAGATTGCGTGCGCTCAGTCCAAAGACCCAGCTATCTCTGACATCATCAATGACATTGCTTCCAATACTGCCAATGATAACCGCATCTCCTTCATCCAACAGCAGGGACTTGTGTATCGCCGGGTGCCCATTCCTAAACAAGGATTCCGATACCAGCTGGTAATTCCGAACAGCTGACGGATTCCTTCCTCCACCACTACCATGACAACCCTTTGGGAGGTCACCTGGGCAGGATGAAGACCCTGTCGCGCATGCTGGAGGTTGCATGGTGGCCCTCCATCCGTAAAGATACATGGCACCACATAAAGGAGTGTCAAACCTGCCAGAAGTACAAACCATCCAACACCAAACCTGCCGGGTCAACTCCAGTCCACTACTGTGAAGGAGCCCGGAGAGATGCTGGGTCTGGACCTAATGGGACCTTTCCCAAGAAGTAAAAAAGGTAACACTTACATCCTGGTCATTGTTGATTACTTCACAAAGTGGGTTGAGCTGTTTCCATTGCGGGACAGTAAGACCACCAAAATTGTGAAGTAATCAACAATGACCAGGATGTAAGTGTTACCTTTTTTACTTCTTGGGAAAGGTCCCATTAGGTCCAGACCCAGCATCTCTCCGGGCTCCTTCACAGTGGACTGAGTTGGATTGGTTTGGAGTTTATATTGAGTTTTTTGGGCAGGTTTGACACTCCTTTATGTGGTGCCATGTATCTTTACGGATGGAGGGCCACCATGTAAAGGAGTGTCAAACCTGCCAGAAGTACAAACCATCCAACACCAAACCTGCCGGTCAACTCCATGGGAAAAGGCCTTGTGTCACAATGGATGCGCAGAGTAAGAAGACAACCTGTCTGTGCACAGTAAGTCACTGTACAATTATGTACATTTATTATCTCTTAACAAAAAAAACATGGTAAAACTGCTTATTAAGATATTTTATATCTATATCAACGTGTCTTAGGTGCTGCCTGAGTGTGTGTGTGTGAGTGTGTATATATCATTTTTTGTCAGTGTAAGACAGCTAAGGCATGGGTATCACACTGTTATTAAAAAAAAAATGTAATGAAATGACTTCAGAATTCTATGACATCATCACTTGCTGTTATTGCATCACTGTGGTATTAGTGGAATGACGTGACATCATCATTTTGAAACGTCTTTTGGCAATGCTGTGGGGTGTGAATCCCAGACTTGTTAGCTAGAGAATTATTTTATTATTTATTTTTATTTTATTGTATTTATTTAACCAGGAATGTCCCGTTGAGATTTAAATCTCTTTTTTTTTTCTTCAAGAGAGGTCTGGTCAAGAAGGTGACATATAAATAAGGGCTTCTGATTTTCAGTGTTTTCCGCCAACTTTTCGACTCTCCTTTAAAAATTCAATTGATCCCTGTTCAGCCATCTGTGTGTGTGTTAATCACAGAGAAACATGTTAATAGTGGAATTCATTTAATTGACAGGGTTTTTTTTCTGTGAAACAACAAAATGGGCTTTTAAATCGTAAGTTTTACTTTCTCATCTCAAAGCAGACTCCTGTAATGTAAACACAGTCACGCTGCAGAACGACTGTAATAAAGTGTGTCACCAGCATAAAACAAAAGCCATAGCCTGGACATTGCCGGTTCGAGTCCAGGCTATTACACTGCCAACCTTGTAAGCTGCCCAAGAGCTGCGTTGTCCTCCGACGCTATAGCTCTGAGGTGGCTGCATGGCAGGCCTGCAGTGTGAAAAGAAGCGGTCGGCTGACGGCACACGCTTCGGAGGACAGCGTATGTTCGTCTTCGCCGCTCCCGAGTCAGCGTAGGGGTGGTAGCGGTGAGCTGAGCATAAAAAATAATTGGATATGTCAAATTGGGAGATAATTGGGAGAAAATCGGCAAACAGCAATACCGCTCAACAGCACTGGAGATTCTGTGAAGAGCGACATCACTGCTTGATCGCAGTCTTTCCTATTCGGAGATTTCATTTCTTTAGAGGCACAGCACCCAATTGTTTTTTGTTTTTTTTTTACAGGTGACACCAGCAGAGAAGGAGGAGGATGCGCTGAGTCTGGATTTCGACCTTATTATCGACGATCTTCTGAACAGCCCTCCGCCACACCAGAGAAATGGAAGCTTTAAAACACCCGAACTGAAAGAGAAAGAGGAGAAGAAGGTGAGGTTCTGAGATTACCAGGCCAGGGCAAGAACCAAGGCTGAAAGTAGAGGCCAGGGCTGAGGCTGGTAGAGCCCAGAGCTGAGGCTGAAGGTAGAGGCCAGGGTTGATGCTGTGGCTGAGCCAGAGCCCAGGACTGAGGCTGAGGTAGAGCCCAGGACAGGCTGAGGCTGAAGCTGAGGTATGAATCTCATACTTTTTAGCTAGAGAATGCTCAAAATGTATTTATACTGATGTCACACCCTTCAGACTCAGCAGATATAGCAATACTGGTCAACGTCACTGGAGATTTTGTCAAACCACTGCAGTCTTTCCTATTCAGAGATTTCATTTCTTTAGGAGGCACAGCTCCCAATTGTTTGTTGTTTTTTATACAGGTGACCCCAGCAGAGGAGGAGGATTTGGAGAGTCTGGATTTAAAGGGTCTGAGCCGCGTTATGGACGAGCTTCTGGACAGCCCTCCGTCACGCCGGAGAAATGGAAGCTTAAAAACACCCGAACTGAAAGAGAAAGAGGAGAAGAAGGTGAGGTTCTGAGATTACCAGGCCAGGGCAAGAACCGAGGCTGAAGGTAGAGGCCAGGGCTGAGGCTGGTGGAGCCCAGAGCTGAGGCCCAGGTAGAGACCAGGGCTGAGGCTGAAGCTGAGGCATGAATCTCAGACATTTTAGCTAGTGAATGCTCAAAATGTATTTATACTGATGTCACACCCTTCAGACTCAGCAGATATAGCAATACTGGTCAACGTCACTAGAGATTTTGTCAAACCACTGCAGTCTTTCCTATTCAGAGATTTCATTTCTTTAGGAGGCACAGCTCCCAATTGTTTGTTGTTTTTTATACAGGTGACCCCAGCAGAGGAGGAGGATTTGGAGAGTCTGGATTTAAAGGGTCTGAGCCGCGTTATGGACGAGCTTCTGGACAGCCCTCCGTCACGCCGGAGAAATGGAAGCTTAAAAACACCCGAACTGAAAGAGAAAGAGGAGAAGAAGGTGAGGTTCTGAGATTACCAGGCCAGGCTGAAGAGCCGAGGCAATTACCAGAGACCAGGGCGTCAAATTTCTCTGCTTTTTTTTTTATTATTATTTTTTTTTTGTTGTTTTTATTCAGAGATTTCACAAAAATGCATGCAGTATTTAGAGTAGGCTCCATCAAATTCTGCAAAGACAAAAAAATGTTTTTTTTTTTTTTATTTCTATTATATAGGCTTTTTTTTTTTTTTTAACAGTGTAGAACATTGCCATGTGATTTACAGTCTGGATTTTATTTTAAAATAATAAAACAAAAAACATATTGTATAGATAATCTCATCTACACGCATTTAGTTTTATTATTATAAACATATTTGTCAATCTTCATGTTTTGATAGTTTCATAACATTGAGGGTTGTGCATATCCAATAAATAACTTTCGCTTCTGTTCAAACCTATTAAAAAAAAAAAAAAAAAAAAAAAAAAAGGGGCAAGAACATTTCTTTAGATTTAAATTAAAATCTAAAAAATACATAAATATGGTAAATGACAAACTAGGTTAGCAACACTAAAATTGAAAGAAGGGAAAGTTAGTCTTGAAATGCTTCTAAACAAACATAACTTTTTTTTTTTTTTTAAACATACCAATAAGTACACATTTGACCACGAAGTGTTATAAAATTACACAACACGATTTTTTTCTAATCCGCTAATATCGTTGTGCCTGTGGTGGGTTTTTTTTTTTTTTTTTTTTGTAACTTTACTAGATTGCAGCATTTAAATATCAGGCTCATGTATTAAGAAAGCAATATCGCTTATTTGCTAAATTTACAAAAAAACATAAATAATAACTTCAGTTTAAAAGATTAGGCTGTGCCTTGCCAGAGGCTCTCAGGCAGCCATTTCTGGGTTTCTTTCTAACCAATAGCTAGCCAATCAGGAGTGATAAGGGTGGGACGTAAACACTTTTTAAAATGTTTGCGAGTAGGTGCTAGACTTCCGCAATTCAGATTTTAGAAACACCCGGAGTGTCTTTCTAGCGACAGAGCGAACACAGAAAAAATAAATAAATAAATTAAAACTACTTGTCCCTTCAAACTCAGAAGTATAACAACAGGCATCAGGCGAAATTGCACGCCATTGTGCTTGAATACAGTCTTTCTATTCAGAGATGTCATTTCTTTAGGAGGCACAGCTCCCAATTGTTTGTTGTTTTTTACACAGGTGACCCCAGCAGAGGAGGAGGATTTGGAGAGTCTGGATTTAAAACATAGCTGAGCACGTTATGGACGAGCTTCTGGACAGCCCTCCGTCACGCCGGAGAAATGGAAGCTTAAAACACCGAACTGAAAGAGAAAGAGGAGAAGAAATATCAGGTGAGGTTCTGAGATTACCAGGCCAGGGGAAGAACCGAGGCTGAAGGTAGAGGCCAGGGCTGAGGCTGGTGGAGCCCAGAGCTGAGGCCCAGGTAGAGACCAGGGCTGAGGCTGAAGCTGAGGCATGAATCTCAGACATTTTAGCTAGTGAATGCTCAAAATGTATTTATACTGATGTCACACCCTTTAAACTCAGCAGATATAGCAATACTGGTCAACGTCACTGGAGATTTTGTCAAACCACTGCAGTCTTTCCTATTCAGAGATTTCATTTCTTTAGGAGGCACAGCTCCCAATTGTTTGTTGTTTTTATACAGGTGACCCCAAATAAAGAGGAGGAGGATTTTTGGAGAGTCTGGATTTAAAGGGTCTGAGCCGTGCGTTATGGACGAGGCACAGCTGGACAGCCCTCCGTCACGAAGCTTGACAGCCCTCCACACGCCGAGAAATGGAAGCTTAAAAACACCCGAACTGAAAGAGAAAGAGGAGAAGAAGGTGAGGTTCTGAGATTACCAGGCCAGGGCAAGAACCAAGGCTGAAGGTAGAGGCCAGGGCTGAGGCTGAGGTCATGGCTGAAGCTGAGGTAGAGGCCAGGGCTGAGGCTGAGGTATGAATCTCACACTTTTTTAGCTAGAGAAAGCTCAAAATGTATTTATACTGATGCCACACCCTTCAAACTCAGCAGATATAGCAATACTGATCAACGTCACTGGACATTTTGTCAAACCACTGCAGTCTTTCCTATTAAAATATTTCATTTCTTTAGAGGCACAGAGCCCAATTGTGTGTGTTTTTATTTTATTTTTCATTTGTTTTTTATACAGGTGACCCCAGCAGAGGAGGAGGATGCGCTGAGTCTGGATTTCGACCTCAATATCGACGATCTTCTGAACAGCCCTCCGCCACACCGGAGAAATGGAAGCTTTAAAACACCCGAACTGAAAGAGAAAGAGCAGAAGAGGAAGATAGTGATGTGTGATGATGTGTTCACATTCAGCGCGGAGGAGGAGGAGGAGGGGGCTGAGCTTGACCAGGAAGAACCTGACCAGGTGACGCTGCTCCTGATCAAGCTTGAGAATGCAAGGGAGGCTCTGACCCTGGCCAGGGCCCGGGCGAGAGCTGAGGTCGAGGCTGAAGGCAAGGCCAGGGCTGCTAAGGCCAGTACTGAGGCTGAGACGAAAGCTAAGGCTATGGTTGAAGCTGAGAATGAGGCCAAGGCCAGGGCTAAGGCCAGTACTGAGGCTGAAGTCAAGGCCAGGGTTGAAGCTGAGAATGAGGCCAAGGCCAAGGCTGAAGCTAAAGCTAAAGCTAGGATCAGAGCTAGGCTTCTGCCTGGGTCCAATGCTGTGCCAGAGGCCTGGGCTGAGGCTAAACCAGAGACCGGGACTGAGGCTAAGACTGGGGCCAGGGCTCGGAGAAAAGCGAAGCTTCTGCCTGGGTCCAATGCTGTGCCGGAGGCCTGGATTGAGGCTGAGGCTAAGACTGGGGCTAGGGCTCGGGCTAGGAGAAGAGCTAAGCTCAATGCTGTGCCAGAGGCCTGGTCTGAGCCCTATGCTGTGCCAGAGGCATGGACTCTGCCCAATGCTGTGCCAGAGGCCTGGACTGCGCCCAATGCTGTGCCAGAGGCCTGGACAGTGCCCAATGCTGTGCCAGAGGCCTGGACTGAGATTAAGCCAAAGGCCAAAACGGATGCCCGAAAGTCACCGGCGGGCAGCTCCAGTGCCGAACATCCCGATGAGCCTCACGCCAACGCAGGGAAGGCGGACGTCTCCCGCAACAAGGGCCCCACGACCTGTGCCAGGCTCTTCAGGAAAATGTGCTGGAAATGGAGAGCCGAGAAGGTCCAGCGGGAGCGCCCTTTTCTAACACTAACCGAGATCAACTTCTCCCTCGATTGCCATCAGCACCAGCAGCAGCAGCAGCAGCAGAGGACTAGCAAGGTAAGACAGTTCATGAATAATTGCATTGTAAATTGGGTAACACACTGGCCAGTTAAAAAGTGGAGATGCTCTCTTACCTGGGGCGGGCAAGTCGTTTTATTTATTTTTTCTATGTAGTTGCATTCTCTGTTTTAACTGATTCATTAGCCCCCTTCTTCTGTCCCGAGAAAAAAAAAACTTTTGCAAGGATCTCTATGTTGATACAATATGAAGCGATGAGATTAAATTAAAGAACCGTTTCACACTGGGTATGTCTCACCCCCCCCCGTGTGTACCCAGCGTGAAAGGACCTGCATTTTAAATGATGACATTAAGTTTCACTCTGTAACGCTTACTTTTGCAGTTTTATGCGCGAAATACATTTTACGTAACAAAAAAAAAAACTGAGCGCAGGCGTCCACTGCAGAGACCCTTTGCATGAGCATGAAGAAATGTTTTACAAAACGGATTCAGAAAATATTTAAGAAGTCAGGAGGGAATCCAGAAACTAAAAGCCAGAAGTACATCAAAAAAACAAAGGAGAAGAAACCCGCGGCCCGCAAACCCGTCGAACACCAAAATCCCGCCGGCGGCTTCGGAGCCAGAAAAATGGGCTTGGCTTTTTAAAACCACGCCCACCCCAAGATGCGTTTATAGGATTTCTGCGTCCTCCTCTTCCTCCTCCTCCTCTTCCTCACCCTCTTCTATTCCAGTAGACTCCTATCTGTATGATCTGCTCTGTCTTTTCAACTAAGCTTCTGATTTCACAGTCGCAGAAGAGGACTTCCGTTGAGTTTCGTTCCTGTTTCAGGGGATGTAGGCTGACCTACTTTTGGCTGATTGGATTGGTACCACCCAGCTGCTCAACCGCAAAAAAGATGAAGTCGGGGGTCCCCGAGTGGCTCACCTGGCAAAGGTACGACCGCCTGGTGTGAAGGGCGAGTCATACAGTCAGGGGGAGCGCTGGTTCGCTCCCTGGCTGTGCGAAGTCGCTGGTCTTCGCTGGGGATTCCACAGGGAACGTCGCATTGGCTCTGGCGCTCCCGTGGGTTAGGGAGGCAAAACCGGCAGGGACTGTTTCTCCTCATCGCAGTGCAGCGGACCCTCCGGCCAGGCACCCAGTGTGCTCGGGCGGACGCCTGGAGGGCTGGCCTTTGTCCAGTTCGCTGACATCCACTCTTGAGATCCTGGGTGTAAAAAAGGAAGCTGGCTTGGTCGTGGGATCGGAAGACGCTCCCACTGGACCGTCACTTCCACTGAGCTGTGTGGGGAATCGCAGGGCTGAGGGGAGCAGATAATTGGGCATTCTAAATTGGGGAGAAAAATCAGGGGTAAAATAAAACCGCAATAAAAGATGAAGTCGGGGGGTCCCTGAGTGGCTCACCTGGTAAAGGCACGACCGCCTGGTGTGCAGGGCGAGTCATACAGTCGAGGAGCGCTGGTTCGCTCCCTGGCTGTGCGAAGTCGCTGGTCTTCGCTGGGGATTCCACAGGGAGCGTCGCATTGGCTCTGGCGCTCCCGTGGGTTAGGGAGGCAAAACCGGCAGGGACTGTTTCTCCTCATCGCACTGCAGCGGACCCTAAAGCCCGGAGACGCCTGAGGGCCCTTTGTCCAGTTCGCCATCCGCTCTTGAGATCCTGGGTGTGAAGCTGGCTTGGTCGTGGGATCGGAAGACGCCCCACTGGACCGTCACTTCCACTGAGCTGCCTGGGGAGAAAATCAGGGGTAAAATAAACCGCAATAAAAGATGAAGTCGGGGGTCCCTGAGGGGAGCTGGTTCGCTCCTTGTCCAGTTCGCTGATTCCACCGGACATCCGCTCTTGAGATCCTGGGCTCTGGCGCTCCCGTGGGTTAGGGAGGCAAAACCGGCAGGCACTGTTTCTCCTCATCGCAGTGCAGTGGACCCTACCGCCAGGCCCAGGCACCCAGTGTGGCTTTGTCCAGTTCGCTGACATCCGCTCTTGAGATCCTGGGCTCTGGCGCCTGGGTTAGGGCAAAACCGGGGACCTTTTCGTCCAGCTCGCTGGCACATCCGCTCTTGAGATCCTGGGTGTAAAGAGGACATCCGCTGACCTGGGGTCGAGGGATCGGAAAAACGCCCCACTGGACCGTCACTTCCGCTGAACTGTGTGGGAATCGCTGCGCTGAGGGGAGCAAATAATTGGGCATTCTAAATTGGGGAAAAAGTTATTGGACATTCTAATTTGGGGAAAAAAAGTTATTGGACATTTGGGTAAATTTGGGCTGGAAAAAATTGCTTGAGGGACAAAAATTAATTGGGGATTCTAAATTGGGGAAAAAAAGTTATTGGACATTCTAAATTTGGAGGAAAAGTTATTGGACATTCTAAATTGGGGGAAAAAAGTTATTGGACATTCTAAATCGGGATAAAATAATTAGGCTGTGTGGGAAATTGCTGCGGTGAGGAGAAAAAAATTATTGGACATTCTAAACTGGGGGAAAAAAGTTATTGGACATTCTAAATTGGGGTAACCTAATTATTGGACATTCTAAATTGGGGGGAAAGTTATTGGACATTCTAAATCGGGATAAAATAATTAGGCTGTGTGGGAAATTGCTGCGGTGAGGAGAAAAAAATTATTGGACATTCTAAATTGGGGGAAAAAAGTTATTGGACATTCTAAATTGGGGTAAAAAAATTATTGGACATTCTAAATTGGGGGGAAAGTTATTGGACATTCTAAATCGGGGTAAAATAATTGGGCATTCTAAAATAAAAAAAAAAATAAAAAAAAAAAAAGAAACAGGAACAGCTCGGACTGTGGAGAATTTCTTCCTCTCTGCTTCAGGAATCATCCTCGTTGAAAAGAGATCACTGAGCTTGAGAGAGAAAAGAGTCTATTAAAAAATCCCTGTCACTGAAAACACAGTGCGTGTCGCTTGCTTTCATTTATTCAAATATATCTTAATAAGAATGCGAGTCACGATAGACAGTGGGTATGTATATTTATTCAAATTATAATAGGTAGCTGAACTACACCACATGGTGAAAGGTACGGGCACCAGGTCCCAGGATGGTGGTATACGCTGGTAATTAGGAATCTAGTACTTGGTAACACTTAGGCTACTCGGATCTCTCTTTGCAGGTTCCGTTTGATCCCAGGACCACACAACACAGGGTAGTTATAAAATAGATTACAGAAGTTTCTTTAAAAGATGGAATTTCATAGATCACAGCATACAATATCGTTTTTTTGTTGTTGTTTTGTTTATCTGGTTAACACAGAAATAGTCAAACTAGTATTTTTAAAACACATTCAAAAACCCTTTAATTGCAATTAAAAGAACGCATCAGAATTCAGTGGCACTGGAACCATTTTCAAAGTGGCGGTGCTGAAAGCCAATGACAAAGCGTCAGCCGGTAACAGCGCTGGGCTCCGGCGCAACAAAGCAATTATTCAGCACAACTGGTTGCAAGAACAGATTTCAAAAATATAGAAACAGTCTCAGCTTACTCCATTCCAACCGGGTTTATCTCGGAAGGGGATACGGCAGCCACAGTCTTACAGAGTAGGAGAAAATACACACCCGTCAGCGTCTTCTGAACCCAGACACGGGCACAGATCCACGCAGCTTCCCTCCTTGCTGCCCTGGTCGCGTCTCTTCCAGTCTCCGTGCTCCTCTCTCGCACTCCGTGTGTTTAAACGTGTGTGGATTCGCTTGCATCTTTCACCGGCTCTGCTCACACGCTCTTGTCCACCTGCAAGCATCATAAATCAACAATTAGTGAATAAAACAACACACATTGAGAATAATAAGAGTGAAAAATAACATATTCAGTCCACACAATAGTTAAAAAAAACTAATTGAATTCGTTCCATACTCAAACAAACCGGTCATTCATGACATGCGCATCTGTTTACTTTCAGTTGTACAGTTCAGCACATCTGATGCCTGGAAATGACTGAGAGGAAGCATCTCAGAGCATTAAAGATCACAGAGCTTACAGAGCCAACCCAACGACCTGAAGGAGCGAGACTTTAAAATCTCACTGCTTCTTATACCGTTCCCTTGTGATAATAAAAAATGCGAAATGGTGTTTCCGTGCCGCTCGTTTAGATGGTAGTGTTGCTCCGTAAAGCGGCCGGTGTTGAATTCATACAGCGAGGAACTCATACGCGAGGTCTGGAAGTAAATCTATGACTTTTAATAAACATTTGAGACTATTTGAATCATTCTGAAGACGGGTTGGGTGTCTCCGAGTTTCAGACTTCCGAAGACAATCTGGCTTCATGAAACAAGCGCATTCTTTTAATCAGTTTGAATGACCAACAGCCGTCCCCGCTGAGGTTTTTCCTTCAAAGGAACTGAAATTCATATTTTAGAGACATCATTGTTAAGAACTTAAGAACATAAGAACATAAGAAAGTTTACAAACGAGAGGAGGCCATTCAGCCCATCTTGCTCGTTTGGTTGTTAGTAGCTTATTGATCCCAGAATCTCATCAAGCAGCTTCTTGAAGGATCCCAGGGTGTCAGCTTCAACAACATTACTGGGGAGTTGGTTCCAGACCCTCACAATTCTCTGTGTAAAAAAGTGCCTCCTATTTTCTGTTCTGAATGCCCCTTTATCTAATCTCCATTTATGACCCCTGGTCCTTTTTTCTTTTTTCAAGTCAAAGAAGTCCCCCGGGTTGACATTGTCTATACCTTTTAGGATTTTGAATGTTTGAATCAGAAACCATAGGCACCTAGCCCATAGAGCACAGGGGAGGCGAACGATTTATTTTGCCACTCTACTTTTTTTGCTCACACTATTATTCTATGTTTTGTTATGGTTTTGCCTATAAACGGTTAAAAAAAAAAAAAAAAAAAAAAAAAAAAGAAGTCATCATTCATAAGACGCCATAAGTCCAACATTAAAAATAAATCAATAGAAACCCACAATAAAACGCCCCCTCTTCAATATTTACGACAGCTAACGTTAGCAGCGGTGTGACTGCAGCAGAAAATGCTGGGCAGTTTGTGGAGACTACAAAAAAGGATTAATTAAATATAGGCTAGGTAATTGTTAGTTTAGTTTGTTTTATTCTCTATTAATTAAATTATATTCAGCCGGTTATTTATGTTTTTGGTTTTTTTTAACAAGGGTGTCTTGCATGTGCTTCATAGTGAAGTCTTTTTTTATATAGTAAAACAGTGCTTTTGACATGGCAAGTATTTTGAACTGCGTTACTTGGGGAATAATTACCTTCTAAAGAACAGTACTTGCTTTTCTTGGTTAATCACTTTCCTTTAATAAACTGCATGTGGGAGTTCTAGGTGTAGCATGTGCAGAGACTTGCATGTATTTGTATTTAATGCATGCTCAGTAAATACATATTGTAGATTTTATAAGAAAATAAGAAAGTTTACAAACGAGAGGAGGCCATTCAGTCCGTCTTGCTAGTTTGTTTGTTAGTAGCTTATTGATCCCAGAATCTCATCAAGCAGCTTCTTGAAGCATCCCAGGGTGTCAGCTTCAACAACATTACTGGGGAGTTGGTTCCAGCCCCTCACAATTCTCTGTGTAAAAAAGTGCCTCCTATATTCTGTTCTGAATGCCCCTTTATCTAATCTCCATTTGTGACCCCTGGTCCTTGTTTCTTTTTTCAGATCGAAAAAGTCCCCTGGGTCGACATTGTCAATACCTTTTAGGATTTTGAATGTTTGAATCAGATCACCGTGTAGTCTTCTTCGTTCAAGAATGAATAGATTCAATTCTTTTAGCCTGTCTGCATACGACATGCCTTTTAAACCTGGGATAATTCTGGTTGCTCTTCTTTGCACTCTTTCTAGAGCAGCAATATTCTTTTTGTAACGAGGTGACCAGAACTGAACACAATATTCTAGGTGAGGTCATTGTAGAGTTTTAACATTACTTCCCTTGATTTAAATTCAACACTTCTCACAATATATCCGAGCATCTTGTTAGCCTTTTTTATAGCTTACCCACATTGTCTAGATGAAGACATTTCTGACTCAACATAAACTCCTAGGGCTTTTTCATAGTTCCCTTCTTCAATTTCACTATCTCCCAAATGATGTTTATAATGCACATTTTTCTTGCCCGCATGCAATACTTTACACTTTTCTCTATTAAATTTCATTTGCCATGTGTCTGCCCAATTCTGAATGCTGTCTAGATCATTTTGAATGACCTTTGCTGCTTCAGCGGTGTTTGCCACTCCTCCTATTTTTGTGTAGTCTGCAAATTTAACGAGTTTGCTTACTATACCAGAATCTAAATCATGAATGTAGATTAGGAATAGCAGAGGACCTAATACTGATCCCTGTGGTTCACCACTGGTTACCTCACTCCATTTCCGATCGTTCAACTGCTATCGTTTGAAGCCAATTTAAAATCGACGAACAAACAGTGGCTTCCATTGAGGTCATTTGTCACCAAGCTCTATTTTAACAGAATGTTAGTCAATGATGTTTTAGAATCGATTAAAAGGGAATAGGGATTTGTTTTAAAAAGAAATTGGAAATGGATTTGGATTTGATAGAAAAACGGAAATAACAAACAACCCTGGCGCATTAGGATTGACGGGGCCCTGGTGTAACACTGAAGTAGACCCCAAACAAAACAAAAACAAGAATGAAAATGAATAAAGACAGTGTAGCTGACCAAGTAACGTTTAATACAAACACGCCCACCGTGTGTTTGTGTTGTCTTTACTGAACAATGGCACATCTTATTTCATTTTTAATAAACTGACATTCAAAAAATAAATAAAATTAACAATAATAGCAACAATAATAATAATAAGAAGAAGAAACAGCTTTTGTAAATAATGTAAAATAATAAGACACATGAGGCAGCTGAGCAATCACGTGACCAACTGCCAATCTGGTCGCTCCGATTTGCACTTTCGTGTTTTGATTGACAGTCCGGCCAACACGATCTTGCCGCGGTGTATTTTTTCTAATCCCAATATGACGGTTACGCTGCTGGGAATGTGACGTCACCAGCTTGTCTCCCAAACGCAGACAAATGGGACACTTTTATATACACTGAATATCCACACAGAAATGAACTTTAAGGGCTCGTCTGCATTGGTGGCTTTAGAGCTTGCCTCATCTCACCGACAGGGGGCAGCATAGTAACGGCAAAGCATCACACATCACTGGCATGTTAAAGAAATCCTGGAGGAGTTGCAGGTCAAGATCCTTCAGGCAGAGTTCCCCTGCTCCCTCCATCCAGTCACTGCAGTGTAAAGGTATTCCCTCAGGGGTAGCTGGGCTGGTTTCTGAGCAGAGGGAGGGATCGCTCAGCCTGTTACAGCTGCTCCAGCTCCATAAAGAAACATGCCGAGCACCAGCAGCAACACAAGCAGCAGTGAGAATGTAACAGGCAGCCGGCTTCTGTGTTCAATACGAACGCCTGCAGAAAGAGGAGACGAGCGCTGACATACTGTACCAACATGGAGCAGAGTGGAGGTGTACAGTGGGAAACTACTGTCCTCGAGACTACTGTCCTCGAGGGGGGTTAGTGTCTGACAGGGGACTGCATTAGGAGAGGACACCAGATCAACATGAGGGGGGGTAGTGTCTGACAGGGGACTGCATTGGGAGAGGACACCAGATCAACATGAGGGGGGGTAGTGTCTGACAGGGGACTGCATTGGGAGAGGACACCAGATCAACATGAGGGGGGGTAGTGTCTGACAGGGGATTGCATTGGGAGAGGACACCAGATCAACATGAGGGGGGTGTCTGACAGGGGACTGCATGTCTGACAGGGGACTGCATTAGGAGAGGACACCAGATCAAGATGAGGGGGGGTAGTGTCTGACAGGGGACTGCATTGGGAGAGGACACCAGATCAGCATGAGGGGGGGGGTAGTGTCTGACAGGGGACTGCATTGGGAGAGGACACCAGATCAACATGAGGGGGGTAGTGTCTGACAGGGGACTGCATTGGGAGAGGACACCAGATCAACATGAGGGGGGGTAGTGTCTGACAGGGGACTGCATTGGGAGAGGACTCTAGATCAAAACAAGGGGGTATTTGTTTCTCAAAGCCTAAAGTATACTGTCCAGTCGATATATGATTAATTAAAGCTTCTGCATTCAGTGTCTATATAATATTAACTAAACTGTAAAGGAGAACTCTGCTGCTATCTTAATGAAATGAAACAATGCTCCCCTTTAATTTCTTTATCTGAGCGTGTTCAACATTTATCAGCGTTCTCTTTGTGAATGTTTCATTTAACAAGGCCAGGCACTTTCACAGTTCATGGCCTGACTACTGCACACATGACTACTCTCAACAGGGTCTGGTTGCAACGGACAAGGAGTCTCCTGTAATCGGCTTCCCACTGAACTTCAGTAAAGAGCTGCAGCGGAGAGGGAACAGAATCGGACGTTCTGAATTGAGGTTGACTCGGGTTGACTGAATTATAAAAACGGTGCATCCTCACCTCCGTGCGCTCAGCCCTGATTTCTCTCCACATGCCCTTACCTGTGCTTGGGTGCAGGGTGACAGCTTGGCTCACTCTCTGCTCCATCACGGGGTGATCCAGCTCGAAGGTGAAGGTCTCTGCTTCATTCACCACTGCCTCCAGCTCGCTCTGGATCTGGTAGAGCCCCCTGCTGTCCACAGATGGCTTGGTGTGGCTCTGGTTTGTGATGTCACTTCCTGCCGCATTCAGCTACAGCAGTGTGGGCCGGGGATAACCGCCCGCCACCTTGACAGTCAGGGTCACATGGTCACCGGGGCGAGGCAGGCCAATCGCTAACTGCGGCTCGCTGTAAGGGGCTGGACAGACACAGAAACACAGCCAATGAACACTGAGGATTCTGGAGCAGAGAGCCTTCAATAAAGCACATGGTTAATATGCATGGAACACAATGTTAAGAGCACATCAACATACTATCATGGACTCCCTTGTAAAAGTAATAGCACAGCAAAGTGTAATAAAGCACAAGTGAAAGCACGGTAAAGCAGGAGGTAAGTGTTATGAAGCGCAGAAAGGTATGCCAAAGCACATTTAAAAACCATGGCAAACCAGAGTAAACTATGGCAAACGCACTGCATGATCATGGGAAAGCTGCTAAATAACCATGGGAATTTACAGTGATAAACTTGAATAAGGGTATTTCCACACACGCACAGGTTAGTATTAAAACCAGCACCACTGCAAGTCAGCAATGCAAAAACAAAACAGAGATGATACAAATGATCCAGACCTGTCATCTTTACAATGCTAGTTAATGAAGTGTCAGCATCAGTGCCGGGGTGAGTGCTCCCCAGTCTCCTATTACAGGTGGTACTGTCTGTAGGAACATGTTGTACAGAAAGCTGGCTGACAGAAGGACTGAATGGGGGGGGGGGAAACATGCTTAGACAAGAGAAGCTGCAGCTGCCAAGCTTGTCTGAGTCTGTTTCTTTGTCAGGGACGGTTTCCTCTCATCTGCAGTGCCAGCTAGTGTTGGGATCAATTCCTTTTATCTTTTAAAGCAGTTCCCAGTTGTTATTTTAGAGACTTAATAATAATTGCCGCAATGGTTCAGCTGCTTTCAATTGAAGCCAATGTTAATCGATTAACAAAACAGCGACTGATTGAAGTAATTTGTTGTCACTGTGTGAGGAGCTCGTATGAACAGGATGCTGCTAAATGCAATTTTGATCAATGATGTGTGGGAGCTAATGAAAAGGGAAAGGGAATTGAAAAAAAAGGAATTGACGAATTTCAGCCACCTTCTAAAGAAAAGAAAGCCTCTGCGTCATCAATACAATCAGAATTTTTAGCACTGGTATTTACACGTACTAGATCTGAGGACAACCCAAGACCCCAGTGCGGTATTTGTCAGGAGGTTTTGTCAAATGAAGCTCTTAAACCTGCAAAATTGATAGGCCATTTATCTACAAAGCATTCAGAATGCGGAAAAGAAAAAAAAAACACCTTTTCAATGTGCGAAATGACAACATTGCTTGATGAACTGGCGGTGAAAATTCCACCCCAGGGATCTCATTAAGTTAGGTCAGTTATATAAACACTTTACTCTCTAAAATGCCCAATTATTTAACCCCTGATTTGCTCCCCTATGTAGAATGTCCTGTCCTTTCTCCCCTCACCGCAGTGATTCCCCACACAGCTCAGGAGAATTTAAGGCTCAGCGGACGTCCTCCGATCCCACGAGCGAGCCAGCTTCCTCTTCCACACCCAGGAACTCCAGAGCGCAGGTCAGCGAGCGACCGGCCTCCGGGGAACAAAGGCCAGCCCTGCAGATGTCCGCCCGAGCTCACTGGACGCCTGGCCGGTGGGGTCCGCTGCAGCGCAATGAGGAGAAACCTGAGCTCGCCTGACATGTGCTGTGTGTGTGTTTAACATGTCCCCTTCCCCTTGAATTACCTGCCATGGTATAATAGTCAATGACAGGCTGGTTTATAAACACTGACCTGCCACTATGAGCCGCATGTCTCCCTGGGTGCTCTCCACTTGGTTGGTTACAGCGCAGGTGTACCAGCCCTCCTCCTCCCCCCGCACCTGTTTCAGTCTGAGGGAGGCGTTCCCCACACTCAGCTGCTCTGGGAACAGCTGGGTCCGATTCCTGTAGGTTTCATTCTGCAGAGACAGCTGGTCCTGACCGTAATAGAAACTGTGAACGACATGATCGGCAGGAGGGCGTTCCCAGGTAACCACCAATCTCCTGAGATCAGCCCCCGCTTTATAGGAGAAAGAGCAGCTGAGAGTGACATCACTGCTGGGAGGTGACATCACTGGAGACCGGGGCACCACCACTGCCAAAGAAACTGTGGGAAGGAAGGCAGACAATGAAGTCACTAGATTCTGAATTCAAACTATCTCTCTCTGTGAGATGTCTGCTCATACATACAATGCCAAGTGTGTGTGTGTGTGTGTGTGTGTGTGTGTGTGTGTGTGTGTGTGTGTGTGTGTGTGTGTGTGTGTGTGTGTGTGTCAGTGTGTGTGTGTGTCAGTGTGAGTGTGTGTCAGTGTGTGTCAGTGTGAGTGTGTGTCAGTGTGAGTGTGTGTCAGTGTGTGTGTGTGTGTGTGTCAGTGTGTGTGTGTGTCAGTGTGTGTCAGTGTGAGTGTGTGTGTGTGTGTGTGTGTGTGTGCGTGTGTCAGTGTGAGTGTGTGTCAGTGTGAGTGTGTGTGTGTCAGTGGGCGTTTATTTCATTCAGGTTGGACAGGAGGGGGTATTTTAAGCCACTCTACTGGGGGAGGAAATCAGGGGTAAAATAATTGGACACGCTAAATAAACAAAACAAAAACCTAAAGGAAAATGAAAGTAATTGATCTTGTCACCATGAAACAAACTTTTAAAAAGTTCCAAATAGAAGGTACTTCTCTGATGAAATGAACTGTAACACACCACACACACTCAGGTTAACCACTAGCTACTGATATATTGTAATCATCAGATTCATATTAAAAATCAAGTTAGCTCTACTAGTTTAAATAATTGAACTCTGCAACTGTTTAAAGTTGAAAACAATTAAAAAGATCTAAAAGGAAATTATTAGTCCAAAGTCTAGTTGATCTTGAGACTCTGTTGCAATGAAACAAACTTTAACCACAGTTTTGAACCCCTGCTAGAAGCCATGCTGTTTACTGTAGATGAAATAAACTGTAACAACCATAAATCTCTTACTAGTTAAAGCAGTTTGCTAACAGACAGGAGCTGATATATTGTAACACCACAGAAGAGCTCATCCTCTTCATATTAAAAATCAAAGTTAGCTCTAACCATTTTATAACAGCACTTGAACTCTGCAACTGTTTAAGAGTTGAAAACAATTAAAATCCTCTAATTACAGCAAATTATTAGTCCAATGAAGGGTCTAGTTGAGTAATTGAGAGCTCTGTTGCAAACAGGAAACCAGCAGACTCAGGGGTCCCCGTTCACCACAGCTTTGAACCACATCCTCTTCATAACAGCACAGAAGAGCTGTTTATCCTGTTCATAACAGAATAAAGCTGTCCTCTTCATAAACCACAGAAGAGCTGGGCATCTCTTCATAACTGGTTATAACAGACTGAAGAGCTGAGCATCCTTTCATAACAGACAGAAGAGCTGAGCATCCTCTTCATAACACCACAGAAGAGCTGGGCATCCTCTTCATAACACCACAGAAGAGCTGAGCATCCTCTTCATAACAGCACAGAAGAGCTGGGCATCCTCTTCATAACAGAAGAGCACAGAAGACAGAAGAGCTGAGCATCCTCTTCATAACACCACAGAAGAAGAGCTGAGCATCCTCTTCATAACACCACAGAAGAGCTGAGCATCCTCTTCATAACAGCACAGAAGAGCTGAGCATCCTCTTCATAACAGCACAGAAGAGCTGAGCATCCTCTTCATAACAGCACAGAAGAGCTGAGCATCCTCTTCATAACACCACAGAAGAGCTGGGCATCCTCTTCATAACACCACAGAAGAGCTGGGCATCCTCTTCATAACACCACAGAAGAGCTGGGTTAAATACAATAATAATAATAATTTGTGGTTTGTCTGTTTGTTATTGAAGAGGTGCATGTATTGTCCGGGATAAGACCATGCTGGGGGTTGTCTCTGTGTCTGTGTCTCTGGGGAAGGTTCATGAGTTCTGGCAGTCCAGTCGGATCACCCCCCCCCCCCCCCCGTTGAAGAATGGTGCAGCTCCCACGGTTGCCAGGGAGCCAGGGAGAGTGATGTGCTGCAGTGATTGGTGAGAGTCTTTATATACATTCAATTTCTATTCAGAACGTACGCGTCACTTTACTGACAAGGGCGGTGGTCTCACTGAAAATACAGCTGCAAGTCAAAACACATGTGACAAAATTCAGGACATAAGAACATAAGAAAGTTTACAAACGAGAGGAGGCCATCCAGCCCATCTTGCTCGTTTGGTTGTTAGTAGCTTATTGATCCCAGAATCTCATCAAGCGCCGGCCCAGCCCCGAGTGCGTGTATTTTACACAGAAAAAAACAATATTGCAGCTGTTCAGCAAAACAGAACATCTGTCTTTCCCCGTAGCTGAAAAGCCTGGCCTAACTTTCAACACCAATACCGAAAATAAGATTTATTTTATTCTATAGATACGAGGTAGAGTTTGTGTAACTTTTATTTTGGACAGAAACCAAAAAAATAAAAGATTATTATTATTATTATTATTATTATTATTATTATTATTATAATTTAAGTCAACATAGACAATGTTTATATTGGCTTATGTGATAAAACGAAAATAAATAAATAAATAATAATTGGACCTACAGCTCGGAGTTCACATTTTAAATGGATAGTGTCGTGCCGGGAGGTAGTCAGTGTTGTTTAAAAACGATCTTAAATAGTAATAAAATAATCGATTTGTAGTATTTGTAGGCACATGGCAGTTTTTCGACTTTTTTTTTTCCAGCATCCGTTACGTGCAGACCTGGAAACGAAGCCTGGATGCGGGAGACACATCTTAACCAAAACGTCACGGCATAAAAGAAACACGACTTTTAAAATTTAACGTCACAAAGAATGATGCATGTGACCCACGCGTGTCTTCTTTGTGACGTTGAGTGTCAGTCTTTGTGATGTTGAATTTTGAAAGTCACTTATCTTTTTGAAAAGTTACCTGATTTGATTTATTGTGTTTCAGAGTACTGACAGAGATGGTCAGTTTTTTTTCCGTGTGGTATTCTTTAGAAAACATAGTATTTCTTATTTATTTAAGTTCCTAAACAATGATAATAATAATAATAATACAAAAAACATAAGTGAGACGAAAAGATAAAAAAAAATAGGTGAGTTTGTCTTTTATCTTTTATAAGCTAATTTAAATGGAAATGTGACAGCCAGTTAATTTTCTAGAGGTTAATATTTGTTTTCTGGGTAGTAAAGTCAGGGAAACCTTAGTCAGATATTCTTGACTTCAGAAAATAAGGTTATTTTATATCAGAGATACGTGGTAGAGTTTGTGAAACTTTTTTTGTTGTCAGAAACGATTATTTATGTTTTATTTCAAACAACACAGATGTCGTTTTTATTGGTTTGTTTGAGAAAATGAAAGACAACAAAAACAATAATAATTTGACCCACAGTCGGCAATAACAGGGAGGGCTGCAGGCCGGAGACTCTTTGAACCCCTATTTATGTTTTAGGGGCCCCTATATATGGCACTTAGAATATAATATACAATACATAAGCAGCGTGTGGCTGTTTTACAAAGCAGATGACTGTCCCGCGACACGCACGTAGAAAGCACGAGAGCGGCGCTCAAAAAAAAAGGCGGGAAGCACAATAACTAACAAAGTCTTCGCGATGAGGAAGGTCTTTAAACTAAACAGATTTAAAGAATATTTAGACTGACCGGTTGTGGAGTTTCATCCGTAAATTTAATTTCTTTAACTGGATTATGTGGGTGGTCTTGTGGTGCTGATATCAGGCTTTTTTAAGGAGACCGTTTTCATTGGATTGAGATAAAACATGCTGATGTCCTCTAACTTGTTTTTCAAGATGGCCCATGGGAAAAGGCCTTGTGTCACAATGGATGCGCAGAGTAAGAAGACAACCTGTCTGTGCACAGTAAGTCACTGTACAATTATGTACATTTATTATCTCTTAACAAAAAAAAAATGGCAAAACTGCTTATGAAGATATTTTATATCTATATCAACGTGTCTTAGGTGCTGCCTGAGTGTGTGTGTGTGAGTGTGTATATATCATTTTTTGTCAGTGTAAGACAGCTAAGGCATGGGTATCACACTGTTATTAAAAAAAAATGTAATGAAATGACTTCAGAATTCTATGACATCATCACTTGCTGTTATTGCATCACTGTGGTATTAGTGGAATGACGTGACATCATCATTTTGAAACGTGTTTTTGGCAATGCTGTGGGGTTTGAATCCCACACTTGTTAGCTAGAGAATTATTTTTATTATTTATTTTTATTTTATTTTATTGTATTTATTTAACCAGGAATGTCCAGTTGAGATTTAAATCTCTCTTTCTTTTTCTCCAAGAGAGGTCTGGTCAAGGTGGTGACATATAAATAAGGGCTTCTGATTTTCAGTGTTTTCCGCCAACTTTTCCACTCTCCTTTACAAATTCAATTGATCCCTGTTCAGCCATTTGTGTGTGTGTTAATCACAGAGAAACGTGTTAATAGTAGAATTAATTTAATTGACAGGGTTTTATTTTCTGTGAAACAACAAAATGGTCTTTTAAATCGTAAGTTTTACTTTCTCATCTCAAAGCAGACTCCTGTAATGTAAACACAGTCAAGCTGCAGAACAGCTGTAATAAAGTGTGTCACCAGCATAAAACAAAAGCCATAGCCTGGACATTGCCGGTTCGAGTCCAGGCTATTCCACTGCCGACCTTGTAAGCTGCCCAAGAGCTGCGTTGTCCTCCGACGTTATAGCTCTGAGGTGGCTGCATGGCAGGCCTGCAGTGTGAAAAGAAGCGGTCAGCTGACGGCACACGCTTCGGAGGACAGCGTGTGTTCGTCTTCACCGCTCCTGAGTCCCGAGTCAGGCGTGAGCTGAGCCTGGATATGTCAAATTGGGAAAAAAGCGGTGAAATCAATTGCATAAAAAAATAAATGGATATGTCAAATTGGGAGATAATTGGGAGAAAATCTGAGCAAACAGCAATACCGCTCAACAGCACTGGCGATTCTGTGAAGAGTGACATCACTGCTTGATCGCAGTCTTTCCTATTCAGAGATTTCATTTCTTTAGAGGCATAGCGCCCAATTTTTTTTTTTTTTTGTTTGTTTTTACAGGTGACCCCAGCAGAGAAGGAGGAGGATGCGCTGAGTCTGGATTTCGACCTCATTATCGACGATCTTCTGGACAGCCCTCCTCCACAACGGAGAAATGAAAGCTTTAAAACACCCGAACTGAAAGAGAAAGAGGAGAAGAAGGTGAGGTTCTGAGATTACCAGGCCAGGGCAAGAACCGAGGCTGAAAGTAGAGGCCAGGGCTGAGGCTGGTAGAGCCCAGAGCTGAGGCTGAAGGTAGAGGCCAGGGTTGATGCTGTGGCTGAGCCAGAGCCCAGGACTGAGGCTGAGGTAGAGCCCAGGACAGGCTGAGGCTGAAGCTGAGGTATGAATCTCATACTTTTTAGCTAGAGAATGCTCAAAATGTATTTATACTGATGTCACACCCTTCAGACTCAGCAGATATAGCAATACTGGTCAACGTCACTGGAGATTTTGTCAAACCACTGCAGTCTTTCCTATTCAGAGATTTCATTTCTTTAGGAGGCACAGCTCCCAATTTTTTTGTTTTTTTTATACAGGTGACCCCAGCAGAGGAGGAGGATTTGGAGAGTCTGGATTTAAAGGGTCTGAGCCGCGTTATGGACGAGCTTCTGGACAGCCCTCCGTCACGCCGGAGAAATGGAAGCTTAAAAACACCCGAACTGAAAGAGAAAGAGGAGAAGAAGGTGAGGTTCTGAGATTACCAGGCCAGGGCAAGAACCGAGGCTGAAGGTAGAGGCCAGGGCTGAGGCTGGAGCCCAGAATCCCAGGTAGAGCTGAGGCTGAGAATGAGATTTATTTATTTGTGTTATTTTTATTTATTTAACTAGAAAAGTCCTGTTGATACTGATTAATCCTTTTTTCCCCAAGATGAGACCTTCCACTTAGAAGGTGGCATAAAAAACTGCAGTCTTTAGAAATCAAATTCAAATGAGCACCAATACAAACAAGTTAATTTTTTTACAATAAAACCATTTTGGAGAAAACGCAGGACTCGCACACAGATTCAGTCAATTTTAAAAAAAAATAAATTTCTAACTCTTAAAAACATCAACTGACACAGTAATTTTCAGTTCTTCCTCTGAGTTTACCAGGCCACGGGCTAAAAACCGAGGCTTGGTCCGTTCTGAACCCTAGGCTGAAAAACTAAGACCAGTCTGAGGCTCAGATTCTAAGGGCAACTAGAGGTAATTAGCAATGTATTAAGAATGCTCAAAATGCATTTTTGATGATGTCACACCCTTCAGACTCTGAGCAATATAGCAATACCGGTCAACAGCACTGGAGATTTTGTCAAGAGCGACCACTGCAGATCATAGTCTTTCCTATTCAGAGATTTCATTTCTTTAGGAGGCACAGCTCCCAATTTTTTTTTTTTTACAGGTGACCCCAGCAGAGAAGGAGGAGGGATTTGAGTCTGGATCTGAGATTCAATATGGACGATCTTCTGACAGCCCTCCGTCACCGGAGAAAATGGAAGCTTTAAAACACCCAAACTGAAAGAGAAAGAGGAGAAGAAGGTGAGGTTCTGAGATTACCAGGCCAGGGCAAGAACCGAGGCTGAAGGTAGAGGCCAGGGCTGAGGCTGGTAGGGCCATGGCTGAGGCTGAAGGTAGAGACCAGGGCTGAGGCTGAAGTGAGGCATGAATCTCAGACATTTTTAGCTAGAGAAAGCTCAAAATGTATTTATACTGATGCCACACCCTTCAGACTCAGCAGATATAACAATACTGATCAACGTCACTGGACATTTTGTCAAACCACTGCAGTCTTTCCTATTCAAAGATTTCATTTCTTTAGAGGCACAGAGCCCAATTGTTTTTTTTTTTTTTTTTTTTTTTATACAGGTGACCCCAGCAGAGGAGGAGGAGGATGATGGTGAGTCTGGATTTCGACCTCAATATCGACGATCTTCTGAACAGCCCTCCTCCACACGGAGAAATGGAAGCTTTAAAACACCCGAACTGAAAGAGAAAGAGGAGAAGAAGGTGAAGATAGTTACCAGGCCAGGGCAAGAAACTATGATGATGTGTTCACATTCAGCCAGGAGGATGAGGAGGCTGGTAGAGGAGGAGGCTGAGGCTCCAGGAAGAACCTGGCCAGGCTGAAGCTGCTCCTGATTAAGCAGAGCTTAAGCAAGGGTGCTCAAAATGTATTTATACTGATGTTGAGGCTGAAACTCAGCCAGGGCTGCTAAGGTCAGTACTGGGCTGATCGTCACTGGAGGCTTTTGAAACCACTGCAATTTCCTATTCAGAGGGCTCATTTCTTACTGAGGCTCCCCAATTGTTTGTTGTTTTTTTTATACAGGGTTGACCCCAGAGAATGAGGAGGAAGGCCAAGGCTGAAGCTAAAGCTAAATGGACGAGCTTCTATGATGCTCCGATCTAGGATCAGAAATGGAAGCCTGGGTCCAATGCTGAAAGCCAAGAGGCCTGGGCTGAGGCTAAACCAGATTACCAGGACTGAGGCTAAGACTGGGGCCAGGGCTAGAGATCCGCTATTTCTCTGCCTTTTTTTTTTTTTTTTTAATGCTGTTTCAGAAAATGCACGCAGTGAGGCTGAGGCTCCATCAAATTCTCCAAAAGGGCTAAATGGCTTTTTCTTTTTCTTTATTTTATATCCTTTTTTTTAACTGTGCCAGAGGCCTGTTTTTCCTCATCTAACATCCTGGTTTGTGCCCTGAGGCCTTTTTTATTTTTCAATTGGGAGGGCAAGAGGCCTTCCCTGACTATTCTCACTGAAAAAATAAAAACATAAAATAATTAACAGATACATAAACACACTGTCGCAAATCCAGTCTGTATTTTATTTTAAAATAATAATCAAAACATTGCACAGATAATCTCATCTATCTCCATTTAATTTCAATATTATAAACGACCTTGTGCCAGGCTCATGTTTTAAATGTTTCAAAATGGGGTTATCCCGAGAAGGTCCAACGGCTGTTCAAAAATCTAACACTAAAGATCAACTTTTCCCTTGATTTTAATCAAAACCAGCAGCAGCAGCATGAGCAACAGGGGGCTAGCAAGGTAAGACTGTTCATGAATAATTGCATTGTAAATTGGGTTTTGTCAAACCACCAGTTAAAAATTCAGAGATGCTCTCTTACCTGGGGGCACAGGCAAATTGTTTTATTTTTTTCATTTTTTTTTTTTGTAGTTGCATTCTCTGTTTTAACTGGATTCATTAGCCCCTTCTTCTGTCCAATAAAAAAAACTTTTGACAGGATCTCTATGTTGATACAATATGAAGCGATAGATTAAATTAAAGAACCGTTTCACAAAGGGTAAGAGGAAGATAGTGATGTTCCCAGACAATGAAAGGACCTGCATTTTAAACGATGACATTAAGTTTCAGGAGGAGGGTCAGCTTACTTTTGCAGTTTTATCTCCTGAAAATACATTTTGAACAAAAAAAAAGGCTAGCTTTTATCTTCGCCAGGGTCCACTGCAGAGACCCTTTGCATGAGCATGAAGAAATGTTTTACAAAACGGATTCAGAAAATATTTAAGAAGTCAGGAGGAATCCAGAAACTAAAAGCCAGAAGTACATCAAAAAAACAAAGGAGAAGAAACCCAGGCCCATAAACCCGTCGAACACTGAAAATCCAAGAGGCTGAGGCTTTTCGGTTGAACCAGAAAAATGGGCTTGGCTTTTAAAAAACACCCACCCCAAGATGTGTTTATAGGATTTCTGAGAGCTCCTCTTCCTCCTCCTCCTCTTCCTCACCCTATTCTATTCCAATAGACTCCAATCTGTATGATCTGCTCTGTCTTTTCAACTAAGCTTCTGATTTCAGAGTTGCAGAAGAGGACTTCTGTTGGGTTTTCAATCCTGTTTCAGGGGCCTGGGCTGACCTACTTTTGGCTGATTGGATTGGTACCACCCAGCTGCTCAACCGCCTGGGTCCAATGATGAAGTCGGGGGCCCCCGAGGTGGCTCACCTGGCAAAGGCACGACCGCCTGGTGTGAAGGGCGAGTCATACAGTCAGGGGGAGCGCTGGTTCACTCCCCTGCTGTGTGAAAGTCACTGGTCTTCATTGAGGATTCCACAGGGAGCGTCGCATTGGCTCTGGGACGCTCCGTGGGTTAGGAGGCAAAACCAGCAGGGACTGTTTCTCCCGGGACATCGCACTGCAGCGGACCCTACCCTGGCCAGGCGCCCGGCCTGGGCTGAGGCTGACGCCTGGAGGGCTGGCCTTTGTCCAGTTCGCTGACATCCGCTCTTGAGATCCTGGGCTCAAAGTGCTCCCGCTGAGGTTGGCAAACCCGAGACCGGACTGTTTCTCCTCATCGCAGGCAGTGGACCCTACCGACCAGGCACCCAAGTGGGCTCGGGCGGACGCCTGGAAAGCTGGCCTTTGTCCAGTTCGCTGACATCCGCTTCTTGAGGGGTGTAAAAAGGCTGGCTTGGGAGGGGATCGGGAGACCGGGTCTTCCGCTGAGCTGTGTGGGAATCGCTGGGCTGAGGGAGCAGATAATTCTAAAATTGGGGAGAAAAATCAGGGGTAAAATAAAACCGCAATAAAAGATGAAGTCGGGGGTCCCTGAGTGGCTCACCTGGTAAAGGCACGACTGCCTGGTGTGAAGGGCGAGTCATACAGTCAGGGGGAGCGCTGGTTCCAGGCATCTCCCTGGCTGTGCCAGGCTGCAGCTGGTCTTCGCTGGGGATTCCACAGGGAGCGTCGCATTGGCTCTGGCGCTCCCGTGGGTTAGGGAGGCAAAACCAGCAGGGACTGTTTCTCCTCATCGCACTGCAGTGGACCCTACCGGCCAGGCACCCAGTGTGCTCGGGCGGACGCCTGGAGGGCTGGCCTTTTGTCCAGCTCGGGAAAACATCCGCTCTTGAGATCCTGGGTGTAAAAAGGAAGCTGACTTGGTCCCAGTGGGATCGGGAAAACGCTCCCACTGGACCCGTCACTTCCGCTGAACAGTGGGGGAATCGCTGCGCTGAGGGGAGCAAATAATTGACATTCTAAATTGGGGAAAAAAGTTGTTGGACATTCTAATTTGGGGAAAAAAAGTTATTGGACATTCTAAATTGGGGTAAAAAGTTATTGGAGATTCTAATTTGGGTTAATACTTGGGCTGTCCTGGGGAAATTGCTGCGGTGAGGAGAAAAAAATTATTGGACATTCTAAATTGGGGAAAAAAAAGTTATTGGACATTCTAAATTTGGGGGAAAAGTTATTGGACATTCTAAATTGGGGGAAAAAAGTTATTGGACATTCTAAATCGGGATAAAATAATTAGGCTGTGTGGGAAATTGCTGCGGTGAGGAGAAAAAAATTATTGGACATTCTAAATTGGGGGAAAAAAGTTATTGGACATTCTAAATTGGGGTAAAAAAATTATTGGACATTCTAAATTGGGGTAAAAAAGTTATTGGACATTCTAAATTGGGGTAACCTAATTATTGGACATTCTAAATTGGGGGGAAAGTTATTGGACATTCTAAATCGGGATAAAATAATTAGGCTGTGTGGGAAATTGCTGCGGTGAGGAGAAAAAAATTATTGGACATTCTAAATTGGGGGAAAAAAGTTATTGGACATTCTAAATTGGGGTAAAAAAATTATTGGACATTCTAAATTGGGGGAAAGTTATTGGACATTCTAAATCGGGGTAAAATAATTGGGCATTCTAAAATAAAAAAAAATAATAAAAAAAAAAAAGTAAGAAACAGGAGCAGCTCCGGACTGTGGAGAATTTCTTCCTCTCTGCTTCAGGAATCATCCTCGTTGAAAAGAGATCACTGAGCTTGAGAGAGAAAAGAGTCTATTAAAAATCCCTGTCACTGAAAACACAGTGCGTGTCGCTTGCTTTCATTTATTCAAATATATCTTAATAAGAATGCGAGTCACGATAGACAGTGGGTATGTATATTTATTCAAATAATAATAGGTAGCTGAACTACACCACATGGTGAAAGGTACGGGCACCAGGTCCCAGGATGGTGGTATACGCTGGCAATTAGGAATCTAGTACTTGGTAACACTTAGGCTACTCGGATCTCTCTTTGCAGGTTCCGTTTGATCCCTGGACCACACAACACAGGGTAGTTATAAAATAGATTACAGAAGTTTCTTTAAAAGATGGAATTTCATAGATCACAGCATACAATATTGTTTTTTTTGTTTTGTTTATCTGGTTAACACAGAAATAGTCATTAGTATTTTTAAAACACATTCAAAAACCCTTTAATTGCAATTAAAAGAAAGCATCAGAATTCAGTGGCACTGGAAACATTTTCAAAGTGGCGGTGCTGAAAGCCAATGACAAAGCGTCAGCCGGTAACAGCGCTGGGCTCCGGCGCAACAAAGCAATTATTCAGCACAACTGGTTGCAAGAACAGATTTCAAAAATATAGAAACAGCTTACTCCATTCCAACCGGGTTTATCTCGGAAGGGGATACGGCAGCCACAGTCTTACAGAGTAGGAGAAAATACACAACCGTCAGCGTCTTCTGAACCCAGACACAGGCACAGATCCACGCAGCTTCCTCCTTGCTGCCCTGGTCGCGTCTCTTCCAGTCTCCGTGCTCCTCTCTCGCATTCCGTGTGTTTAAAAAAATTATTGTGACATTTAAATTTGGGGGGAAGTTTCACCGGCTCTGCTCACACGCTCTTGTCCACCTGCAAGCATCATAAATCAACAATTAGTGAATAAAACAACACACATTGAGAATAATAAGAGGAAAAATAACATATTCAGTCCACACAATAGTTAAAAAAACGAATTGAATTCGTTCCATACTCAAACAAACCGGTCATTCATGACATGCGGGGAAACTTTCAGTTGTACAGTTCAGCACATCTGATGCCTGGAAATGACTGAGAGGAAGCATCTCAGAGCATTAAAGATCACAGAGCTTACAGGGCCGACCCAACGACCTGAAGGAGGACGAGACTTTAAAATCTCACTGCTTCTTATACCGTTCCTTGTGATAACAAAAAATGCGAAATGGTGTTTCCGTGCATTCGTTTAGATGGTAGTGTTGCTCCGTTTAAATCCTCGCGCCGGTGTTGAATTCATACAGCAAGGAACTCATACGCTTCAGAGTTCTGGAAGTAAATCTATGACTTTTAATAAACATTTGAGACTATTTGAATCATTCTGAAGACAGGGGTTGGGTGTCTCCGAGTTTCAGACTTCAAAAGACAATCTGGCTTCATGAAACAAGCGCATTCTTTTAATCAGTTTGAATGACCAACAGCCCAGGATGTCCCGCTGAGGTTTTTCCTTCAAAGGAACTGGAATTCATATTTTAGAGACATCATTGGACCAAGAACATAAGAACATAAGAAATAGATTTTACAAAGATGGAATTTCATAGAGGAGGCCATTCAGCCCATCTTTTTTTTTTTGTTTGGTTGTTAGTAGCTTATTGATCCCAGAATCTCATCAAGCAGCTTCTTGAAGGATCCCAGGGTGTCAATTCAACAACATTACTGGGGAGTTGGTTCCAGACCCTCACAATTCTCTCTGTAAAAAAGTGCCTCCTATTTTCTGTTCTGAATGCCCTTTAGCCCTTTAAAAGCAATTAATCTCCATTTGTGACCCCTGGTCCTTTTTTTTCCATTCTTTTTTCTCAAGTCAAATAAGTCCCCCACAGTTGACATTGTCTATACCTTTTAGGATTTTGAATGTTTGAATCAGAAACCATAGGCACCTAGCCCATAGAGCACAGGGGAGGCGAACCCTGGTATTTTGCCACTCTACTTTTTTTTGCTCACACTATTATTCTATGTTTTGTTATGGTTTTTCACCGCCTATAAACGGTTTAAAATGTAAAAAAAAAAAAAAAAAAAGAAATCATCATTCATAAGACGCCATAAGTCCAACATTAAAAAAAAATCAATAGAAACCCACAATAAAACGCCCCTCTTCAATATTTACGACAGCTAACGTTAGCAGCGGTGACTGCAGCAAAGATGCTAGGCAGTTTGTGGAGACTACAAAAAGGATTAATTAAATATAGGCTAGGTAATTGTTAGTTTAGTTTGTTTTATTCTCTATTAATTAAATTATATTCAAAAAAAATGGTTATTTATGTTTTTGTATTTTTTTAACAAGGGTGTCTTGCATTTGCTTCATAGTGAAGTCTTTTTTTTATATAGTAAAACAGTGCTTTTGACATGGCAAGTATTTTGAACTATGTTACTTAATAAAATAATTACCTTCTAAAGAACAGTACTTGCTTTTCTTGGTTAGTCACTTTCCTTTAATAAACTGCATGTGGGAGTTCTAGGTGTAGCATGTGCAGAGACTTGCATGTATTTGTATTTAATGCATGCTCAGTAAATACATATTGTAGATTTTATAAGAAAATAAGAAAGTTTACAAACGAGAGGAGGCCATTCAGCCCGTCTTGCTAGTTTGTTTGTTAGTAGCTTATTGATCCCAGAATCTCATCAAGCAGCTTCTTGAAGGATCCCAGGGTGTCAGCTTCAACAACATTACTGGGGAGTTGGTTCCAGACCCTCACAATTCTCTCTGTAAAAAAGTGCCTCCTATTTTCTGTTCTGAATGCCCCTTTATCTAATCTCCATTTGTGACCCCTGGTCCTTGTTTCTTTTTTCAGATCGAAAAAGTCCCCTGGGTCGACATTGTCAATACCTGTTAGGATTTTGAATGTTTGAATCAGATCACCGCGTAGTCTTCTTTGTTCAAGAATGAATAGATTCAATTATTTTAGCCTGTCTGCATACGACATACCTTTTAAACCTGGGATAATTCTGGTTGCTCTTCTTTGCACTCTTTCTAGAGCAGCAATATTCTTTTTGTAACGAGGTGACCAGAACTGAACACAATATTCTAGGTGAGGTCTTACTAATGCATTGTAGAGTTTTAACATTACTTCCCTTGATTTAAATTCAACACTTCTCACAATATATCCGAGCATCTTGTTAGCCTTTTTTATAGCTTACCCACATTGTCTAGATGAAGACATTTCTGACTCAACATAAACTCCTAGGTCTTTTTCATAGTTCCCTTCTTCAATTTCACTATCTCCCAAATGATGTTTATAATGCACATTTTTCTTGCCCGCATGCAATACTTTACACTTTTCTCTATTAAATTTCATTTGCCATGTGTCTGCCCAATTCTGAATGCTGTCTAGATCATTTTGAATGACCTTTGCTGCTTCAGCAGTGTTTGCCACCCCTCCTATTTTTGTGTAGTCTGCAAATTTAACGAGTTTGCTTACTATACCAGAATCTAAATCATGAATGTAGATTAGGAATAGCAGAGGACCTAATACTGATCCCTGTGGTACACCACTGGTTACCTCACTCCATTTTCGATCGTTCAACTGCTATCGTTTGAAGCCAATTTAAAATCGACTAACAAACAGTGGCTTCCATTGAGGTCATTTGTCACCAAGCTCTATTTTAACAGAATGTTAGTCAATGATGTTTTAGAATCGATTAAAAGGGAATAGGGATTTGTTTTAAAAAGAAATTGGAAATGGATTTGGATTTGATAGAAAAACGGAAATAACAAACAACCCTGGCGCATTAGGATTGACGGGGCCCTGGTGTAAGACTGAAGTAGACCCCAAACAAAACAAAAACAAGAATGAAAATGAATAAAGACAGTGTAGCTGACCAAGTAACGTTTAATACAAACACGCCCACCGTGTGTTTGTGTTGTCTTTACTGAACAATGGCACATCTTATTTCATTTTTAATAAACTGACATTCAAAAAATAAATAAAATTAACAATAATAGCAACAATAATAATAAGAAGAAGAATAAACAGCTTTTGTAAATAATGTAAAATAATAAGACACATGAGGCAGCTGAGCAATCACGTGACCAACTGCCAATCTGGTCGCTCCGATTTGCACTTTTGTGTTTTGATTGACAGTCCGGCCAACACGATCTTGCCGCGGTGTATTTTTTCTAATCCCAATAGGACGGTTACGGTGCTGGGAATGTGACGTCACCAGCTTCTCTCCCAAACGCAGACAAATGGGACACTTTTATATACACTGAATATCCACACAGAAATGAACTTTAAGGGCTCGTCTGCATTGGTGGCTTTAGAGCTTGCCTCATCTCACCGACAGAGGGCAGCATAGTAACGGCAAAGCATCACACATCACTGGCATGTTAAAGAAATCCTGGAGGAGTTGCAGGTCAAGATCCTTCAGGCAGAGTTCCCCTGCTCCCTCCATCCAGTCACTGCAGTGTAAAGGTATACCCTAAGGGGTAGCTGGGCTGGTTTCTGAGCAGAGGGAGGGATCGCTCAGCCTGTTACAGCTGCTCCAGCTCCATAAAGAAACATGCCGAGCACCAGCAGCAACACAAGCAGCAGTGAGAATGTAACAGGCAGCCGGCTTCTCTGTTCAATACGAACGCCTGCAGAAAGAGGAGACGAGCGCTGACATACTGTACCAACATGGAGCAGAGTGGAGGTGTACAGTGGGAAACTACTGTCCTCGAGGGGGGTTAGTGTCTGACAGGGGACTGCATTGGGAGAGGACACCAGATCAACATGAGGGGGGTAGTGTCTGACAGGGGGACTGCATTGGGAGAGGACACCAGATCAACATGAGGGGGGTAGTGTCAATCAACATGAGGGGGGGTAGTGTCTGACAGGGGACTGCATTGGGAGAGGACACCAGATCAACATGAGGGGGGGTAGTGTCTGACAGGGGACTGCATTGGGAGAGGAAACCAGATCAACATAAGAACATAAGAACATATGAACATAAGAAAGTTTACAAATGAGAGGAGGCCATGCAGCCCATCTTGCTCGTTTGGTTGTTAGTAGCTTATTGATCCCAGAATCTCATCAAGCGCCGGCCCAGCCCCGAGTGCGTGTATTTTACACAGAAAAAAACAATATTGCAGCTGTTCAGCAAAACAGAACATCTGTCTTTCCCCGTAGCTGAAAAGCCTGGCCTAACTTTCAACACCAATACCGAAAATAAGATTTATTTTATTCTATAGATAGGAGGTAGAGTTTGTGTAACTTTTATTTTGGACAGAAACCAAAAAAATAAAAGACTATTATTATTATTATTATTATTATTATTATTATTATTATTATTATTATTTAAGTCAACATAGACGATGTTTATATTGGCTTATGTGATAAAACGAAAATAAATAAATAATAATAATTGGACCTACAGCTCGGAGTTCACATTTTAAATGGATAGTGTCGTGCCGGGAGGTAGTCAGTGTTGTTTAAAAACGATCTTAAATAGTAATAAAATAATCGATTTGTAGTATTTGTAGGCACATGGCAGTTTTTCGACTTTTTTTTCCAGCATCCGTTACGTGCAGACCTGGAAACGAAGCCTGGATGCGGGAGACACATCTTAACCAAAACGTCACGGCATAAAAGAAACACGACTTTTAAAATTTAACGTCACAAAGAATGATGCGTGTGACCCACGCGTGTCTTCTTTGTGACGTTGAGTGTCAGTCTTTGTGACGTTGAATTTTGAAAGTCACTTATCTTTTTGAAAAGTTACCTGATTTGATTTATTGTGTTTCAGAGTACTGACAGAGATGGTCAGTTTTTTTTCCGTGTGATATTCTTTAGAAAACATAGTATTTCATATTTATTTAAGTTCCTAAACAATGATAATAATAATAATACAAAAAACATAAGTGAGACGAAAAGATAAAAAAAATAGGTGAGTTTGTCTTTTATCTTTTATAAGCTAATTTAAATGGAAATGTGACAGCCAGTTAATTTTCTAGAGGTTAATATTTGTTTTCTGGGTAGTAAAGTCAGGGAAACCTTAGTCAGATATTCTTGACTTCAGAAAATAAGCTTATTTTATATCAGAGATACGTGGTAGAGTTTGTGAAACTTTTTTTTTTGTTGTCAGAAACGATTATTTGTGTTTTATTTCAAACAACACAGATGTCGTTTTTATTGGTTTGTTTGAGAAAATGAAAGACAACAAAAACAATAATAATTCGACCCACAGTCGGCAATAACACGGAGGGCTGCAGGCCGGAGACTCTTTGAACCCCTATTTATGTTTTAGGGGCCCCTATATATGGCACTTAGAATATAATATACAATACATAAGCAGCGTGTGGCTGTTTTACAAAGCAGATGACTGTCCCGACACGCACGTAGAAAGCACGAGAGCGGCGCTCAAAAAAAAAGGCGGGAAGCACAATAACTAACAAAGTCTTCGCGATGAGGAAGGTCTTTAAACTAAACAGATTTAAAGAATATTTAGACTGACCGGTTGTGGAGTTTCATCCGTACGTTTTATTCCTTTAACTGGATTATGTGGGTGGTCTTGTGGTGCTGATATCAGGCTTTTTAAGGAGACCGTTTTCATTGGATTGAGATAAAACATGCTGATGTCGTCTAACTTGTTTTTCAAGATGGCCCATGGGAAAAGGCCTTGTGTCACAATGGATGCGCAGACTAAGAAGACAACCTGTCTGTGCACAGTAAGTCACTGTACAATTATGTACATTTATTATCTCTTAACAAAAAAAAAATGGTAAAACTGCTTATTAAGATATTTTATATCTATATCAACGTGTCTTAGGTGCTGCCTGAGTGTGTGTGTGTGAGTGTGTATATATAATTTTTTGTCAGTGTAAGACAGCTAAGGCATGGGTATCACACTGTTATTAAAAAAAAAATGTAATGAAATGACTTCAGAATTCTATGACATCATCACTTGCTGTTATTTCATCACTGTGGTATTAGTGGAATGACGTGATATCATCATTTTGAAACGTGTTTTGGCAATGCTGTGGGGTGTGAATCCCAGACTTGTTAGCTAGAGAATTATTTTATTATTTATTTTTATTTTATTGTATTTATTTAACCAGGAATGTCCCATTGAGATTTAAATCTCTTTTTTTTTTTCTTCAAGAGAGGTCTGGTCAAGAAGGTGACATATAAATAAGGGCTTCTGATTTTCAGTGTTTTCCGCCAACTTTTCGACTCTCCTTTAAAAATTCAATTGATCCTTGTTCAGCCATCTGTGTGTGTGTTAATCACAGAGAAACATGTTAATAGTGGAATTCATTTAATTGACAGGGTTTTTTTTTCTGTGAAACAACAAAATGGGCTTTTAAATCGTAAGTTTTACTTTCTCATCTCAAAGCAGACTCCTGTAATGTAAACACAGTCACGCTGCAGAACGACTGTAATAAAGTTTGTCACCAGCATAAAAAAAAAAGCCATAGCCTGGACATTGCGGTTCGAGTCCAGGCTATTCCACTAAACCTTGTAAGCTGCCCAAGAGCTGCGTTGTCCTCCCACGCTATAGCTCTGAGGTGGCTGCATGGCAGGCCTGCAGTGTGAAAAGAAGCGGTCGGGTTGACTGCACTCGCCCGGAGGACAGCGTGTGTTTGTCTTCGCCGCTCCCGAGTCAGCGTAGGGGTGGTAGCGGTGAGCTGAGCATAAAAAATAATTGGATATGTCAAATTGGGAGAAAATGGGGTAAAATCAATTGGCGACTACTAAATTTAAAAAATATGAATAAATAAAAAATTATAATGATGTCACAACCTTCAAACTCTGAGCAAACAGCAATACCGCTCAACAGCACTGGAGATTCTGTGAAGAGCGACATCACTGCTTGATCGCAGTCTTTCCTATTCGGAGATTTCATTTCTTTAGAGGCACAGCACCCAATTGTTTTTTTTTTTTTTTTTACAGGTGACACCAGCAGAGAAGGAGGAGGATGCGCTGAGTCTGGATTTCGACCTTATTATCGACGATCTTCTGAACAGCCCTCCGCCACACCAGAGAAATGGAAGCTTTAAAACACCCGAACTGAAAGAGAAAGAGCAGAAGAAGGTGAGGTTCTGAGATTACCAGGCCAGGGCAAGAACCGAGGCTGAAAGTAGAGGCCAGGGCTGAGGCTGGTAGAGCCCAGAGCTGAGGATGAAGGTAGAGGCCAGGGTTGATGCTGTGGCTGAGCCAGAGCCCAGGACTGAGGCTGAGGTAGAGCCCAGGACAGGCTGAGGCTGAAGCTGAGGTATGAATCTCATACTTTTTAGCTAGAGAATGCTCAAAATGTATTTATACTGATGTCACACCCTTCAGACTCAGCAGATATAGCAATACTGGTCAACGTCACTGGAGATTTTGTCAAACCACTGCAGTCTTTCCTATTCAGAGATTTCATTTCTTTAGGAGGCACAGCTCCCAATTGTTTGTTGTTTTTTTGTTATACAGGTGACCCCAGCAGAGGAGGAGGATTTGGAGAGTCTGGATTTAAAGGGTCTGAGCCGCGTTATGGACGAGCTTCTGGACAGCCCTCCGTCACGCCGGAGAAATGGAAGCTTAAAAACACCCGAACTGAAAGAGAAAGAGGAGAAGAAGGTGAGGTTCTGAGATTACCAGGCCAGGGCAAGAACCAAGGCTGAAGGTAGAGGCCAGGGCTGAGGCTGAGGCCATGGCTGAAGCTGAGGTAGAGGCCAGGGCTGAGGCTGAGGTATGAATCTCACACTTTTTTAGCTAGAGAAAGCTCAAAATGTATTTATACTGATGCCACACCCTTCAAACTCAGCAGATATAGCAATACTGATCTACGTCACTGGACATTTTGTCAAACCACTGCAGTCTTTCCTATTAAAAGATTTCATTTCTTTAGAGGCACAGAGCCCAATTGTGTGTGTTTTTATTTTATTTTTCATTTGTTTTTTATATAGGTGACCCCAGCAGAGGAGGAGGATGTGCTGAGTCTGGATTTCGACCTCAATATCGACGATCTTCTGAACAGCCCTCCGCCACACCGGAGAAATGGAAGCTTTAAAACACCCGAACTGAAAGAGAAAGAGCAGAAGAGGAAGATAGTGACGTTCCGAGACTATGATGATGTGTTCACATTCAGCGCGGAGGAGGAGGAGGAGGAGGAGGAGGAGGGGGCTGAGCTTGACCAGGAAGAACCTGACCAGGTGATGCTGCTCCTGATCATGCTTGAGAATGCAAGGGAGGCTCTGACCCTGGCCAGGGCCCGGGCGAGAGCTGAGGTCGAGGCTGAAGGCAAGGCCAGGGCTGCTAAGGCCAGTACTGAGGCTGAGACGAAAGCTAAGGCTATGGTTGAAGCTGAGAATGAGGCCAAGGCCAGGGCTAAGGCCAGTACTGAGGCTGAAGTCAAGGCCAGGGTTGAAGCTGAGAATGAGGCCAAGGCCAAGGCTGAAGCTAAAGCTAAAAATAGGATCAGAGCTAGGCTTCTGCCTGGGTCCAATGCTGTGCCAGAGGCCTGGGCTGAGGCTAAACCAGAGACCGGGACTGAGGCTAAGACTGGGGCCAGGGCTCGGAGAAAAGCGAAGCTTCTGCCTGGGTCCAATGCTGTGCCAGAGGCCTGGATTGAGGCTGAGGCTAAGACTGGGGCTAGGGCTCGGGCTAGGAGAAGAGCTAAGCTCAATGCTGTGCCAGAGGCCTGGTCTGAGCCCTATGCTGTGCCAGAGGCATGGACTGAGATTAAGCCAAAAGGCCAAAACGACATCCGAAAGTCACCGGGTGGGCAGCTCCAGTGCCGACCATCCCGATGAGCCTCACGCCAACGCAGGGAAGGCGGACGTCTCCCGCAACAAGGGCCCCACGACCTGTGCCAGGCTCTTCGGGAAAATGTGCTGGAAATGGAGAGCCGAGAAGGTCCAGCGGGAGCGCCCTTTTCTAACACTAACCGAGATCAACTTCTCCCTCGATTGCCATCAGCACCAGCAGCAGCAGCAGCAGCAGCAGAGGACTAGCAAGGTAAGACTGTTCATGAATAATTGCATTGTAAATTGGGTAACACACTGGCCAGTTAAAAAGTGGAGATGCTCTCTTACCTGGGGCGGTGTGGCAATGCGCCCCGCCCCTGTGTGCAATTGTGTGTTATGTGTTGTATGTTGCGTGTGTTAATGTTGGTGTATAGATTGGTACACGGGATATAAACGGGTCTGTGTTTCACGTGTATTTAAAAAGTGTAGATTTGTATTTAGGCACGAGGAGAGCACAAATCACTTCACGTGCTGGTTAAATGTAATATGTGATCACGGGGTTGCACAGAATTAATTCACGTGCTGGGATTCAAGTGAATAATTAATTAGTAATTGAATCCCAGCACAACAGTATATATAGATGCACATTTTCATTCAGTCGGGGTTGGGTGTTCGAGAGTGGAGAACGGGAGAGAGAGAAGGAGAAAGAAAAAGCGAAATAAAAAACGTAAAGTGTTTGTTCTCACCGTGTTTGTTTGTCTCCGTGCACCGTTTGTTAAGTGTTAGTTCGTTTTGTCTGTCTATTTATTTTGGCTTAAAGTGCCGTGTCCTGTTTTGTCTGTTCAAACCTTTTATTTTCTGTGCTGTTTTATTAAATGCTGAGCGAAACCATTCGCTCAGCTCCACCAAACTCCAAGTCTCTGTCTGTTTACTTCCTGCTTCTGGTCTGACGCCACCCACTCCGGCCGTCTTTGTGACACGTGGTGTCACAAGTGGGATCGACAGCGCCTCCAGGACTCAGGCCAGAGCAGGAACCGCATTTTTTGAGGGAAAAAAAAAAAAAAATTGTTGGATTACAAAAAAAATATATATATAAATAAATAAAATGGGATGGAAGGAGGATAAAGAGGTGAAGGACAGGGAGGAGGTGCAGGAGGCCGCTGAAGGGCCAGACATCCACGGCGATTTAACAAGCCAACGCTGGGGTGCCTCCTCTGCGACCAGGATCATCTGTTCGCCAACTGTCCCTTCCGCTAGGGCTCGGAGGAGCCGAGCGTCCACAGCCCAAGTGGGAGGAGCCTGAGCGTCCACAGCCCAAGTGGGAGGAGCCTGAGCGTCCACAGCCCAAGACTGGAGGAGCCTGAGCGTCCACAGCCCAAGTGGGAGGAGCCCGAGCTAAGCTACGCCTGAGTGGGAGGAGCCCGTGCGCCCCACGCCTGAGTGGGAGGAGCCCGAACGTCCCACGCCTGAGTGGGAGGAGCCCGAACGTCCCACGCCTGGAGTGGGGGGGAGCCCAATGTCCACAGCCCAAGAGGGGGGGAGTGATGTGCCCACAGCCCAAAAGTGAGGAGTCGGTGTCCCACAGCCCAAAAGGGAGGAGTCGGTGGCCCACAGCCCAAAAAGGAGGAGTCGGTGCGCCCACAGCCCAAAAGGGAGGAGTCGGTGCGTCCACAGCCCAAAGAGAGGAAAGTCGGGGCTTCCATAACCCTAGGAACCAAGCTGCCAGCAGAGGGAGAATACCTGTTGGTTCACCTGCTGCTGCCGTCCCAAGAGCCAGAAGGGGAGGAATTGCAGGCTCAACCCCCTGAAATTTTCTGGGGGGGAGAAGGGCAGGATGCTGGTGTCCCCCAGCAGCCTCTAGTTATGCTGCTGAAGGGAGCACTGCGCACGCCAGCCCAGCCGCCACAGCAGAGGGAGCCAGCACCGCCACAGCCTCCCTCTGAGTGGCCAGCATCAGCCCCACGGCCTCTGCCTCCACCGCAAGGAGCAGAGCAGCAGGAGCTGCCTCTGCCTCCGCCACCTCCACCGCTTCCTCCACTAGGAGCAGAGGAGCAGGAGCTGCCTCTGCCTCCACCACCGCCAGGAGCAGAGCAGCAGACTCTGTCTGTTTACTTCCTGCTTGTGGTCTGACGCCACCCACTCCGGCCGTCTTTGTGACAGGCGGGCAAGTCGTTTTATTTATTTTTTCTATGTAGTTGCATTCTCTGTTTTAACTGATTCATTAGCCCCCTTCTTCTGTCCCGAGAAAAAAAAAACTTTTGCAAGGATCTCTATGTTGATACAATATGAAGCGATGAGATTAAATTAAAGAACCGTTTCACACTGGGTATGTCTCACCCCCCCCCGTGTGTACCCAGCGTGAAAGGACCTGCATTTTAAATGATGACATTAAGTTTCACTCTGTAACGCTTACTTTTGCAGTTTTATGCGCGAAATACATTTTACGTAACAAAAAAAAAACTTTTATCTTCGCAGGCGTCCACTGAAGAGACCCTTTGCATGAGCATGAAGAAATGTTTTACAAAACGGATTCAGAAAATATTTAAGAAGTCAGGAGGGAATCCAGAAACTAAAAGCCAGAAGTACATCAAAAAAAACAAAGGAGAAGAAAAATGGGCTTGGCTTTTTAAAACCACGCCCACCCCAAGATGCGTTTATAGGATTTCTGCGTCCTCCTCTTCCTCCTCCTCCTCTTCCTCACCCTCTTCTATTCCAATAGACTCCAATCTGTATGATCTGCTCTGTCTTTTCAACTAAGCTTCTGATTTCACAGTCGCAGAAGAGGACTTCCGTTGAGTTTCGTTCCTGTTTCAGGGGATGTAGGATGACCTACTTTTGGCTGATTGGATTGGTACCACCCAGCTGCTCAACCGCAAAAAAGATGAAGTCGGGGGTCCCCGAGTGGCTCACCTGGCAAAGGCACGACCGCCTGGTGTGAAGGGCGAGTCATACAGTCAGGGGGAGCGCTGGTTCGCTCCCTGGCTGTGTGAAGTCACTGGTCTTCACTGGGGATTCCACAGGGAGCGTCGCATTGGCTCTGGCGCTCCCGTGGGTTAGGGAGGCAAAACCGGCAGGGACTGTTTCTCCTCATCGCACTGCAGCGGACCCTACCGGCCAGGCACCCAGTGTGCTCGGGCGGATGCCTGGAGGGCTGGCCTTTTGTCCAGCTCGCTGACATCCGCTCTTGAGATCCTGGGCTCTGGTGCTCCCGTGGTTTAGGGAGGCAAAACCGGCAGGGACTGTTTCTCCTCATCGCAGTGCAGCGGACCCTACCGGCCAGGCACCCAGTGTGCTCGGGCGGACGCCTGGAGGGCTGGCCTTTGTCCAGTTCGCTGACATCCGCTCTTGAGATCCTGGGTGTAAAAAAGGAAACTGGCTTGGTCGTGGGATCGGAAGACGCTCCCACTGGACCGTCACTTCCGCTGAGCTGTGTGGGGAATCGCTGGGCTGAGGGGAGCAGATAATTGGGCATTCTAAATTGGGGAGAAAAATCAGGGGTAAAATAAAACCGCAATAAAAGATGAAGTCGGGGGGTCCCTGAGAGGCTCACCTGGTAAAGGCACGACCGCCTGGTGTGCAGGGCGAGTCATACAGTCGAGGAGCGCTGGTTCGCTCCCTGGCTGTGCGAAGTCGCTGGTCTTCGCTGGGGATTCCACAGGGAGCGTCGCATTGGCTCTGGCGCTCCCGTGGTTTAGGGAGGCAAAACCGGCAGGGACTGTTTCTCCTCATCGCAGTGCAGTGGACCTTACCGGCCAGGCACCCAGTGTGCTCGGGCGGACGCCTGGAGGGCTGGCCTTTTGTCCAGCTCGCTGACATCCGCTCTTGAGATCCTGGGTGTAAAAGAGGAAGCTGACTTGGTCGTGGGATCGGAAAACGCTCCCACTGGACCGCCACTTCCGCTGAACTGTGTGGGGAATCGCTGCGCTGAGGGGAGCAAATAATTGGGCATTCTAAATTGGGGGAAAAAAGTTATTGGACATTCTAATTTGGGGAAAAAAAGTTATTGGACATTCTAAATTGCGGTAAAAAGTTATTGGAGATTCTAATTTGGGTTAATACTTGGGCTGTGTGGGAAATTGCTGCGGTGAGGAGAAAAAAATTATTGGACATTCTAAATTGGGGAAAAAAAAGTTATTGGACATTCTACATTTGGGGGAAAAGTTATTGGACATTCTAAATTGGGGGAAAAAAGTTATTGGACATTCTAAATCGGGATAAAATAATTAGGCTGTGTGGGAAATTGCTGCGGTGAGGAGAAAAAAATTATTGGACATTCTAAACTGGGGGAAAAAGTTGGACATTCTAAATTGGGGTAACCTAATTATTGGACATTCTAAATTGGGGGAAAGTTATTGGACATTCTAAATCGGGATAAAATAATTAGGCTGTGGGGAAATTGCTGCGGTGAGGAGAAAAAATTATTGGACATTCTAAATTGGGGGAAAAAAGTTATTGGACATTCTAAATTGGGGTAAAAAAATTATTGGACATTCTAAATTTGGGGGGAAAGTTTTTGGACATTCTAAATCGGACTAAAATAATTGGGCATTCTAAAATAAAAAAAAATAATAAAAAAAAAAGTAAGAAACAGGAGCAGCTCCGGACTGTGGAGAATTTCTTCCTCTCTGCTTCAGGAATCATCCTCATTGAAAAGAGATCACTGAGCTTGAGAGAGAAAAGAGTCTATTAAAAATCCCTGTCACTGAAAACAAAGTGCGTGTCGCTTGCTTTCATTTATTCAAATATATCTTAATAAGAATGCGAGTCACGATAGACAGTGGGTATGTATATTTATTCAAATTATAATAGGTAGCTGAACTACACCACATGGTGAAAGGTACGGGCACCAGGTCCCAGGATGGTGGTACACGCTGGTAATTAGGAATCTAGTACTTGGTAACACTTAGGCTACTCGGATCTCTCTTTGCAGGTTCCGTTTGATCCCAGGGCCACACAACACAGGGTAGTTATAAAATAGATTACAGAAGTTTCTTTAAAAGATGGAATTTCATAGATCACAGCATACAATATTGTTTTTTTTGTTGTTGTTTTGTTTATCTGGTTAACACAGAAATAGTCAAACTAGTATTTTTAAAACACATTCAAAAACCCTTTAATTGCAATTAAAAGAACGCATCAGAATTCAGTGGCACTGGAACCATTTTCAAAGTGGCGGTGCTGAAAGCCAATGACAAAGCGTCAGCCCGGTAACAGCGCTGGGCTCCGGCGCAACAAAGCAATTATTCAGCACAACTGGTTGCAAGAACAGATTTCAAAATATAGAAACAGTCTCAGCTTACTCCATTCCAACCGGGTTTATCTCGGAAGGGATACGGGCAGCCACAGTCTTACAGAGTAGGAGAAAATACACACCCGTCAGCGTCTTCTGCAGCCAGACACGAGCACAGATCCACGCAGCTTCCTCCTTGCTGCCCTGGTCGCGTCTCTTCCAGTCTCCGTGCTCCTCTCTACGCACTCCGTGTTTTAAACGTATGGATTCGCTTGCATCTTTCATCGGCTCTGCTCACACGCTCTTGTCCACCTGCAAGCATCATAAATCAACAATTAGTGAATAAAACAACACACATTGAGAATAATAATAGTGAAAAATAACATATTCAGTCCACACAATAGTTAAAAAAAACTAATTGAATTCGTTCCATACTCAAACAAACCGGTCATTCATGACATGCGCATCTGTTTACTTTCAGTTGTACAGTTCAGCACATCTGATGCCTGGAAATGACTGAGAGGAAGCATCTCAGAGCATTAAAGATCACAGAGCTTACAGGGCCAACCCAACGACCTGAAGGAGCGAGACTTTAAAATCCCACTGCTTCTTATACCGTTCCCTTGTGATAATAAAAAATGCGAAATGGTGTTTCCGTGCCGCTCGTTTAGATGGTAGTGTTGCTCCGTAAAGCGGCCGGTGTTGAATTCATACAGCGAGGAATTCATACAGCGAGGAACTAATACGCGAGGTCTGGAAGTAAATCTATGACTTTTAATAAACATTTGAGACTATTTGAATCATTCTGAAGACGGGTTGGGTGTCTCCGAGTTTCAGACTTCCGAAGACAATCTGGCTTCATGAAACAAGCGCATTCTTTTAATCAGTTTGAATGACCAACAGCCGTCCCCGCTGAGGTTTTTCCTTCAAAGGAACTGGAATTCATATTTTAGAGACATCATTGTTAAGAACATAAGAACATAAGAAAGTTTACAAACGAGAGGAGGCCATTCAGCCCATCTTGCTCGTTTGGTTGTTAGTAGCTTATTGATCCCAGAATCTCATCAAGCAGCTTCTTGAAGGATCCCAGGGTGTCAGCTTCAACAACATTACTGGGGAGTTGGTTCCAGACCCTCACAATTCTCTGTGTAAAAAAGTGCCTCCTATTTTCTGTTCTGAATGCCCCTTTATCTAATCTCCATTTGTGACCCCTGGTCCTTTTTTCTTTTTTCAAGTCAAATAAGTCCCCCGGGTTGACATTGTCTATACCTTTTAGGATTTTGAATGTTTGAATCAGAAACCATAGGCACCTAGCCCATAGAGCACAGGGAGGCGAACGATTTATTTTGCCACTCTACTTTTTTTTTTGCTCACACTATTATTCTATGTTTTGTTATGGTTTTGCCTATAAACGGTTTAAAATGTAAAAAAAAAAAAAAAAAAAAAAAAAAAGAAGTCATTCATAAGACGCCATAAGTCCAACATTAAAATAAATCAATAGAAACCCACAATAAAACGCCCCCTCTTCAATATTTACGACAGCTAACGTTAGCAGCGGTGTGACTGCAGCAGAAGATGCTGGGCAGTTTGTGGAGACTACAAAAAAGGATTAATTAAATATAGGCTAGGTAATTAGTTTAGTTTGTTTTATTCTCTATTAATTAAATTATATTCAGCCGGTTATTTATGTTTTTGGTTTTTTTTAACAAGGGTTTCTTGCATTTGCTTCATACTGAAGTCTTTTTTTATATAGTAAAACAGTGCTTTTGACATGGCAAGTATTTTGAACTGCGTTACTTGGGGAATAATTACCTTCTATAGAACAGTACTTGCTTTTCTTGGTTAGTCACTTTCCTTTAATAAACTGCATGTGGGAGTTCTAGGTGTAGCATGTGCAGAGACTTGCATGTATTTGTATTTAATGCATGCTCAGTAAATACATATTGTAGATTTTATAAGAAAATAAGAAAGTTTACAAACGAGAGGAGGCCATTCAGCCCGTCTTGCTAGTTTGTTTGTTAGTAGCTTATTGATCCCAGAATCTCATCAAGCAGCTTCTTGAAGGATCCCAGGGTGTCAGCTTCAACAACATTACTGGGGAGTTGGTTCCAGCCCCTCACAATTCTCTGTGTAAAAAAGTGCCTCCTATATTCTGTTCTGAATGCCCCTTTATCTAATCTCCATTTGTGACCCCTGGTCCTTGTTTCTTTTTTCAGGTCGAAAAAGTCCCCTGGGTCGACATTGTCAATACCTTTTAGGATTTTGAATGTTTGAATCAGATCACCGCGTAGTCTTCTTTGTTCAAGAATGAATAGATTCAATTCTTTTAGCCTGTCTGCATACGACATGCCTTTTAAACCCGGGATAATTCTGGTTGCTCTTCTTTGCACTCTTTCTAGAGCAGCAATATTCTTTTTGTAACGAGGTGACCAGAACTGAACACAATATTCTAGGTGAGGTCTTACTAATGCATTGTAGAGTTTTATCATTACTTCCCTTGATTTAAATTCAACACTTCTCACAATATATCCGAGCATCTTGTTAGCCTTTTTTATAGCTTACCCACATTGTCTAGATGAAGACATTTCTGACTCAACATAAACTCCTAGGTCTTTTCATAGTTCCTTCTTCAATTTCACTATCTCCCAAATGATGTTTATAATGCACATTTTTCTTGCCCGCATGCAATACTTTACACTTTTCTCTATTAAATTTCATTTGCCATGTGTCTGCCCAATTCTGAATGCTGTCTAGATCATTTTGAATGACCTTTGCTGCTTCAGCAGTGTTTGCCACCCTCCTATTTTTGTGTAGTGTGCAAATTTAACGAGTTTGCTTACTATACCAGAATCTAAATCATGAATGCAGATTAGGAATAGCAGAGGACCTAATACTGATCCCTGTGGTACACCACTGGTTACCTCCTCCATTTCCGATCGTTCAACTGCTATCGCTTGAAGCCAATTTAAAATCGACTAACAAACAGTGGCTTCCATTGAGGTCATTTGTCACCAAGCTCTATTTTAACAGAATGTTAGTCAATGATGTTTTAGAATCGATTAAAAGGGAATAGGGATTTGTTTTAAAAAAGAAATTGGAAATGGATTTGGATTTGATAGAAAAACGGAAATAACAAACAACCCTGGCGCATTAGGATTGACGGGGCCCTGGTGTAACACTGAAGTAGACCCCAAACAAAACAAAAACAAGAATGAAAATGAATAAAGACAGTGTAGCTGACCAAGTAACGTTTAATACAAACACGCCCACCGTGTGTTTGTGTTGTCTTTACTGAACAATGGCACATTTTATTTCATTTTTAATAAACTGACATTCAAAAAAATAAATAAAATTAAAATTAACAATAATAGCAACAATAATAATAAGAAGAAGAATAAACAGCTTTTGTAAATAATGTAAAATAATAAGACACATGAGGCAGCTGAGCAATCACGTGACCAACTGCCAATCTGGTCGCTCCGATTTGCACTTTCGTGTTTTGATTGACAGTCCGGCCAACACGATCTTGCCGCGGTGTATTTTTTCTAATCCCAGTAGGACGGTTACGCTGCTGGGAATGTGACGTCACCAGCTTGTCTCCCAAACGCAGACAAATGGGACACTTTTATATACACTGAATATCCACACAGAAATGAACTTTAAGGGCTCGTCTGCATTGGTGGCTTTAGAGCTTGCCTCATCTCACCGACAGGGGCAGCATAGTAACGGCAAAGCATCACACATCACTGGCATGTTAAAGAAATCCTGGAGGAGTTGCAGGTCAAGATCCTTCAGGCAGAGTTCCCCTGCTCCCTCCATCCAGTCACTGCAGTGTAAGGGTATACCCTCAGGGGTAGCTGGGCTGGTTTCTGAGCAGAGGGAGGGATCGCTCAGCCTGTTACAGCTGCTCCAGCTCCATAAAGAAACATGCCGAGCGCCAGCAGCAACACAAGCAGCAGTGAGAATGTAACAGGCAGCCGGCTTCTCTGTTCAATACTGACGCCTGCAGAAAGAGGAGACGAGCTGACATACTGTACCAACATGGAGCAGAGTGGAGGTGTACAGTGGGAAACTACTGTCCTTGAGGGGGGGGGGTGTCTGACAGGGGATTGCATTGGGAGAGGACACCAGATCAACATGAGGGGGGGTAGTGTCTGACAGGGGGACTGCATTGGGAGAGGACACCAGATCAACATGAGGGGGGGGGTAGTGTCTGACAGGGGACTGCATTGGGAGAGGACACCAGATCAACATAAGAACATAAGAACCTCATGTTTCATGTTTCTCATCAAGCGCCGGCCCAGCCCCGAAAAGTGTATTTTACACAGAAAAAACAATATTGCAGCTGTTCAGCAAAACAGAACATCTGTCTTTCCCCGTAGCTGAAAAGCCTGGCCTAACTTTCAACACCAATACCGAAAATAAGATTTATTTTATATTATAGATACGAGGTAGAGTTTGTGTAACTTTTATTTTGGACAGAAACCAAAAAATAAGATTATTATTATTATTATTATTATTATTATTATTATTATTATTATTATTATTATTATAATTTAAGTCAACATAGACGATGTTTATAGTGGCTTATGTGATAAAACGAAAATAAATAAATAATAATAATTGGACCTACAGCATAACACCACAGAAGAGCTGGGCATCCTCTTCATAACACCACAGAAGAGCTGGGCATCCTCTTCTAACAGCACTGAAGAGCTGGGCATCCTCTTCATAACAGCACTGAAGAGCTGGGCATCCTCTTCATAACATCACAGAAGACCTGGGCATCCTCTTCATAAGACCACATAAGAGCTAAGCATCCTCTTCATAACACCACAGAAGAGCTAAGCATCCTCTTCATAACACCACAGAAGAGCTGGGCATCTTCTTCATAACAGCACTGAAGAGCTGGGCATCCTCTTCATAACAGCACTGAAGAGCTGAGCATCCTCTTCATAACAGCACAGAAGAGCTGGGCATCCTCTTCATAACACCACAGAAGAGCTGGGCATCCTCTTCATAACAGCACAGAAGAGCTGAGCATCCTCTTCATAACAGCACAGAAGAGCTGGGCATCCTCTTCATAACACCACAGAAGAGCTGGGCATCCTCTTCATAACAGCACTGAAGAGCTGAGCATCCTCTTCATAACAGCACAGAAGAGCTGGGCATCCTCTTCATAACACCACAGAAGAGCTGAGCATCCTCTTCATAACACCACAGAAGAGCTAAGCATCCTCTTCATAACACCACAGAAGAGCTGAGCATCCTCTTCATAACACCACAGAAGAGCTGAGCATCCTCTTCATAACACCACAGAAGAGCTAAGCATCCTCTTCATAACACCACAGAAGAGCTAAGCATCCTCTTCATAACACCACAGAAGAGCTGAGCATCCTCTTCATAACACCACAGAAGAGCTGAGCATCTTCTTCATAACAGCACTGAAGAGCTGAGCATCTTCTTCATAACAGCACTGAAGAGCTGAGCATCATCTTCGTAACAGCACAGAAGAGCTGAGCATCCTCTTCATAACAGCACAGAAGAGCTGGGCATCCTCTTCATAACAGCACAGAAGAGAGCTCCTCTCATCACCTTCATAACAGCACAGAAGAGCTGAGCATCCTCTTCATAACAGCACAGAAGAGCTGAGCATCCTCTTCATAACACCACAGAAGAGCACAGAAGGGCATCAACTTCAGAACACCACAGAAGAGCTGGGCATCCTCTTCATAACAGCACAGAAGAGCTGAGCATCCTCTTCATAACAGCACAGAAGAGCTGGGCATCCTCTTCATAACACCACAGAAGAGCTGGGCATCATCTTCGTAACACCACAGAAGAGCTGAGCATCCTCTTCATAACAGCACAGAAGAGCTGAGCATCCTCTTCATAACACCACAGAAGAGCTGGGCATCCTCTTCATAACAGCACAGAAGAGCTGAGCATCCTCTTCATAACACCACAGAAGAGCTGGGCATCCTCTTCATAACACCACAGAAGAGCTGGGCATCCTCTTCATAACAGCACAGAAGAGCTGAGCATCCTCTTCATAACACCACAGAAGAGCTGAGCATCCTCTTCATAACACCACAGAAGAGCTGGGTTAAATACAATAATAATAATAATTTGTGGTTTGTCTGTTTGTTATTGGATAGGACCATGCTGGGGGGTGTCTCTGTGTCTGTGTCTGTGGGGAATGTTCATGAGTTCTGGCAGTCCAGTCGGATCACCCCCCCGTTGAAGAATGGTGCAGCTCCCACGGTTGCCAGGGAGCGAGGGAGAGTGATGTGCTGCAGTGATTGGTGAGAGTCTTTATATACATTCAATTTCTATTCAGAACGTACGCGTCACTTTACTGACAAGGGCGGTGGTCTCACTGAAAATACAGCTGCAAGTCAAAACACATGTGACAAAATTCAGGACATAAGAACATAAGAAAGTTTACAAACGAGAGGAGGCCATCCAGCCCATCTTGCTCGTTTGGTTGTTAGTAGCTTATTGATCCCAGAATCTCATCAAGCTTCCGCCCAGCCCCCGAAAGCGTGTATTTTACACAGAAAAAACAATATTGCAGCTGTTCAGCAAAACAGAACATCTGTCTTTCCCCGTAGCTGAAAAGCCTGGGCTAACTTTCAACACCAATACCGAAAATAAGATTTATTTTATTCTATAGATACGAGGTAGAGTTTGTGTAACTTTTATTTTGGACAGAAACCAAAAAAATAAAAGATTATTATTATTATTATTATTATGATTATTATTATTATTATTTATTATTATTATTATTATTATTATTATTATTATTTAAGTCAACATAGACAATGTTTATATTGGCTTATGTAGTAGGCAGCAGTGTGGAGTAGTGGTTAGGGCTCTGGACTCTGGACTCTTGACCGGAAGGTTGTGGGTTCAATCCCCAGTGGGGGACACTGCTGTTGTACCCTTGAGCAAGGTACTTTACCTAGATTGCTCCAGTAAAAAACACCCAATTGTAAAAATGGGTAATTGTATGTAAAATAATGTGATGTCTGTATAATGTGATATCTTGTAACAATTGTAAGTCGCCCTGGATAAGGGCGTCTGTTAAGAAATAAATAATAATAATAAAACGAAAATAAATAAATAATAATAATTGGACCTACAGCTCGGAGTTCACATTTTAAATGGATAGTGTCGTGCCGGGAGGTAGTCAGTGTTGTTTAAAAACGATCTTAAATAGTAATAAAATAATCGATTTGTAGTATTTGTAGGCACATGGCAGTTTTTCGACTTTTTTTCCAGCATCCGTTACGTGCAGACCTGGAAACGAAGCCTGGATGCGGGAGACACATCTTAACCAAAACGTCACGGCATAAAAGAAACACGACTTTTAAATTTAACGTCACAAAGAATGATGCATGTGACCCACGCGTGTCTTCTTTGTGACGTTGAGTGTCAGTCTTTGTGACGTTGAATTTTGAAAGTCACTTATCTTTTTGAAAAGTTACCTGATTTGATTTATTGTGTTTCAGAGTACTGACAGAGATGGTCAGTTTTTTTTCCGTGTGATATTCTTTAGAAAACATAGTATTTCATATTTATTTAAGTTCCTAAACAATGATAATAATAATAATACAAAAAACATAAGTGAGACGAAAAGATAAAAAAATAGGTGAGTTTGTCTTTTATCTTTTATAAGCTAATTTAAATGGAAATGTGAGAGCCGGTTAATTTTCTAGAGGTTAATATTTGTTTTCTGGGTAGTAAAGTCAGGGAAACCTTAGTCAGATATTCTTGACTTAAGAAAATAAGCTTATTTTATATCAGAGATACGTGGTAGAGTTTGTGAAACTTTTTTTTTTTGTTGTCAGAAACGATTATTTGTGTTTTATTTCAAACAACACAGATGTCGTTTTATTGGTTTGTTTGAGAAAAAAAAAAACAAAAAACAATAATAATTCGACCCACAGTCGGCAATAACACGGAGGGCTGCAGGCGGAGACTCTTTGAACCCCTATTTATGTTTTAGGGGCCCTATATATGGCACTTAGAATATAATATACAATACATAAGCAGCGTGTGGCTGTTTTACAAAGCAGATGACTGTCCCGCGACACGCACCTAGAAAGCACGAGAGCGGGCGCTCAAAAAAAAAGGCGGGAAGCACGATATCTAACAAAGTCTTCGCGATGAGGAAGGTCTAAAAACAGATTTAAAGAATATTTAGACTGACCGGTTGTGGAGTTTCATCCGTACGTTTTATTTCTTTAACTGGATTATTTGGGTGGTCTTGTGGTGCTGATATCAGGCTTTTTAAGGAGACCGTTTTCATTGGATTGAGATAAAACATGCTGATGTCCTCTAACTTGTTTTTCAAGATGGCCCATGGGAAAAGGCCTTGTGTCACAATGGATGCGCAGAGTAAGAAGACAACCTGTCTGTGCACAGTAAGTCACTGTACAATTATGTACATTTATTATCTCTTAACAAAAAAAAAAATGGCAAAACTGCTTATGAAGATATTTTATATCTATATCAACGTGTCTTAGGTGCTGCCTGAGTGTGTGTGTGTGTGAGTGTGTATATATCATTTTTTGTCAGTGTAAGACAGCTAAGGCATGGGTATCACACTGTTATTAAAAAAAATGTAATGAAATGACTTCAGAATTCTATGACATCATCACTTGCTGTTATTGCATCACTGTGGTATTAGTGGAATGACGTGACATCATCATTTTGAAACGTGTTTTGGCAATGCTGTGGGGTGTGAATCCCAGACTTGTTAGCTAGAGAATTATTTTATTATTTATTTTTATTTTATTGTATTTATTTAACCAGGAATGTCCCGTTGAGATTTAAATCTCTTTTTTTTTTCTTCAAGAGAGGTCTGGTCAAGAAGGTGACATATAAATAAGGGCTTCTGATTTTCAGTGTTTTCCGCCAACTTTTCGACTCTCCTTTAAAAATTCAATTGATCCCTGTTCAGCCATCTGTGTGTGTGTTAATCACAGAGAAACATGTTAATAGTGGAATTCATTTAAATGACAGGGTTTTATTTTCTGAAACAACAAAATGGGCTTTTAAATCGTAAGTTTTACTTTCTCAAAGCAGACTCCTGTAATGTAAACACAGTCACGCTGCAGAACGACTGTAATAAAGTGTGTCACCAGCATTAAACAAAAGCCATAGCCTGGACATTGCCGGTTCGAGTCCAGGCTATTCCACTGCCAACCTTGTAAGCTGCCCAAGAGCTGCGTTGTCCTCCGACGCTATAGCTCTGAGGTGGCTGCATGGCAGGCCTGCAGTGTGAAAAGAAGCAGTCGGCTGACGGCACTCGCTTCGGAGGACAGCGTGTGTTCGTCTTCGCCGCTCCCGAGTCAGCGTAGGGGTGGTAGCGGTGAGCTGAGCATAAAAAATAATTGGATATGTCAAATTGGGAGAAAATGGGGTAAAATCAATTGGCGACTACTAAATTTAAAAAATATGAATAAATAAAAAATTATAATGATGTCACAACCTTCAAACTCTGAGCAAACAGCAATACCGCTCAACAGCACTGGAGATTCTGTGAAGAGCGACATCACTGCTTGATCGCAGTCTTTCCTATTCGGAGATTTCATTTCTTTAGAGGCACAGCACCCAATTGTTTTTTGTTTTTTGTTTACAGGTGACACCAGCAGAGAAGGAGGAGGATGCGCTGAGTCTGGATTTTTCGACCTTTGTTATCGACGATCTTCTGAACAGCCCTCCGCCACACCAGAGAAATGGAAGCTTTAAAACACCCGAACTGAAAGAGAAAGAGCAGAAGAAGGTGAGGTTCTGAGATTACCAGGCCAGGGCAAGAACCGAGGCTGAAAGTAGAGGCCAGGGCTGAGGCTGGTAGAGCCCAGAGCTGAGGCTGAAGGTAGAGGCCAGGGTTGATGCTGTGGCTGAGCCAGAGCCCAGGACTGAGGCTGAGGTAGAGCCCAGGACAGGCTGAGGCTGAAGCTGAGGTATGAATCTCATACTTTTTAGCTAGAGAATGCTCAAAATGTATTTATACTGATGTCACACCCTTCAAACTCAGCAGATATAGCAATACTGGTCAACGTCACTGGAGATTTTGTCAAATCACTGCAGTCTTTCCTATTCAGAGATTTCATTTCTTTAGGAGGCACAGCTCCCAATTGTTTGTTGTTTTTTATACAGGTGACCCCAGCAGAGGAGGAGGGTTTGGAGAGTCTGGATTTAAAGGGTCTGAGCCGCGTTATGGACGAGCTTCTGGACAGCCCTCCGTCACGCCGGAGAAATGGAAGCTTTAAAACACCCGAACTGAAAGAGAAAGAGCAGAAGAGGAAGATAGTGACGTTCCGAGACTATGATGATGTGTTCACATTCAGCGCGGAGGAGGAGGAGGAGGAGGAGGAGGAGGGGGCTGAGCTTGACCAGGAAGAACCTGACCAGGTGATGCTGCTCCTGATCATGCTTGAGAATGCAAGGGAGGCTCTGACCCTGGCCAGGGCCCGGGCGAGAGCTGAGGTCGAGGCTGAAGGCAAGGCCAGGGCTGCTAAGGCCAGTACTGAGGCTGAGACGAAAGCTAAGGCTATGGTTGAAGCTGAGAATGAGGCCAAGGCCAGGGCTAAGGCCAGTACTGAGGCTGAAGTCAAGGCCAGGGTTGAAGCTGAGAATGAGGCCAAGGCCAAGGCTGAAGCTAAAGCTAAAGCTAGGATCAGAGCTAGGCTTCTGCCTGGGTCCAATGCTGTGCCAGAGGCCTGGGCTGAGGCTAAACCAGAGACCGGGACTGAGGCTAAGACTGGGGCCAGGGCTCGGAGAAAAGCGAAGCTTCTGCCTGGGTCCAATGCTGTGCCAGAGGCCTGGATTGAGGCTGAGGCTAAGACTGGGGCTAGGGCTCGGGCTAGGAGAAGAGCTAAGCTCAATGCTGTGCCAGAGGCCTGGTCTGAGCCCTATGCTGTGCCAGAGGCATGGACTGAGATTAAGCCAAAGGCCAAAACGGACGCCCGAAGTCACCGGGCGGGCAGCTCCAGTGCCGAACATCCCGATGAGCCTCACGCCAACGCAGGGAAGGCGGACGTCTCTCCCGCAACAAGGGCCCCACGACCTGTGCCAGGCTCTTCGGAAAATGTGCTGGAAATGGAGAGCCGAGAAGGTCCAGCGGGGCGCCCTTTTCTAACACTAACCGAGATCAACTTCTCCCTCGATTGCCATCAGCACCAGCAGCAGCAGCAGCAGAGGACTAGCAAGGTAAGACTGTTCATGAATAATTGCATTGTAAATTGGGTAACACACTGGCCAGTTAAAAAGTGGAGATGCTCTCTTACCTGGGGCGGGCAAGTCCTTTTATTTATTTTTTCTATGTAGTTGCATTCTCTGTTTTCACTGATTCATTAGCCCCCTTCTTGTGTCCCGAGAAAAAAAAAACTTTTGCAAGGATCTCTATGTTGATACAATATGAAGCGATGAGATTAAATTAAAGAACCGTTTCACACTGGGTATGTCTCACCCCCCCCCCACCCCCCCCCCACCCCGTGTGTACCCAGCGTGGAATGACTTGCATTTTAGATGATGACATTAAGTTTCACTCTGTAACGCTTTTATTTTGCAGTTTTATCTGTTCAAACAAATACATTTTACGTAACAAAAAAAAAACTTTTATCTTCGCAGGCGTCCACTGCAGAGACCCTTTGCATGAGCATGAAGAAATGTTTTACAAAACGGATTCAGAAAATATTTAAGAAGTCAGGAGGGAATCCAGAAACTAAAAGCCAGAAGTACATCAAAAAAACAAAGGAGAAGAAACCCGCGGCCCGCAAACCCGTCGAACACCAAAATCCCGCCGGCGGCTTCGGAGCCAGAAAAATGGGCTTGGCTTTTTAAAACCACGCCCACCCCAAGATGCGTTTATAGGATTTCTGCCCTCCCCTGAGGGGGGGGAGCTTCCTCCTCCTCCTCTTCCTCACCCTCTTCTATTCCAATAGACTCCAATCTGTATGATCTGCTCTGTCTTTTCAACTGAGCTTCTGATTTCACAGTCGCAGAAGAGGACTTCCGTTGAGTTTCGTTCCTGTTTCAGGGGATGTAGGATGACCTACTTTTGGCTGATTGGATTGGTACCACCCAGCTGCTCAACCGCAAAAAAGATGAAGTCGGGGGTCCCCGAGTGGCTCACCTGGCAAAGGCACGACCGCCTGGTGTGAAGGGCGAGTCATACAGTCAGGGGGAGCGCTGGTTCGCTCCCTGGCTGTGTGAAGTCACTGGTCTTCACTGGGGATTCCACAGGGTGCGTCGCATTGGCTGTGGCGCTCCCGTGGGTTAGGGAGGCAAAACCGGCAGGGACTGTTTCTCCTCATCGCACTGCAGCGGACCCTACCGGCCAGGCACCCAGTGTGCTCGGGCGGATGCCTGGAGGGCTGGCCTTTTGTCCAGCTCGCTGACATCCGCTCTTGAGATCCTGGGCTCTGGTGCTCCCGTGGTTTTGGGAGGCAAAACCGGCAGGGACTGTTTCTCCTCATCGCAGTGCAGCGGACCCTCCGGCCAGGCACCCAGTGTGCTCGGGCGGACGCCTGGAGGGCTGGCCTTTGTCCAGTTCGCTGACATCCGCTCTTGAGATCCTGGGTGTAAAAAAGGAAGCTGGCTTGGTCGTGGGATCGGAAGACGCTCCCACTGGACCGTCACTTCCGCTGAGCTGTGTGGGGAATCGCTGGGCTGAGGGGAGCAGATAATTGGGCATTCTAAATTGGGGAGAAAAATCAGGGGTAAAATAAAACCGCAATAAAAGATGAAGTCGGGGGGTCCCTGAGTGGCTCACCTGGTAAAGGCACGACCGCCTGGTGTGCAGGGCGAGTCATACAGTCGAGGAGCGCTGGTTCGCTCCCTGGCTGTGCGAAGTCGCTGGTCTTCGCTGGGGATTCCACAGGGAGCGTCGCATTGGCTCTGGCGCTCCCGTGGTTTAGGGAGGCAAAACCAGCAGGGACTGTTTCTCCTCATCGCACTGCAGCGGACCCTACCGGCCAGGCGCCCGGTGTGCTCGGGCGGACGCCTGGAGGGCTGGCCTTTGTCCAGTTCGCTGACATCCGCTCTTGAGATCCTGGGCTCTGGCGCTCCCGTGGGTTAGGGAGGCAAAACCGGCAGGGACTGTTTCTCCTCATCGCAGTGCAGTGGACCCTACCGGCCAGGCACCCAGTGTGCTCGGGCGGACGCCTGGAGGGCTGGCCTTTTGTCCAGCTCGCTGACATCCGCTCTTGAGATCCTGGGTGTAAAAGAGGAAGCTGACTTGGTCGTGGGATCGGAAAACGCTCCCACTGGACCGTCACTTCCGCTGAACTGTGTGGGGAATCGCTGCGCTGAGGGGAGCAAATAATTGGGCATTCTAAATTGGGGGAAAAAAGTTATTGGACATTCTAATTTGGGGAAAAAAGTTATTGGACATTCTAAATTGCGGTAAAAAGTTATTGGAGATTCTAATTTGGGTTAATACTTGGGCTGTGTGGGAAATTGCTGCGGTGAGGAGAAAAAAATTATTGGACATTCTAAATTGGGGAAAAAAAGTTATTGGACATTCTAAATTTGGGGGAAAAGTTATTGGACATTCTAAATTGGGGGAAAAAAGTTATTGGACATTCTAAATCAGGATAAAATAATTAGGCTGTGTGGGAAATTGCTCCGGTGAGGAGAAAAAAATTATTGGACATTCTAAATTGGGTGAAAAAAGTTATTGGACATTCTAAATTGGGATAACCTAATTATTGGACATTCTAAATTGGGGGGAAAGTTATTGGACATTCTAAATCGGGATAAAATAATTAGGCTGTGTGGGAAATTGCTGCGGTGAGGAGAAAAAAATTATTGGACATTCTAAATTGGGGGAAAAAAGTTATTGGACATTCTAAATTGGGGAAAACAAGTTATTGGACATTCTAAACTGGGAAAACAAGTTATTGGACATTCTAAATTGGGGTAAAATAATTGGGCATTCTAAAATTTAAAAAAAAATATATATATATAAAAAAAGTAAGAAACAGGAGCAGTTCCGGACTGTGGAGAATTTCTTCCTCTCTGCTTCAGGAATCATCCTCGTTGAAAAGAGATCACTGAGCTTGAGAGAGAAAAGAGTCTATTAAAAATCCCTGTCACTGAAAACACAGTGCGTGTCGCTTGCTTTCATTTATTCAAATATATCTTAATAAGAATGCAAGTCACGATAGACAGTGGGTATGTATATTTATTCAAATTATAATAGGTAGCTGAACTACACCACATGATGAAAGGTACGGGCACCAGGTCCCAGGATGGTGGTATACGCTGGTAATTAGGAATCTAGTACTTGGTAACACTTAGGCTACTCGGATCTCTCTTTGCAGGTTCCGTTTGATCCCAGGGCCACACAACACAGGGTAGTTATAAAATAGATTACAGAAGTTTCTTTAAAAGATGGAATTTCATAGATCACAGCATACAATATTGTTTTTTTTGTTGTTGTTTTGTTTATCTGGTTAACACAGAAATAGTCAAACTAGTATTTTTAAAACACATTCAAAAACCCTTTAATTGCAATTAAAAGAACGCATCAGAATTCAGTGGCACTGGAACCATTTTCAAAGTGGCGGTGCTGAAAGCCAATGACAAAGCGTCAGCCGGTAACAGCGCTGGGCTCCGGCGCAACAAAGCAATTATTCAGCACAACTGGTTGCAAGAACAGATTTCGAAAATATAGAAACAGTCTCAGCTTACTCCATTCCAACCGGGTTTATCTCGGAAGGGGATACGGCAGCCACAGTCTTACAGAGTAGGAGAAAATACACACCCGTCAGCGTCTTCTGCAGCCAGACACGAGCACAGATCCACGCAGCTTCCCTCCTTGCTGCCCTGGTCGCGTCTCTTCCAGTCTCCGTGCTCCTCTCTCGCACTCCGTGTGTTTAAACGTGTGTGGATTCGCTTGCATCTTTCATCGGCTCTGCTCACACGCTCTTGTCCACCTGCAAGCATCATAAATCAACAATTAGTGAATAAAACAACACACATTGAGAATAATAATAGTGAAAAATAACATATTCAGTCCACACAATAGTTAAAAAAAACTAATTGAATTCGTTCCATACTCAAACAAACCGGTCATTCATGACATGCGCATCTGTTTACTTTCAGTTGTACAGTTCAGCACATCTGATGCCTGGAAATGACTGAGAGGAAGCATCTCAGAGCATTAAAGATCACAGAGCTTACAGGGCCAACCCAACGACCTGAAGGAGCGAGACTTTAAAATCCCACTGCTTCTTATACCGTTCCTTGTGATAATAAAAAAATGCGAAATGGTGTTTCCGTGCCGCTCGTTTAGATGGTAGTGTTGCTCCGTAAAGCGGCCGGTGTTGAATTCATACAGCGAGGAATTCATACAGCGAGGAACTCATACGCGAGGTCTGGAAGTAAATCTATGACTTTTAATAAACATCTGAGACTATTTGAATCATTCTGAACACAGGGGTTGGGTGTCTCGAGTTTCAGACTTCAAGACAATCTGGCTTCATGAAACAAGCGCATTCTTTTAATCAGTTTGAATGACCAACAGCCGTCCCCGCTGAGGTTTTTCCTTCAAAGGAACTGGAATTCATATTTTAGAGACATCATTGTTAAGAACATAAGAACATAAGAACATAAGAAAGTTTACAAACGAGAGGAGGCCATTCAGCCCATCTTGCTCGTTTGGTTGTTAGTAGCTTATTGATCCCAGAATCTCATCAAGCAGCTTCTTGAAGGATCCCAGGGTGTCAGCTTCAACAACATTACTGGGGAGTTGGTTCCAGACCCTCACAATTCTCTGTGTAAAAAAGTGCCTCCTATTTTCTGTTCTGAATGCCCCTTTATCTAATCTCCATTTGTGACCCCTGGTCCTTTTTTCTTTTTTCAAGTCAAATAAGTCCCCCGGGTTGACATTGTCTATACCTTTTAGGATTTTGAATGTTTGAATCAGAAACCATAGGCACCTAGCCCATAGAGCACAGGGGAGGCGAACGATTTATTTTGCCACTCTACTTTTTTTGCTCACACTATTATTCTATGTTTTGTTATGGTTTTGCCTATAAACGGTTTAAAATGTAAAAAAAAAAAAAAAAAAAAAAAAAGAAGTCATCATTCATAAGACGCCATAAGTCCAACATTAAAAATAAATCAATAGAAACCCACAATAAAACGCCCCCTCTTCAATATTTACGACAGCTAACGTTAGCAGCGGTGTGACTGCAGCAGAAGATGCTGGGCAGTTTGTGGAGACTACAAAAAAGGATTAATTAAATATAGGCTAGGTAATTAGTTTAGTTTGTTTTATTCTCTATTAATTAAATTATATTCAGCCGGTTATTTATGTTTTTGGTTTTTTTTAACAAGGGTGTCTTGCATTTGCTTCATACTGAAGTCTTTTTTTATATAGTAAAACAGTGCTTTTGACATGGCAAGTATTTTGAACTGCGTTACTTGGGGAATAATTACCTTCTATAGAACAGTACTTGCTTTTCTTGGTTAGTCACTTTCCTTTAATAAACTGCATGTGGGAGTTCTAGGTGTAGCATGTGCAGAGACTTGCATGTATTTGTATTTAATGCATGCTCAGTAAATACATATTGTAGATTTTATAAGAAAATAAGAAAGTTTACAAACGAGAGGAGGCCATTCAGCCCGTCTTGCTAGTTTGTTTGTTAGTAGCTTATTGATCCCAGAATCTCATCAAGCAGCTTCTTGAAGGATCCCAGGGTGTCAGCTTCAACAACATTACTGGGGAGTTGGTTCCAGACCCTCACAATTCTCTGTGTAAAAAAGTGCCTCCTATATTCTGTTCTGAATGCCCCTTTATCTAATCTCCATTTGTGACCCCTGGTCCTTGTTTCTTTTTTCAGGTCGAAAAAGTCCCCTGGGTCGACATTGTCAATACCTTTTAGGATTTTGAATGTTTGAATCAGATCACCGCGTAGTCTTCTTTGTTCAAGAATGAATAGATTCAATTCTTTTAGCCTGTCTGCATACGACATGCCTTTTAAACCTGGGATAATTCTGCTCTTCTTTGCACTCTTTCTAGAGCAGCAATATTCTTTTTGTAACAAGGTGACCAGAACTGAACACAATATTCTAGGTGAGGTCTTACTAATGCATTGTAGAGTTTTATCATTACTTCCCTTGATTTAAATTCAACACTTCTCACAATATATCCGAGCATCTTGTTAGCCTTTTTTATAGCTTACCCACATTGTCTAGATGAAGACATTTCTGACTCAACATAAACTCCTAGGTCTTTTTCATAGTTCCCTTCTTCAATTTCACTATCTCCCAAATGATGTTTATAATGCACATTTTTCTTGCCCGCATGCAATACTTTACACTTTTCTCTATTAAATTTCATTTGCCATGTGTCTGCCCAATTCTGAATGCTGTCTAGATCATTTTGAATGACCTTTGCTGCTTCAGCAGTGTTTGCCACTCCTCCTATTTTTGTGTAGTGTGCAAATTTAACGAGTTTGCTTACTATACCAGAATCTAAATCATGAATGCAGATTAGGAATAGCAGAGGACCTAATACTGATCCCTGTGGTACACCACTGGTTACCTCACTCCATTTCCGATCGTTCAACTGCTATCGTTTGAAGCCAATTTAAAATCGACTAACAAACAGTGGCTTCCATTGAGGTCATTTGTCACCAAGCTCTATTTTAACAGAATGTTAGTCAATGATGTTTTAGAATCGATTAAAAGGGAATAGGGATTTGTTTTAAAAAGAAATTGGAAATGGATTTGGATTTGATAGAAAAACGGAAATAACAAACAACCCTGGCGCATTAGGATTGACGGGGCCCTGGTGTAACACTGAAGTAGACCCCAAACAAAACAAAAACAAGAATGAAAATGAATAAAGACAATGTAGCTGACCAAGTAACGTTTAATACAAACACGCCCACCGTGTGTTTGTGTTGTCTTTACTGAACAATGGCACATTTTATTTCATTTTTAATAAACTGACATTCAAAAAATAAATAAAATTAAAATTAACAATAATAGCAACAATAATAATAAGAAGAAGAATAAACAGCTTTTGTAAATAATGTAAAATAATAAGACACATGAGGCAGCTGAGCAATCACGTGACCAACTGCCAATCTGGTCGCTCCGATTTGCACTTTCGTGTTTTGATTGACAGTCCGGCCAACACGATCTTGCCGCGGTGTATTTTTTCTAATCCCAGTAGGACGGTTACGCTGCTGGGAATGTGACGTCACCAGCTTGTCTCCCAAACGCAGACAAATGGGACACTTTTATATACACTGAATATCCACACAGAAATGAACTTTAAGGGCTCGTCTGCATTGGTGGCTTTAGAGCTTGCCTCATCTCACCGACAGGGGGCAGCATAGTAACGGCAAAGCATCACACATCACTGGCATGTTAAAGAAATCCTGGAGGAGTTGCAGGTCAAGATCCTTCAGGCAGAGTTCCCCTGCTCCCTCCATCCAGTCACTGCAGTGTAAGGGTATACCCTCAGGGGTAGCTGGGCTGGTTTCTGAGCAGAGGGAGGGATCGCTCAGCCTGTTACAGCTGCTCCAGCTCCATAAAGAAACATGCCGAGCGCCAGCAGCAACACAAGCAGCAGTGAGAATGTAACAGGCAGCCGGCTTCTCTGTTCAATACGAACGCCTGCAGAAAGGAGAGACGAAAGGCTGACATACTGTACCAACATGGAGCAGAGTGGAGGTGTACAGTGGGAAACTACTGTCCTTGAGGGGGGGGGGGGTAGTGTCTGACAGGGGATTGCATTGGGAGAGGACACCAGATCAACATGAGGGGGGGTAGTGTCTGACAGGGGGACTGCATTGGGAGAGGACACCAGATCAACATGAGGGGGGGTAGTGTCTGACAGGGGACTGCATTGGGAGAGGACACCAGATCAACATAAGAACATAAGAACCTCATGTTTCATGTTTCTCATCAAGCGCCGGCCCAGCCCCGAGTGCGTGTATTTTACACAGAAAAAAACAATATTGCAGCTGTTCAGCAAAACAGAACATCTGTCTTTCCCCGTAGCTGAAAAGCCTGGCCTAACTTTCAACACCAATACCGAAAATAAGATTTATTTTATTCTATAGATAGGAGGTAGAGTTTGTGTAACTTTTATTTTGGACAGAAACCAAAAAATAAGATTATTATTATTATTATTATTATTATTATTATTATTATTATTATTATTATTATTATTTAAGTCAACATAGACGATGTTTATAGTGGCTTATGTGATAAAACGAAAATAAATAAATAATAATAATTGGACCTACAGCATAACACCACAGAAGAGCTGGGCATCCTCTTCATAACACCACAGAAGAGCTGGGCATCCTCTTCTAACAGCACTGAAGAGCTGGGCATCCTCTTCATAACAGCACTGAAGAGCTGGGCATCCTCTTCATAACATCACAGAAGACCTGGGCATCCTCTTCATAAGACCACATAAGAGCTAAGCATCCTCTTCATAACACCACAGAAGAGCTAAGCATCCTCTTCATAACACACCACAGAAAGAGCTGGGCATCCTCTTCATAACTTCTTCCTCTTCATAACAGCACTGAAGAGCTGGGCATCCTCTTCATAACAGCACATCCTCTTCATAACAGCACAGAAGAGCTGAGCATCCTCTTCATAACAGAAGAAGAGCTGGGCATCCTCTTCATAACAGAAGAGCACAGAAGAGCTGGGCATCCTCTTCATAACACCACAGAAGAGCTGAGCATCCTCTTCATAACACCACAGAAGAGCTAACCTCTTCAGCACCACAGAAGAGCTGAGCATCCTCTTCATAACAGCACAGAAGAGCTGGGCATCCTCTTCATAACACCACAGAAGAAGAGCTGGGCATCCTCTTCATAACAGCACTGAAGAGCTGAGCATCCTCTTCATAACAGCACAGAAGAGCTGGGCATCCTTTCATAACACATCACAGAAGAGCTGAGCATCCTCTTCATAACACCACAGAAGAGCTGGGCATCCTCTTCAACAGCACAAAGAGCAACACCACAGAAGAGCTGAGCATCCTCTTCATAACCTCTTCACCACAGAAGAGCTGAGCATCCTCTTCATAACACCACAGAAGAGCTAAACAGCATCCTCTTCATAACACCACAGAAGAGCTAAGCATCCTCTTCATAACAGCACAGAAGAGCTGAGCATCCTCTTCATAACAGCACAGAAGAGCTGGGCATCCTCTTCATAACAGCACAGAAGAGCTGGTCATCACCTTCATAACAGCACAGAAGAGCTGAGCATCCTCTTCATAACAGCACAGAAGAGCTGAGCATCCTCTTCATAACACCACAGAAGAGCTGGGCATCTTCTTCATAACACCACAAGAGCACATCATCTTCATAACAGAAGAGCTGGGCATCCTTCTTCATAACAGCACAGAAGAGCTGAGCATCCTCTTCATAACAGCACAGAAGAGCTGGGCATCCTCTTCATAACATAACAGCACAGAAGAGCTGGGCATCATCTTCCTCTTCATAACACCACAGAAGAGCTGGGCATCTTCTTCATAACAGCACTGAAGAGCACATCCTCTTCATAACAGCACTGAAGAGCAGAAGAGCACAGAAGAGCATCCTCTTCATAACAGCACAGAAGAGCTGAGCATCCTCTTCATAACACCACAGAAGAGCTGGGCATCCTCTTCATAACAGCACAGAAGAGCTGAGCATCCTCTTCATAACACCACAGAAGAGCTGGGCATCCTCTTCATAACAGCACAGAAGAGCTGGGCATCCTCTTCATAACACCACAGAAGAGCTGAGCATCCTCTTCATAACAGCACAGAAGAGCTGAGCATCCTCTTCATAACAGCACTGAAGAGCTGAGCATCCTCTTCATAACACCACAGAAGAGCTGGGCATCCTCTTCATAACAGCACAGAAGAGCTGAGCATCCTCTTCATAACAGCACAGAAGAGCTGAGCATCCTCTTCATAACACATCCTCACACCACAGAAGAGCTGGGTTAAACACCACAGAAGAGCTGGGTTAAATACAATAATAATAATAATTTGTGGTTTGTCTGTTTGTTATTGGATAGGACCATGCTGGGGGGTGTCTCTGTGTCTGTGTCTGTGGGGAATGTTCATGAGTTCTGGCAGTCCAGTCGGATCACCCCCCCGTTGAAGAATGGTGCAGCTCCCACGGTTGCCAGGGAGCGAGGGAGAGTGATGTGCTGCAGTGATTGGTGAGAGTCTTTATATACATTCAATTTCTATTCAGAACGTACGCGTCACTTTACTGACAAGGGCGGTGGTCTCACTGAAAATACAGCTGCAAGTCAAAACACATGTGACAAAATTCAGGACATAAGAACATAAGAAAGTTTACAAACGAGAGGAGGCCATCCAGCCCATCTTGCTCGTTTGGTTGTTAGTAGCTTATTGATCCCAGAATCTCATCAAGCGCCGGCCCAGCCCCGAAAAGTGTGTGTTTTTTACACAAAAAAACAATATTGCAGCTGTTCAGCAAAACAGAACATCTGTCTTTCCCCGTAGCTGAAAAGCCTGGGCTAACTTTCAACACCAATACCGAAAATAAGATTTATTTTATTCTATAGATACGAGGTAGAGTTTGTGTAACTTTTATTTTGGACAGAAACCAAAAAAATAAAAGATTATTATTATTATTATTATTATTATTATTATTATTATTATTATTATTATTATTATTTATTATTATTATTATTATTATTATTATTATTATTTAAGTCAACATAGACAATGTTTATATTGGCTTATGTAGTAGGCAGCAGTGTGGAGTAGTGGTTAGGGCTCTGGACTCTTGACCGGAAGGTTGTGGGTTCAATCCCCAGTGGGGGACACTGCTGTTGTACCCTTGAGCAAGGTACTTTACCTAGATTGCTCCAGTAAAAAACACCCAATTGTAAAAATGGGTAATTGTATGTAAAATAATGTGATGTCTGTATAATGTGATATCTTGTAACAATTGTAAGTCGCCCTGGATAAGGGCGTCTGTTAAGAAATAAATAATAATAAAACGAAAATAAATAAATAATAATAATTGGACCTACAGCTCGGAGTTCTCATTTTAAATGGATAGTGTCGTGCCGGGAGGTAGTCAGTGTTGTTTAAAAACGATCTTAAATAGTAATAAAATAATCGATTTGTAGTATTTGTAGGCACATGGCAGTTTTTCGACTTTTTTTTTTCCAGCATCCGTTACGTGCAGACCTGGAAACGAAGCCTGGATGCGGGAGACACATCTTAACCAAAACGTCACGGCATAAAAGAAACACGACTTTTAAAATTTAACGTCACAAAGAATGATGCATGTGACCCACGCGTGTCTTCTTTGTGACGTTGAGTGTCAGTCTTTGTGACGTTGAATTTTGAAAGTCACTTATCTTTTTGAAAAGTTACCTGATTTGATTTATTGTGTTTCAGAGTACTGACAGAGATGGTCAGTTTTTTTTCCGTGTGATATTCTTTAGAAAACATAGTATTTCATATTTATTTAAGTTCCTAAACAATGATGATAATAATAATAATACAAAAAACATAAGTGAGATGAAAAGATAAAAAAATAGGTGAGTTTGTCTTTTATCTTTTATAAGCTAATTTAAATGGAAATGTGAGAGCCGGTTAATTTTCTAGAGGTTAATATTTGTTTTCTGGGTAGTAAAGTCAGGGAAACCTTAGTCAGATATTCTTGACTTCAGAAAATAAGCTTATTTTATATCAGAGATACGTGGTAGAGTTTGTGAAACTTTTTTTTTGTTGTCAGAAACGATTATTTGTGTTTTATTTCAAACAACACAGATGTCGTTTTTATTGGTTTGTTTGAGAAAATGAAAGAAAACAAAAACAATAATAATTCGACCCACAGTCGGCAATAACACGGAGGGCTGCAGGCCGGAGACTCTTTGAACCCCTATTTATGTTTTAGGGGCCCCTATATATGGCACTTAGAATATAATATACAATACATAAGCAGCGTGTGGCTGTTTTACAAAGCAGATGACTGTCCCGCGACACGCACCTAGAAAGCACGAGAGCGGCGCTCAAAAATAAAGGCGGGAAGCACGATAACTAACAAAGTCTTCGCGATGAGGAAGGTCTAAACAGATTTAAAGAATATTTAGACTGACCGGTTGTGGAGTTTCATCCGTACGTTTTATTCCTTTAACTGGATTATGTGGGTGGTCTTGTGGTGCTGATATCAGGCTTTTTAAGGAGACCGTTTTCATTGGATTGAGATAAAACATGCTGATGTCCTCTAACTTGTTTTTCAAGATGGCCCATGGGAAAAGGCCTTGTGTCACAATGGATGCGCAGAGTAAGAAGACAACCTGTCTGTGCACAGTAAGTCACTGTACAATTATGTACATTTATTATCTCTTAACAAAAAAAAAATGGTAAAACTGCTTATGAAGATATTTTATATCTATATCAACGTGTCTTAGGTGCTGCCTGAGTGTGTGTGTGTGAGTGTGTATATATCATTTTTTGTCAGTGTAAGACAGCTAAGGCATGGGTATCACACTGTTATTAAAAAAAAATGTAATGAAATGACTTCAGAATTCTATGACATCATCACTTGCTGTTATTGCATCACTGTGGTATTAGTGGAATGACGTGATATCATCATTTTGAAACGTGTTTTGGCAATGCTGTGGGGTGTGAATCCCAGACTTGTTAGCTAGAGAATTATTTTATTATTTATTTTTATTTTATTGTATTTATTTAACCAGGAATGTCCCGTTGAGATTTAAATCTCTTTTTTTTTTCTTCAAGAGAGGTCTGGTCAAGAAGGTGACATATAAATAAGGGCTTCTGATTTTCAGTGTTTTCCGCCAACTTTTCGACTCTCCTTTAAAAATTCAATTGATCCCTGTTCAGCCATCTGTGTGTGTGTTAATCACAGAGAAACATGTTAATAGTGGAATTCATTTAAATGACAGGGTTTTATTTTCTGTGAAACAACAAAATGGGCTTTTAAATCGTAAGTTTTACTTTCTCAAAGCAGACTCCTGTAATGTAAACACAGTCACGCTGCAGAACGACTGTAATAAAGTGTGTCACCAGCATTAAACAAAAGCCATAGCCTGGACATTGCCGGTTCGAGTCCAGGCTATTCCACTGCCAACCTTGTAAGCTGCCCAAGAGCTGCGTTGTCCTCCGACGCTATAGCTCTGAGGTGGCTGCATGGCAGGCCTGCAGTGTGAAAAGAAGCAGTCGGCTGACGGCACTCGCTTCGGAGGACAGCGTGTGTTCGTCTTCGCCGCTCCCGAGTCAGCGTAGGGGTGGTAGCGGTGAGCTGAGCATAAAAAATAATTGGATATGTCAAATTGGGAGAAAATGGGGTAAAATCAATTGGCGACTACTAAATTTAAAAAATATGAATAAATAAAAAATTATAATGATGTCACAACCTTCAAACTCTGAGCAAACAGCAATACCGCTCAACAGCACTGGAGATTCTGTGAAGAGCGACATCACTGCTTGATCGCAGTCTTTCCTATTCGGAGATTTCATTTCTTTAGAGGCACAGCACCCAATTGTTTTTTGTTTTTTGTTTACAGGTGACACCAGCAGAGAAGGAGGAGGATGCGCTGAGTCTGGATTTCGACCTTATTATCGACGATCTTCTGAACAGCCCTCCGCCACACCAGAGAAATGGAAGCTTTAAAACACCCGAACTGAAAGAGAAAGAGCAGAAGAAGGTGAGGTTCTGAGATTACCAGGCCAGGGCAAGAACCGAGGCTGAAAGTAGAGGCCAGGGCTGAGGCTGGTAGAGCCCAGAGCTGAGGCTGAAGGTAGAGGCCAGGGTTGATGCTGTGGCTGAGCCAGAGCCCAGGACTGAGGCTGAGGTAGAGCCCAGGACAGGCTGAGGCTGAAGCTGAGGTATGAATCTCATACTTTTTAGCTAGAGAATGCTCAAAATGTATTTATACTGATGTCACACCCTTCAAACTCAGCAGATATAGCAATACTGGTCAACGTCACTGGAGATTTTGTCAAATCACTGCAGTCTTTCCTATTCAGAGATTTCATTTCTTTAGGAGGCACAGCTCCCAATTGTTTGTTGTTTTTTATACAGGTGACCCCAGCAGAGGAGGAGGATTTGGAGAGTCTGGATTTAAAGGGTCTGAGCCGCGTTATGGACGAGCTTCTGGACAGCCCTCCGTCACGCCGGAGAAATGGAAGCTTTAAAACACCCGAACTGAAAGAGAAAGAGCAGAAGAGGAAGATAGTGACGTTCCGAGACTATGATGATGTGTTCACATTCAGCGCGGAGGAGGAGGAGGAGGAGGAGGAGGAGGGGGCTGAGCTTGACCAGGAAGAACCTGACCAGGTGATGCTGCTCCTGATCATGCTTGAGAATGCAAGGGAGGCTCTGACCCTGGCCAGGGCCCGGGCGAGAGCTGAGGTCGAGGCTGAGGTCGAGGCTGAAGGCAAGGCCAGGGCTGCTAAGGCCAGTACTGAGGCTGAGACGAAAGCTAAGGCTATGGTTGAAGCTGAGAATGAGGCCAAGGCCAGGGCTAAGGCCAGTACTGAGGCTGAAGTCAAGGCCAGGGTTGAAGCTGAGAATGAGGCCAAGGCCAAGGCTGAAGCTAAAGCTAAAGCTAGGATCAGAGCTAGGCTTCTGCCTGGGTCCAATGCTGTGCCAGAGGCCTGGGCTGAGGCTAAACCAGAGACCGGGACTGAGGCTAAGACTGGGGCCAGGGCTCGGAGAAAAGCGAAGCTTCTGCCTGGGTCCAATGCTGTGCCAGAGGCCTGGATTGAGGCTGAGGCTAAGACTGGGGCTAGGGCTCGGGCTAGGAGAAGAGCTAAGCTCAATGCTGTGCCAGAGGCCTGGTCTGAGCCCTATGCTGTGCCAGAGGCATGGACTGAGATTAAGCCAAAGGCCAAAACGGACGCCCGAAAGTCACCGGCGGGCAGCTCCAGTGCCGAACATCCCGATGAGCCTCACGCCAACGCAGGGAAGGCGGACGTCTCCCGCAACAAGGGCCCCACGACCTGTGCCAGGCTCTTCGGGAAAATGTGCTGGAAATGGAGAGCCGAGAAGGTCCAGCGGGAGCGCCCTTTTCTAACACTAACCGAGATCAACTTCTCCCTCGATTGCCATCAGCACCAGCAGCAGCAGCAGCAGCAGCAGAGGACTAGCAAGGTAAGACTGTTCATGAATAATTGCATTGTAAATTGGGTAACACACTGGCCAGTTAAAAAGTGGAGATGCTCTCTTACCTGGGGCGGGCAAGTCCTTTTATTTATTTTTTCTATGTAGTTGCATTCTCTGTTTTCACTGATTCATTAGCCCCCTTCTTGTGTCCCGAAAAAAAAAAAACTTTTGCAAGGATCTCTATGTTGATACAATATGAAGCGATGAGATTAAATTAAAGAACCGTTTCACACTGGGTATGTCTCCCCCCCCCCCCCCCCACCCCCCGTGTACCCAGCGTGAAATGACCTGCATTTTAGATGATGACATTAAGTTTCACTCTGTAACGCTTACTTTTGCAGTTTTATCTTGCAAAATACATTTTACGTAAAAAAAAAAAAAACTTTTATCTTCGCAGGCGTCCACTGCAGAGACCCTTTGCATGAGCATGAAGAAATGTTTTACAAAACGGATTCAGAAAATATTTAAGAAGTCAGGAGGGAATCCAGAAACTAAAAGCCAGAAGTACATCAAAAAAAAAGGAGAAGAAACCCATGCCCGCAAACCCGTCGAACACCAAAATCCGCCCGGGCGGCTTCGAGCCAGAAAAATGGGCTTGGCTTTTTAAAACCACGCCCACCCCAAGATCGTTTATAGGATTTCTGCGTCCTCCTCTTCCTCCTCCTCCTCTTCCTCACCCTCTTCTATTCCAATAGACTCCAATCTGTATGATCTGCTCTGTCTTTTCAACTGAGCTTCTGATTTCACAGTCGCAGAAGAGGACTTCCGTTGAGTTTCGTTCCTGTTTCAGGGGATGTAGGATGACCTACTTTTGGCTGATTGGATTGGTACCACCCAGCTGCTCAACCGCAAAAAAGATGAAGTCGGGGGTCCCCGAGTGGCTCACCTGGCAAAGGCACGACCGCCTGGTGTGAAGGGCGAGTCATACAGTCAGGGGGAGCGCTGGTTCGCTCCCTGGCTGTGTGAAGTCACTGGTCTTCACTGGGGATTCCACAGGCAAAACCGGCAGGGACTGTTTCTCCTCATCGCACTGCAGCGGACCCTACCGGCCAGGCACCCAGTGTGCTCGGGCGGATGCCTGGAGGGCTGGCCTTTTGTCCAGCTCGCTGACATCCGCTCTTAGATCCTGGGCTCTGGTGCTCCCGTGGTTTTGGGAGGCAAAACCGGCAGGGACTGTTTCTCCTCATCGCAGTGCAGCGGACCCTACCGGCCAGGCACCCAGTGTGCTCGGGCGGACGCCTGGAGGGCTGGCCTTTGTCCAGTTCGCTGACATCCGCTCTTGAGATCCTGGGTGTAAAAAAGGAAGCTGGCTTGGTCGTGGGATCGGAAGACGCTCCCACTGGACCGTCACTTCCGCTGAGCTGTGTGGGGAATCGCTGGGCTGAGGGGAGCAGATAATTGGGCATTCTAAATTGGGGAGAAAAATCAGGGGTAAAATAAAATCGCAAATAAAAGATGAAGTCGGGGGGTCCCTGAGTGGCTCACCTGGTAAAGGCACGACCGCCTGGTGTGCAGGGGCGAAATCATACAGTCGAGGAGCGCTGGTTCGCTCCCTGGCTGTGCGGTCGCTGGTCTTCGCTGGGGATTCCACAGGAGCATCGCATTGGCTCTGGCGCTCCCGTGGTTTAGGGAGGCAAAACCAGCAGGGACTGTTTCTCCTCATCGCACTGCAGCGGACCCTACCGGCCAGGCGCCCGGTGTGCTCGGGCGGACGCCTGGAGGGCTGGCCTTTGTCCAGTTCGCTGACATCCGCTCTTGAGATCCTGGGCTCTGGCGCTCCCGTGGGTTAGGGAGGCAAAACCGGCAGGGACTGTTTCTCCTCATCGCAGTGCAGTGGACCCTACCGGCCAGGCACCCAGTGTGCTCGGGCGGACGCCTGGAGGGCTGGCCTTTTGTCCAGCTCGCTGACATCCGCTCTTGAGATCCTGGGTGTAAAAGAGGAAGCTGACTTGGTCGTGGGATCGGAAAACGTTCCCACTGGACCGTCACTTCTGCTGAACTGTGTGGGGAATCGCTGCGCTGAGGGGAGCAAATAATTGGGCATTCTAAATTGGGGGAAAAAAGTTATTGGACATTCTAATTTGGGGAAAAAAGTTATTGGACATTCTAAATTGCGGTAAAAAGTTATTGGAGATTCTAATTTGGGTTAATACTTGGGCTGTGTGGGAAATTGCTGCGGTGAGGAGAAAAAAATTATTGGACATTCTAAATTGGGGAAAAAAAAGTTATTGGACATTCTAAATTTGGGGGTAAAGTTATTGGACATTCTAAATTGGGGGAAAAAAGTTATTGGACATTCTAAATCAGGATAAAATAATTAGGCTGTGTGGGAAATTGCTCCGGTGAGGAGAAAAAAATTATTGGACATTCTAAATTGGGTGAAAAAAGTTATTGGACATTCTAAATTGGGATAACCTAATTATTGGACATTCTAAATTGGGGGGAAAGTTATTGGACATTCTAAATCGGGATAAAATAATTAGGCTGTGTGGGAAATTGCTGCGGTGAGGAGAAAAAAATTATTGGACATTCTAAATTGGGGGAAAAAAGTTATTGGACATTCTAAATTGGGGTAAAAAAATTATTGGACATTCTAAATTGGGGGGGAAAGTTATTGGACATTCTAAATCGGGGTAAAATAATTGGGCATTCTAAAATTAAAAAAAAATAAATAAATAAAAAAAAGTAAAAAACAGGAGCAGCTCCGGACTGTGGAGAATTTCTTCCTCTCTGCTTCAGGAATCATCCTCGTTGAAAAGAGATCACTGAGCTTGAGAGAGAAAAGAGTCTATTAAAAATCCCTGTCACTGAAAACACAGTGCGTGTCGCTTGCTTTCATTTATTCAAATATATTTTAATAAGAATGCGAGTCACGATAGACAGTGGGTATGTATATTTATTCAAATTATAATAGGTAGCTGAACTACACCACATGGTGAAAGGTACGGGCACCAGGTGCCAGGATGGTGGTATACGCTGGTAATTAGGAATCTAGTACTTGGTAACACTTAGGCTACTCGGATCTCTCTTTGCAGGTTCCGTTTGATCCCAGGACCACACAACACAGGGTAGTTATAAAATAGATTACAGAAGTTTCTTTAAAAGATGGATTTTCATAGATCACAGCATACAATATCGTTTTTTTGTTGTTGTTTTGTTTATCTGGTTAACACAGAAATAGTCAAACTAGTATTTTTAAAACACATTCAAAAACCCTTTAATTGCAATTAAAAGAACGCATCAGAATTCAGTGGCACTGGAACCATTTTCAAAGTGGCGGTGCTGAAAGCCAATGACAAAGCATCAGCCGGTAACAGTGCTGGGCTCCGGCGCAACAAAGCAATTATTCAGCACAACTGGTTGCAAGAACAGATTTCAAAAATATAGAAACAGTCTCAGCTTACTCCATTCCAACCGGGTTTATCTCGGAAGGGGATACGGCAGCCACAGTCTTACAGAGTAGGAGAAAATACACACCCGTCAGCATCTTCTGCAGCCAGACACGAGCACAGATCCACGCAGCTTCCCTCCTTGCTGCCCTGGTCGCGTCTCTTCCAGTCTCCGTGCTCCTCTCTCGCACTCCGTGTGTTTAAACGTGTGTGGATTCGTTTGCATCTTTCACCGGCTCTGCTCACACGCTCTTGTCCACCTGCAAGCATCATAAATCAACAATTAGTGAATAAAACAACACACATTGAGAATAATAATAGTGAAAAATAACATATTCAGTCCACACAATAGTTAAAAAAAACTAATTGAATTCGTTCCATACTCAAACAAACCGGTCATTCATGACATGCGCATCTGTTTACTTTCAGTTGTACAGTTCAGCACATCTGATGCCTGGAAATGACTGAGAGGAAGCATCTCAGAGCATTAAAGATCACAGAGCTTACAGGGCCAACCCAACGACCTGAAGGAGCGAGACTTTAAAATCTCACTGCTTCTTATACCGTTCCCTTGTGATAATAAAAAATGCGAAATGATGTTTCCGTGCCGCTCGTTTAGATGGCAGTGTTGCTCCGTAAAGCGGCCGGTGTTGAATTCATACGGCGAGGAACTCATACACGAGGTCTGGAAGTAAATCTATGACTTTTAATAAACATTTGAGACTATTTGAATCATTCTGAAGACAGGGGTTGGGTGTCTCCGAGTTTCAGACTTCCGAAGACAATCTGGCTTCATGAAACAAGCGGATTCTTTTAATCAGTTTGAATGACCAACAGCCGTCCCCGCTGAGGTTTTTCCTTCAAAGGAACTGGAATTCATATTTTAGAGACATCATTGTTAAGAACATAAGAACATAAGAACATAAGAAAGTTTACAAACTAGAGGAGGCCATTCAGCCCATTTTGCTCGTTTGGTTGTTAGTAGCTTATTGATCCCAGAATCTCATCAAGCAGCTTCTTGAAGGATCCCAGGGTGTCAGCTTCAACAACATTACTGGGGAGTTGGTTCCAGACCCTCACAATTCTCTGTGTAAAAAAGTGCCTCCTATTTTCTGTTCTGAATGCCCCTTTATCTAATCTCCATTTGTGACCCCTGGTCCTTTTTTCTTTTTTCAAGTCAAAGAAGTCCCCCGGGTTGACATTGTCTATACCTTTTAGGATTTTGAATGTTTGAATCAGAAACCATAGGCACCTAGCCCATAGAGCACAGGGGAGGCGAACGATTTATTTTGCCACTCTACTTTTTTTGCTCACACTATTATTCTATGTTTTGTTATGGTTTTGCCTATAAACGGTTTAAAATGTAACAAAAAAAAAAAAAAAAAAAAAAAAAAAACATCATTCATAAGACGCCATAAGTCCAACATTAAAAATAAATCAATAGAAACCCACAATAAAACGCCCCCTCTTCAATATTTACGACAGCTAACGTTAGCAGCGGTGTGACTGCAGCAGAAGATGCTAGGCAGTTTATGGAGACTACAAAAAAGGATTAATTAAATATAGGCTAGGTAATTGTTAGTTTAGTTTGTTTTATTCTCTATTAATTAAATTATATTCAGCCGGTTATTTATGTTTTTGTTTTTTTTTAACAAGGGTGTCTTGCATGTGCTTCATAGTGAAGTCTTTTTTTATATAGTAAAACAGTGCTTTTGACATGGCAAGTATTTTGAACTGCGTTACTTGGGGAATAATTACCTTCTAAAGAACAGTACTTGCTTTTCTTGGTTAATCACTTTCCTTTAATAAACTACATGTGGGAGTTCTAGGTGTAGCATGTGCAGAGACTTGCATGTATTTGTATTTAATGCATGCTCAGTAAATACATATTGTAGATTTTATAAGAAAATAAGAAAGTTTACAAACGAGAGGAGGCCATTCAGTCCGTCTTGCTAGTTTGTTTGTTAGTAGCTTATTGATCCCAGAATCTCATCAAGCAGCTTCTTGAAGGATCCCAGGGTGTCAGCTTCAACAACATTACTGGGGAGTTGGTTCCAGCCCCTCACAATTCTCTGTGTAAAAAAGTGCCTCCTATATTCTGTTCTGAATGCCCCTTTATCTAATCTCCATTTGTGACCCCTGGTCCTTGTTTCTTTTTTCAGATCGAAAAAGTCCCCTGGGTCGACATTGTCTATACCTTTTAGGATTTTGAATGTTTGAATCAGATCACCGCGTAGTCTTCTTCGTTCAAGAATGAATAGATTCAATTCTTTTAGCCTGTCTGCATACGACATGCCTTTTAAACCTGGGATAATTCTGGTTGCTCTTCTTTGCACTCTTTCTAGAGCAGCAATATTCTTTTTGTAACGAGGTGACCAGAACTGAACACAATATTCTAGGTGAGGTCTTACTAATGCATTGTAGAGTTTTAACATTACTTCCCTTGATTTAAATTCAACATCTCTCACAATATATCCGAGCATCTTGTTAGCCTTTTTTATAGCTTACCCACATTGTCTAGATGAAGACATTTCTGACTCAACATAAACTCCTAGGTCTTTTTCATAGTTCCCTTCTTCAATTTCACTATCTCCCAAATGATGTTTATAATGCACATTTTTCTTGCCCGCATGCAATACTTTACACTTTTCTCTATTAAATTTCATTTGCCATGTGTCTGCCCAATTCTGAATGCTGTCTAGATCATTTTGAATGACCTTTGCTGCTTCAGCAGTGTTTGCCACTCCTCCTATTTTTGTGTAGTCTGCAAATTTAACGAGTTTGCTTACTATACCAGAATCTAAATCATGAATGTAGATTAGGAATAGCAGAGGACCTAATACTGATCCCTGTGGTGCACCACTGGTTATCTCACTCCATTTCCGATCGTTCAACTGCTATCGTTTGAAGCCAATTTAAAATCGACTAACAAACAGTGGCTTCCATTGAGGTCATTTGTCACCAAGCTCTATTTTAACAGAATGTTAGTCAATGATGTTTTAGAATCGATTAAAAGGGAATAGGGATTTGTTTTAAAAAGAAATTGGAAATGGATTTGGATTTGATAGAAAAACGGAAATAACAAACAACCCTGGCGCATTAGGATTGACGGGGCCCTGGTGTAAGACTGAAGTAGACCCCAAACAAAACAAAAACAAGAATGAAAATGAATAAAGACAGTGTAGCTGACCAAGTAACGTTTAATACAAACACGCCCACCGTGTGTTTGTGTTGTCTTTACTGAACAATGGCACATCTTATTTCATTTTTAATAAACTGACATTCAAAAAATAAATAAAATTAACAATAATAGCAACAATAATAATAAGAAGAAGAATAAACAGCTTTTGTAAATAATGTAAAATAATAAGACACATGAGGCAGCTGAGCAATCACGTGACCAACTGCCAATCTGGTCGCTCCGATTTGCACTTTCGTGTTTTGATTGACAGTCCGGCCAACACGATCTTGCCGCGGTGTATTTTTTCTAATCCCAGTAGGACGGTTACGCTGCTGGGAATGTGACGTCACCAGCTTGTCTCCCAAACGCAGACAAATGGGACACTTTTATATGCACTGAATATCCACACAGAAATGAACTTTAAGGGCTCGTCTACATTGGTGGCTTTAGAGCTTCCCTCATCTCACCGACAGAGGGCAGCATAGTAACGGCAAAGGATCACACATCACAGGCATGTTAAAGAAATCCTGGAGGAGTTGCAGGTCAAGATCCTTCAGGCAGAGTTCCCCTGCTCCCTCCATCCAGTCACTGCAGTGTAAAGGTATACCCTCAGGGGTAGCTGGGCTGGTTTCTGAGCAGAGGGAGGGATCGCTCAGCCTGTTACAGCTGCTCCAGCTCCATAAAGAAACATGCCGAGCGCCAGCAGCAACACAAGCAGCAGTGAGAATGTAACAGGCAGCCGGCTTCTCTGTTCAATACGAACGCCTGCAGAAAGAGGAGACGAGCGCTGACATACTGTACCAACATGGAGCAGAGTGGAGGTGTACAGTGGGAAACTACTGTCCTCGAGGGGGGTTAGTGTCTGACAGGGGACTGCATTGGGAGAGGACACCAGATCAACATGAGGGGGGGTAGTGTCTGACAGGGGATTGCATTGGGAGAGGACACCAGATCAACATGAGGGGGGGTAGTGTCTGACAGGGGACTGCATTGGGAGAGGACACCAGATCAACATGAGGGGGGGTAGTGTCTGACAGGGGACGGCATTAGGAGAGGACACCATATTAACATGAGGGGGGGTAGTGTCTGACAGGGGACTGCATTGGGAGAGGACACCAGATCAACATGAGGGGGGGTAGTGTCTGACAGGGGACTGCATTAGGAGTGGACACCAGATCAACATGAGGGGGGGGGTAGTGTCTGACAGGGGACTGCATTAGGAGAGGACACCAGATCAACATGAGGGGGGGTACTGTCTGACATGGGACTGCATTGGGAGAGGACACATCTTAACCAAAACGTCACGGCATAAAAGAAACAAGACTTTTAAAATTTAACGTCACAAAGAATGATGCATGTGACTCACGCGTGTCTTCTTTGTGACGTTGAGTGTCAGTCTTTGTGACGTTGAATTTTGAAAGTCACTTATCTTTTTGAAAAGTTACCTGATTTGATTTATTGTGTTTCAGAGTACTGACAGAGATGGTCAGTTTTTTTTCCGTGTGATATTCTTTAGAAAACATAGTATTTCATATTTATTTAAGTTCCTAAATAATGATAATAATAATAATACAAAAAAACATAAGTGAGACGAAAAGATAAAAAAAAATAGGTGAGTTTGTCTTTTATCTTTTATAAGCTAATTTAAATGGAAATGTGAGAGCCGGTTAATTTTCTAGAGGTTAATATTTGTTTTCTGGGTAGTAAAGTCAGGGAAACCTTAGTCAGATATTCTTGACTTCAGAAAATAAGCTTATTTTATATCAGAGATACGTGGTAGAGTTTGTGAAACTTTTTTTTTTGTTGTCAGAAACGATTATTTGTGTTTTATTTCAAACAACACAGATGTCGTTTTTATTGGTTTGTTTGAGAAAATGAAAGAAAACAAAAACAATAATAATTCGACCCACAGTCGGCAATAACACGGAGGGCTGCAGGCCGGAGACTCTTTGAACCCCTATTTATGTTTTAGGGGCCCCTATATATGGCACTTAGAATATAATATACAATACATAAGCAGCGTGTGGCTGTTTTACAAAGCAGATGACTCGACGTCACTGCGATCGAGTCACGTGCCAGTTTCATCAGTTGTCCCGCGACACGCACGTAGAAAGCACGAGAGCGGCGCTCAAAAAAAAAAGGCGGGAAGCCCGATAACTAACAAAGTCTTCGCTATGAGGAAGGTCTTTAAACTAAACAGATTTAGCGTGTGGAAGTGACATTGTGTGAGAAGTACAAGTGGAGAAGTACAACGCAGTTAGAAGCAGAAAGGAGGAATTACATCTTTAAATTTGGAGTTGCTTTAATCAGAAAATATTGCAGCTTAAAGCCTTGCAGCTGCGTGTATTTTTCTGATAAGCTGAAACTTATCAGAAAAATACACTTGTCAAGTTCAGTTCGCAGTTTGGACCCCCTTACTACAACAGTGTGCTGCCGTCCAGGAGCCTCAGTCAAGCACATCACTGAGAATGTGGACAGGCTCCTAGAACGAACAGGAGATGAACGAACAGGAGACGGCCAAAATGGTTTAATAGATCATTAAAAAAAATATTCAGCGAAAAAAGGCACTTTACAGAGCATTTAAAAGGGACCAAAAACAAAGCACACAGAAAGAGTACTTGGAACTGCAAACACAAGTCAAAAAGGAAGTTAGAAAGGCCAAGAGAGAGATAGAAATCAATATTGTTAAGGGGGCTAAAACCAATTCCAAAATATTTTTCCAATATTATAACAGCAAGAGAACATTCAAAGAGGAGGTTAAATGTCTAAGAGACACAAATGGCAAAATCATAGATGAAGAAAAAAAAATAGCAAATATATTAAATGATTACTTTTCACAGGTTTTTACAAAGGAGGACACGGACAACATGCCCCACATGTCGACCTGTTCATATCCAATTTTAAATAACTTTAGCATAACAGAGGCAGAAGTGTTAAAGGGACTAGGTGCTCTTAAAATAAACAAATCCCCTTGGCCAGATGAGATCCTCCCAATAGTACTCAAAGAAATGAAAGAAGTTATTTACAAACCGCTAACCAAGATCATGCAACAGTCTCTTGACTCAGGGGTTGTACCGACAGACTGGAAAATAGCAAACGTAATACCGATCCACAAAAAGGGAGACAAAACCGAACCAGGTAACTACAGACCAATAAGCCTGACTTCTATTTATTTAGATTTCCAGAAAGCTTTTGACAAAGTCCTGCATAAAAGATTAATTCTCAAACTGAACGCAGTAGGGATTCAAGGAAATGCATGCACATGGATTAGGGAGTGGTTAACAGGTAGAAAACAGAAAGTACTGATTAGAGGAGAAACCTCAAAATGGAGTGAGGTAACCAGTGGTGTACCACAGGGATCAGTATTAGGTCCTCTGCTATTCCTAATCTACATTAATGATTTAGATTCTGGTATAGTAAGCAAACTTGTTAAATTTGCAGACGACACAAAAATAGGAGGAGTGGCAAACACTGTTGCAGCAGCAAAGGTCATTCAAAATGATCTAGACAGCATTCAGAAAAGGAACCATCCTTTCGCCTACTCGACGGCGTACAAAAAACTTGCGTGATGAGCCGAAGATTTCAAATTTTGATTCATCGGTCCATAAGACCTTCTTCCAGTCTTCAGTAGTCCACTGGCAGTGCTTCATGGCCCAGGCAAGCCTCTTTTTCTTATTTTGCCATCTTAGCAATGGCTTTCTTACTGCCACTCGACCTGTCAAACCTGCAGCTTGAAGTCTTCTCTTCACAGTTGAAACTGAGACTTGCTTACTTCGACCAGTGTTAAGCTGTGCTTGAAGCTGTTGTCCTGTGAGCCGCCTATCACGCAAGCTGTTGACTCTCAGAAACTTGTCTTCTGATTCTGTTGTGGCTTTGGGTCTGCCAGACCTCTTCCTGTCAGAGTTTTCTCCAGTTTCCAAGTGCCTTTTGATGGTGTAGGAAACTGTACTCACTGACACCTTGGCTTTCTTTGCAATTTCTCTAAAGGAAAGACCTACACTTTTAAGGGTTATAATGGTCTGTCTGTCTTGTTAATTGCCTTTTTCTCACCATTATGAGAGCAATATACTACTTCCTGCAGTACAATACTGTCCAAATAATGCTTAAGAGGGTGTAGTAACACAGTCTGTTCCAACACTGCATTTATACAGACAGAGGGTTTGTAAGTAATCAACAAAAGTTGGGACACCTGTAGGAATTGTTAGCATCAACTTTCAAGGCTTAATTTACTTCCATTGCTGCAGAACAGCTGTAAGTTGTTAACCCATTACTTGTTCCCTGAAAAAGGCCTTTTGTATAACTCTGAAATGTACATTATTTTTCAGTTTTTGGAAACCTAAACTTTTTTTTTAACCTCTGGCAGTTTACCGCTTACCTTTGTACCATTTCAGGTTATTCACTGGACTTGAACTGCTTAAATTTCAATAAAAACTGGAAAAATGGGGTTGTTCCAAAACCTTTGACCGGTAGTGTATATATATATAAAGAAAGAAAAGGTTTGTGCCCCTATAAAAACATGACCCCGAGACTTAACCTTGATTTTTAAGCACACAATGCACACTTTCATTATTCAAAACAAAATCAAACAAACAAAAACCTAGCTCTTCCGAGCACTTACTAAGCTGTATGCAGCCTCTAGCAAAGGGGTAGGCAACCCTGGTCCTGGAGTTCACAGACGCTAATGGTTTTTGTTTTACCCAAGCCCTAATTGATTATTATTATTGTTTATTTAGCAGACGCCTTTATCCAAGGTGACTTACAGAGACTAGGGTGTGTGAACTATGCATCAGCTGCAGAGTCACTTACAACTACGTCTCACCCAAAAGACGGAGCACAAGGAGGTTAAGTGACTTGCTTAGGGTCACACAATGAGTCAGTGGCTGAGGTGGGATTTGAACCAGGGACCTCTTGGTTACAAGCCCGTTTCTTTAACCACTGGACCACACAGCCTCAATGATTGGCTTAATTGGTCAGAATTACCGTGTTCCAGGTATTTAGCAATTAATGATTAAGAGATACCTACAAAACCTGCAGGATCGTGACACTCCAGGACCAGGGTTGCCTACCCCTGCTCTAGCAGACTGACTGAAAGTTTGGCCTTTGTTTCCCATGTGGTAGAGAGCATGGGCGCACAAGGTGTGCTGCTGGTTGACATTTATAAGGTACCTTATGTACCCCAAGACAAGATAGCTTAAAAAAATGATGAAAAACTGCTTAGGCACATACCTGAGGTTGTTTCCCATATCTTCCTCCTCGATGACAATGTCACATGCTGAAAATCATGTGACTTGTGGAATAATCCATTATTCTGCTGGGGGGGGGTCTTTCCGTTAACAGGGTTGACAATGGATTTAGGGACAGCACTAAATATTTTAATTTATATTAATAAATATTGATTGTACACATTTATAGTTGAAACACAATGTACTAAGTTGTGTTTTGTGATAAGGGTGATATTTTAAAATACATTAGGATTTAATGAGTTATATTCTTAAAGGACTTAGTAAAAAGATAAATAGGGACATTGCAGATTTTTCCTTAAAAATACGCTGTTTTTTCAGTTTAAATGCTATCTAGTGTGTTTTTATTGGTGATTGTGTATAGGAACTACTTAATACTTTATGATGTATTCATTTCTTTGAGTAGAATCAGTTATTTTATCCAAAATATGACACTAGGACACAAAAGGCACTCTATTGGTAGAATGACCCGCCTATATCAGTGGTTAAAGCCTGGTTTCCATACGCACTAATAAACGATCACTTTAATGCGTGCACTAAAATTAATGTACTTTACTAAATTATTATTTATTTCTTAGCAGACGCCCTTATCCAGGGCGACTTACAATTGTTACAAGATATCACATTATTTTTACATACAATTACATTATTTTTTATACATTATTTTACATACAATTACCCATTTATACAGTTGGGTTTTTACTGGAGCAATCTAGGTAAAGTACCTTGCTCAAGGGTACAACAGCAGTGTCCCCCACCGGGGATTGAACCCACAACCCTCCGGTCAAGAGTCCAGAGCCCTAACTCCACACTGCTGCCCTATCATGTGAATACAACTCATCTCATTATTCTGAGCTGGATGCTCATTTAAATACATTATCATACAATTTATTTAAAGTAATACGGAAATCATTAACGTGCACAATAATTGCAATTATCGCGCACCGTAAAGTTTCATAAATGAGTCCCTTTGAATAACCCAACCCATCAATATACACCCAGGTTGCAATACACCCGGTTCGTCGCGAGAGGGAGACAGAGCACTACATCCATCTTCTAAACTGTCCCGCAATGAGAGGTAATTTTGCTGTAAAGAAATCATGTGATACAAAAGATGAAAGTGAAAGTTTAATTTTTTGTTGTATGTATGTTTGTGCGCACGCAGCTAGCAAGTCATCTTCCTGTCTCTCCATCTCTCCCTCTCTCAAATCTACACACACTCCACGATGCTGCTCAGTGCAAAACCTAGCTTCGCTCCTGTCGGGGGATTCAACTTTGAAAATGTTCGGAGGTGAGTTTTTGAGTTTCGTTCAGGTTGAATCGACACAAGCTGTGTAAGGCAGGTGTGAGGCCTAGCACTGTTACAGCAACAATGATGACCGCGCTGTTCACAACGTGTGTCCGCTTGACTTGAGTTACCAAAGTTAAGGAAATGATCAGATGAATATTTATGTATTTTTAATATATTGTTTTGTTGCAGATATAGTCGTTTTTATATAAAATAAATACAAAGTTTGGAAACAAAACAGGCCATTCCTTTGTGATTTTTAAAAGGGTTTGTGAGGTATTGTGTCAAAAAGTGTCTCATTTGTAGTCAGAACACATGCGCAGTCATGCAAATTAATTTGCGCATGCTTAGAATATTTTTTTCATATTTCAGTTTGAATCAGTACATGAAAATGGAAGAAATGGTTTTAGAAAACATTTATATTTTCTTCTACCTGAGGGTAAATACCCGAGTATTTGTTGCAAAAATCAAAAAAGAAGTTTGAGAAGATATGCCGACAAGTCCTCTTTGGATGGCAGCAAAGCACAGAATTGAAAATTACAGAACCCACCAGATTAGTCGGCAGTTTTTCTTTTAACAGTTTGACACCTAAATGAAAAGTTATGCTTATGATGTGTCATAAATAGAGAAATGGTAATATTTACTACGTCATATTCTGTATATGAACTGCTCCTAAACGTACCAGTGATGAGTGTTTCACTGTCTGATGGGCTACCGGTTGTCGCAGGTAACCAGGGTGCGTTTTGATGGGGGGGTGGTTGTCATCCCCGGGGTTTGGTATTTAAAATTATAAATGTTTGCTCCATCGCTACATTGTATTAACATGATTAAAAGAAAAAAAAAAAAGAAATGGAGTTTGGTTTCACTGGATCCGGATCATGAGGTTCGGCTGTATAAAGTGGATCAGGCTTGGATTCCACTCACCCGTCATTGTCATCCAACAGTAGTGGTGTGTGCACCGGAGCAAGGCAAATTAACCAATCAGCTGTTACTTTTATTATCATTGGAAGGGCATACTAATACTAAAGAAAAAAGAAATGAAGACAGGACACTAAAAATCCATAGTAGCTTTTTTTAAACGGCCCCAGAGCCAAAGACTGGAACATACCCGCTGAGCAGAGTGGGAAAAAGGCCAAGATTAACAACAATGAACTTCTGCAGATTTAGCTGTTAAATACATATGTTGTATTTTGTTTCATTTATTGTGGTTGCACTCTGTGCAGTTATCAATGAGGTTATGTGCAACAATGCAAGTACTTGTCATGAGTGTGTTTTAACATTATTTTAGTTAGAACATAAGAACATAAGAAAGTTTACAAACGTTTATACAAATGTTTATATAAATAAACATGCAATGCCAGGGACGAGTTAGCTCTGAATAGTATATTGAGGGCTTCTGGGTTTCTGGGTTCTCGTCGTGTTTATCTGCTTTCCTTTTAAACGACTCTGAGCACTGTGTAATGTGTTTAATGTGTTTGGCTTCTGAATTAAAACTGAGAAATGTTTTAATGTTAATGTATGAAATTAACTCCAGCCCTAATGTAAGGTATGTGTAATTCTCAACACGGAGGAGAGAGAGAAGGGCTTGCGGAGAAAATTAGAGGTAGTCCATTTTTATTTATTTATTTTTTAAGGAAAAAAAAAAAACTTCCAACTGAATGTACATTTAAAAAAAATGCAAAAGCAGCACAGATCTAAAGATTAGTCATTTTCCCGAGAAACACTGTATGGGGCAGCAGTGTGGAGTAGTGGTTAGGGCTCTGGACTCTTGACCAGAGGGTTGTGTGTTCAATCCCAGGTGGGGGACACTGCTGCTGTACCCTTGAGCAAGGTACTTTAGATTGCTCCAGTAAAAACCCGACTGTATAAATGGGTAATTGTATGTAAAAAATAGTGTGTAAAAAATAATGTAATTGTATGTAAAAATAATGTGATATCTTGTAACAATTGTAAGTCGCCCTGGATAAGGGCGTCTGCTAAGAAATTATTAATAATAATAATAATAATAATAATAATAATAATACAATACTGCCTCCCCTGTTCTTCCACTCTGCGCATGTCTTCAGAGTTCTGCACATGTGCAGTTAGCAAAAAGACACCATACTGGGAGGCAGTATTCATTACAACACTGGCAGCCTTTCTGCATCTGTACAGCAGCCCACATTACCAGTAACAAACCCCCAGAGACCAGTGGTTTAACAGGGCCTGACCTGGACGGGATCCCAGGGGCCGCCGCACAATTGCACGAGCACCGCCCGGGGGGGGGGGCTTAGATCCGCCAAGGTGTCCTCAGCGTAGCTCCAAGCTGGCTGCAAAGCAGGCCTGCAGAGTGAAAAGAAGCGGTCGGCTGACGGAACACGCTTCGAAGGACAGAGTGTGTTTGTCTTCGCTGCTCCCGAGTGGGGGTGGTAGCGGTGAGCTGATCCTAAATACAATTGGACATTTCACATTGGGAGAAAAACGGGGTAAAAATGAATTGGCAACTACTAAATTTATAAAAATAAATAAGTAAATAAATAAATAACAGGGCCTTTGAAAGAGAAATACTTCTGTTGTGTTTTATTTTATTGTATTAAGTCTGGAGAGAGGTTAAGGAACAGATCATATTCAGAATTGTGTTTTCCTTTAATGTAACCTGTTCTTATAAGCCCTCTTCACAAAAGTTGTACCGGAATGATGCAGGTAAAATTAGTTTTGGTTTAGAATATAGCAATACGACACCACTTTCTGTCCTAACTCACTTTTCAACACCAGTACAAAAGCGATACTGTTGTGATATACCTGTCTGTGTCTGGGTGATATCGATACACTTCATCACAGATATTCTGTATTACACAAGATACTCAACTCCACTGATTCTCTATGGGGACCTCCGTCACACTGGGATATCGAGAGCTCGGGAGAAGATTTTCTATTAAGAGTCAATGGAGCGGTGTTGAATTGAGCTGATTTTATCTGTTTAAAAATATTTAAAAAAACGTATATTCTATTTTAGTCTTGCCCAACGAAAAGCATACACCATGGTAATGATGACATACCGTAATCTGTATGAAAAATGCACTTTTCTGAACGCAGTGCCAGAGATGGCGCATGTGTAGAAAACAGAGCTGAGCGTTTGTGGTAAGGATAGCGTGTGTGGTGACGTCAGACCAGGACATGAATGACAGCAGTACTGGGGTAGGGAAGCGCTGATGCGCACGTTTAATAATTCAAATAAAAAGGGTGAGCAAAACAAAACACTTCAAACCAAAACAGCATGGTGGCCAAAACAGATACGAACAAAACACACAAATATCGTGCTGGTGCATAACCAGCATGCCTAGATGCCCAGCAACTGCTGCTTCTCTTTCACTTCTCTTTTACTCATGACTCTCGTTCCGCCTCTGAACACACTAACACTGTTCAGCCAAAGCTGCTTGTTTTATATTGTGGCCGAGGGATCAGCTGGCTCTCAATTACCTAATTTAATAATAATGATAATAATAATCTTTATTTATAGAGCGCCTTTCATACCACAAGGTTCAAGGCGCTGCACAAAAAACAAAAAAGAAGGTAACAGAACACAAAGATTAAAATCAAAGTTAAAAAACGGCATAAATTGATGAGTAAGTTAAACAGTTACAGTTAAAAAACAAACAAAAAAAAACATCATATATCGCAAAAAGAGAAAAGACACAATTTAAAACAACTAAAAACAACAAAATATAAAATCAAAAAGCTAAATTATAAAAATAGGTCTTAAGCCTAGATTTAAAAGTAGCTACTGTAGGTGAACCTCTGACATGGTCGGGGAGAGAGTTCCACAGCTGCTCCACAGTTCCACAATTTACCCCTCAACCACATTCAGCACGGGGTTTCTCATAGGCGTGGTCAACAGCCAGTTTAGCAATAAACAGTGTTTTTAACACACCAAACCATACATTTAAATAATAATAACACAACACAAATACAAAATAATGTATATACACACAAGGGCATGGTGTACCCCATCACAGCGTTTCACACAGTACAGAGTAGACAGATGCAATTATCAAACAGATGAGCGTTTCACACAGTACAGAGTAGACAGGTGCAATTATCAAACAGATGAGCGTTTCACACAGTACAGAATAGACAGGTGCAATTATCAAACAGATGAGTGTTTCACACAGTACAGAGTAGACAGGTGCAATTATCAAACAGATGAGCGTTTCACACAGTACAGAGTAGACAGATGCAATTATCAAACAGATGAGCATTTCACACAGTACAGAATAGACAGGTGCAATTATCAAACAGATGAGCGTTTCACACAGTACAGAATAGACAGGTGCAATTATCAAACAGATGAGCGTTTCACACAGTACAGAGTAGACAGGTGCAATTATCAAACAGATGAGCGTTTCACACAGTACAGAATAGACAGGTGCAATTATCAAACAGATGAGCGTTTCACACAGTACAGAGTAGACAGGTGCAATTATCAAACAGATGAGCGTTTCACACAGTACAGAATAGACAGGTGCAATTATCAAACAGATGAGCGTTTCTCACAGTACAGAATAGACAGGTGCAATTATCAAACAGATGAGCGTTTCTCACAGTACAGAATAGACAGGTGCAATTATCAAACAGATGAGCGTTTCTCACAGTACAGAATAGACAGGTGCAATTATCAAACAGATGAGCGTTTCTCACAGTACAGAATAGACAGATGCAATTATCAAACAGATGAGCGTTTCACACAGTACAGAGTAGACAGGCGCAATTATCAAACAGATGAGCGTTTCACACAGTACAGAATAGACAGGTGCAATTATCAAACAGAGATGAACTGTAGTAGTGGCTCACCAGAATTTGCGCAACAGTTTCAAAAGATGGCAAATGAAAAAGAGCTCTTTGTGATATGCAAGATTAATATATATATATATAAAATATATATAAAAAAATTATAAAAAAAGAATCAACACAGCAGCCCGTGAGCCTCTATTTAAAGGTTTTAGACAGCAAAAAGTAAACAAACCAGATTCTGCATGTGCATCCTTAGTGATCTCTGGAAAGCCATCTGGAACAAAAATGCGTTGTGCTGCTGAGAGCGAGCCGGAATCTCATGGGACTGAAATGACTCGCTTTTTCAATTTAAAAATGTGACATATTGTAAGGTCTTGCTGTAAAATACAGGCACACACACAGGGGCCATGCCCCACGCCCCCTGCCCACCGCTGCTGTGCTGTCTCTGCCTGCGTTCAGCAATATAAGGGCTTGTATTACTTTTTGAAAAACAAACGAATATCCGAACGAGTATTTAAATTATGAGCGAATATCCTAACATGAAAATCCTGTGTTTGTCCCAGCTCGAATATATTTGTATTGTTTTATTTGTATATTGTTACAGTGTTGTATTGTGTTACAGTGTTGTTGTATCGTTGTGTTGTTGTATTAGTGTTACAGTGTTGTTGTATCGTTGTGTTGTTGTATTTGTGTTACAGTGTTGTTGTATCGTTGTGTTGTTGTATTTGTGTTACAGTGTTGTTGTATCGTTGTGTTGTTGTATTTGTGTTACAGTGTTGTTGTATTGTTGTGTTGTTGTATTAGTGTTACAGTGTTGTTGTATCGTTGTGTTGTTGTATTTGTGTTACAGTGTTGTTGTATCGTTGTGTTGTTGTATTAGTGTTACAGTGTTGTTGTATCGTTGTGTTGTTGTATTTGTGTTACAGTGTTGTTGTATTGTTGTGTTGTTGTATTAGTGTTACAGTGTTGTTGTATCGTTGTGTTGTTGTATTAGTGTTACAGTGTTGTTGTATCGTTGTGTTGTTGTATTTGTGTTACAGTGTTGTTGTATCGTTGTGTTGTTGTATTTGTGTTACAGTGTTGTTGTATCGTTGTGTTGTTGTATTAGTGTTAGTGTTGTTGTATCGTTGTGTTGTTGTATTTGTGTTACAGTGTTGTTGTATTGTTGTGTTGTTGTATTAGTGTTACAGTGTTGTTGTATCGTTGTGTTACAGTGTTGTTGTATCGTTGTGTTGTTGTATTTGTGTTACAGTGTTGTTGTATTGTTGTGTTGTTGTATTAGTGTTACAGTGTTGTTGTATCGTTGTGTTGTTGTATTTGTGTTACAGTGTCATTGTGTGTTCACAGGAACGCCATGCTGGAAGAGCAGATGTCTGGACAGGGGTTCAAGGCCCCCAAAGCACGGAAGACTGGTACCACCATCGCAGGAATTATATTCAAGGTAAGATCTGCTCCCTGCAGCTGATGAGTTAATAACATTGATGACAGCGTGACACCCGCACTTCCCTTATAAAAGTGTCCCACAGTGAAAGCATGGTAAAGAATAGCGAGGTATGGTAAAGCATCTTAATAAACATGTCAAACCATGGTAAATGCATAGTATAACCAAGGGAACATTGGGGGAACTGTAAAAACACTGTGCTATGCTAAACGTGACGCCTGGATTGCAGAGCTCCCTCTTTATTATTATTATTTATTTCTTAGCAGACGCCCTTATCCAGGGTGACTTACAATTGTTACAAGATATCACATTATTTTTACATACAATTACCCATTTATACAGTTGGGTTTTTACTGGAGCAATCTAGGTAAAGTACCTTGCTCAAGGGTACAGCAGCAGTATCCCCCACCTGGGATTGAACCCATGACCCTCCGGTCAAGAGTCCAGAGCCCTAGCCACTACTCCACACTGCTGCCCTATAGTTTAGTTGAATGGTTAGCCATTGGTGTTTGAAGCAGGTGCTGTGGGTTTATGCTTGAAGCGGGTGCTGTGGGTTCATGCTTGAAGCAGGTGCTGTGGGTTCATGCTTGAAGCGGGTGCTGTGGGTTCGTATTTGAAGCGGGTGCTGTGGGTTCATGTTTGAAGCGGGTGCTGTGGGTTCATGTTTGAAGCGGGTGCTGTGGGTTCGTGTTTGAAACGGGTGCTGTGGGTTCATGTTTGAAGCGGGTGCTGTGGGTTCATGTTTGAAGCGGGTGCTGTGGGTTTGAAGCGGGTGCTGTTTCATGAAAGCGGGTGCTGTGGGTTCATGTTTGAAGCGGGTGCTGTGGGTTCATGTTTGAAGCTGTGGGTTCATGTTTGTGGGTTGTGGGTTCATGTTTGAAGCGGGTGCTGTGGGTTCGTGTTTGAAGCGGGTGCTGTGGGTTCATGTTTGAAGCGGGTGCTGTGGTTCATGGTTCGGTTGTTTGAGAAGCGGGTGCTGTGGGTTCATGTTTGAAGCGGGTGCTGTGGGTTCATGTTTGAAGCGGGTTTTTCATGTTTGAAGCGGGTGCTGTGGGTTCATGTTTGAAGCGGGTGCTGTGGGTTCATGTTTGAAGCGGGTGCTGTGGGTTCATGTTTGAAGCGGGTGCTGTGGGTTCATGTTTGAAGCGGGTGCTGTGGGTTCATGTTTGAAGCGGGTGCTGTGGGTTCGTGTTTGAAGCGGGTGCTGTGGGTTCATGTTTGAAGCGGGTGCTGTGGGTTCATGTTTGAAGCGGTGCTGTGGGTTCATGTTTGAAGCGGGTGCTTTGGGTTCATGTTTGAAGCGGGTGCTGTGGGTTCGTGTTTGAAACGGGTGCTGTGGGTTCATGTTTGAAGCGGGTGCTGTGGGTTCGTGTTTGAAGCGGGTGCTGTGGGTTCATGTTTGAAGCGGGTGCTGTGGGTTCATGTTTGAAGCGGGTGCTGTGGGTTCGTATTTGAAGCGGGTGCTGTGGGTTCGTGTTTGAAGCGGGTGCTGTGGGTTCATGTTTGAAGCGGTTGCTGTGGGTTCGTATTTGAAGCGGGTGCTGTGGGTTCATGTTTGAAGCGGGTGCTGTGGGTTCATGTTTGAAGCGGGTGCTGTGGGTTCATGTTTGAAGCGGGTGCTGTGGGTTCATGTTTGAAGCGGGTGCTGTGGGTTCATGTTTGTGGGTTCATGTTTGTGCTGTGGGTTCATGTTTGAAGCGGGTGCTGTGGGTTCATGTTTGAAGCGGGTGCTGTGGGTTCGTGTTTGAAGCGGGTGCTGTGGGTTCATGTTTGAAGCGGGTGCTGTGGGTTCATGTTTGAAGCGGGTGCTGTGGGTTCATGTTTGAAGCGGGTGCTGTGGGTTCATGTTTGAAGCGGGTGCTGTGGGTTCATGTTTGAAGCGGGTGCTGTGGGTTCATGTTTCATGTTTGAGCGGGTGCTGTGGGTTCATGTTTGAAAGCGGGTGCTGTGGGTTCATGTTTGAAAATGCTGTGGGTTCATGTTTGAAACAAGGTGCTGTGGGTTCATGTTTGAAGCGGGTGCTGTGGGTTCATGTTTGAAGCGGGTGCTGTGCGGTTCATGTTTGAAGCGGGTGCTGTGGGTTCGTGTTTGAAGCGGGTGCTGTGGGTTCATGTTTGAAGCGAGTGCTGTGGGTTCATGTTTGAAGCGGGTGCTGTGGGTTCATGCTTGAAGGTTCATGTTTGAAGCGGGTGCTGTGGGTTCATTTTGAAGCGGGTGCTGTGGGTTCATGTTTGAAGCGGGTGCTGTGGGTTCATGTTTAGGTTCATTGCTGTGGGTTCAAACGCTGTGGGTTCATGTTTGAAGCGGGTGCTGTGGGTTCATGTTTGAAACGGTGCTGTGGGTTCATGTTTGGCGGTGCTGTGGGTTCATGTTTGTGCTGTGGGTTCATGTTTGAAGCGGGCTGTGGTTCATGTTCATGTTTGGGTTCATGTTTGGTCTGTTTGGGTTCATGTTTGAAGCGGGTGCTGTGGGTTCATGTTTGAAGCGGGTGTTTGTGGGTTCTGTGGTTTGTTTGGGCAGGTGCTGTGGGTTCATGTTTGAAACGGGTGCTGTGGGTTCATGTTTGAAGCGGGTGCTGCTGGGGTTCATTCATTTGAAGCAGGTGCTGTGGGTTCATGTTTGAAGCGGGTGCTGTGGGTTCATGTTTGAAGCGGGTGCTGTGGGTTCGTGTTTGAAGCGGGTGCTGTGGGTTCGTGTTTGAAGCGGGTGCTGTGGGTTCATGTTTGAAGCGGGTGCTGTGGGTTCATGTTTGAGCGGGTGCTGTGGGTTCATGTTTGACACGGGTGTCAAACACATTCATGTTTGAAGCGGTGCTGTGGGTTCATGTTTGATGCGGTGCTGTGGGTTCATGTTTGAAGCGGGTGCTGTGGGTTCATGTTTGAAGCAGGTGCTGTGGGTTCATGTTTGAAGCTGGTGCTGTTTGAAGCATTGTGGGTTCATGTTTGAAGCGGGTGCTGTGGGTTCATGTTTGCGGGGTGCTGTGGGTTCATGTTTGATGCAGGTGCTGTGGGTTCATGTTTGAAGCGGGTGCTGTGGGTTCATGTTTGAAGCGGGTGCTGTGGGTTCGTGTTTGAAGCGGGTGCTGTGGGTTCATGTTTGAAGCGGGTGCTGTGGGTTCATGTTTGAAGCGGGTGCTGTGGGTTCGTGTTTGAAGCGGGTGCTGTGGGTTCGTGTTTGAAGCGGGTGCTGTGGGTTCGTGTTTGAAGCGGGTGCTGTGGGTTCATTACACAGAGCGGGTGCTGTGGGTTCGTGTTTGAAGCAGGTGCTGTGGGTTCATGCTTGAAGCGGGTGCTGTGGGTTCATGTTTGAAGCGGGTGCTGTGGGTTCATGTTTGAAGTAGGTGCTGTGGGTTCGTGTTTGAAGCGGGTGCTGTGGGTTCATGTTTGAAGCGGGTGCTGTGGGTTCATGTTTGAAGCAGGTGCGGTGGGTTCATGCTTGAAGCGGGTGCTGTGGGTTCATGTTTGATTGTTTCATTGTGTCTCATTGTTTCAATGAGATGTTAACCCTGTCAGTGACACCTCACAATGAGACCCTAACCCTATACCTATCAGTAACATCACATTGAGACCCCTTTATCAGCTTCTTGAGTGACAGCTCACAATGAGGCCCCTTTATCAGCTTTTCTGAGTGACAGCTCACATTGAGACCCCTTTATTAGCTTGTCTGCAGTTGACTGTGTTTTATCCTGCAGGATGGTGTGATTCTGGGAGCTGACACCAGGGCCACTGATGACATGGTGGTGGCCGATAAGAACTGCATGAAGATCCATCACATCGCTCCCAACATTTAGTGAGTACGAGACCAGAGACACTGAGAAACCATGCTGTGGAGCTGCATTATTATTATCTTGTTATAAACAGGAAAACATGGAATCACTTTGAGCACAGTGACAGCATGGTAAAGCACAGCAAGGTGTAATAAAGCACAGTGACAGCATGGTAAAGCACATCAAGGTGTAATAAAGCACAGTAAAAGCATGGTACAGTTTCAAATAGTAAAAGCACATCAAAGTGTAATAAAGCACAGTGAAGCATAGGTAAGCATTGTAAAGAATAGCAAGGTATAGTAAAGCATATTAATAAACAACATGGCAAACCAGGATAAACTATGGTGAATGCATAATATAAGCATGGCAAAACTGCAAAAATACTGTGCAAAAAATACTCTGGTAACACTGAGGTGTTCAGAGTTTGGCGCTTAAACATTGAAACTTTGGAAGAATAAACATTTTGAATTTTGCCAAGAATGTGCAGGGGAAATATAAGAGTACAGGGTTTGTCAGTTTCCTATTTAATATTGCTTCACTGTCTTTCTCATATTGAGTTGAGTGCTGTACACACGCAGTCTTCCACACAGATACATGCTGCAGTCATTCACACAGCGGGATGGAGGCCTTCTCAGGATGGCTCTTCTCATTGGTTACAGACATTCCCAGTATAAGCGTTTAGGAAATAAAACTAACACCCCTACCTGAATGTTAAAGTGAGCATCACAAACAAAATAGTCCCAAAACATGTCTCCGCCATGCACATCCATGCATTACACAGGGTCTCAAACACACAGGTCTCAAACACACAGGTCTCAAACACACCCATTTATTACACAGGGTCTCAAACACACCCATTCATTACACAGGGTCTCAAACACACCCATTCATTACACAGAGTCTCAAACACACCCATTCATTACACAGGGTCTCAAACACACAGGTCTCAAACACACCCATTCATTACACAGGGTCTCAAACACACCCATTCATTACACAGGGTCTCAAACACACAGGTCTCAAACACACCCATTCATTACACAGGGTCTCAAACACACAGGTCTCAAACACACCCATTCATTACACAGGGTCTCAAACACACAGGTCTCAAACACACCCATTCATTACACAGGGTCTCAAACACACCCATTCATTACACAGGGTCTCAAACACACAGGTCTCAAACACACCCATTAATTACACAGGGTCTCAAACACACCCATTCATTACACAGGGTCTCAAACACACAGGTCTCAAACACACCCATTAATTACACAGGGTCTCAAACACACCCATTCATTACACAGGGTCTCAAACACACAGGTCTCAAACACACCCATTCATTACACAGGGTCTCAAACACACCCACTCATTACACAGGGTCTCAAACACACCCATTCATTACACAGGGTCTCAAACACACCCACTCATTACACAGGGTCTCAAACACACCCATTCATTACACAGGGTCTCAAACACACCCACTCATTACACAGGGTCTCAAACACACCCATTCATTACACAGGGTCTCAAACACACCCATTCATTACACAGGGTCTCAAACACACCCACTCATTACACAGGGTCTCAAACACACCCATTCATTACACAGGGTCTCAAACACACCCACTCATTACACAGGGTCTCAAACACACCCATTCATTACACAGGGTCTCAAACACACCCACTCATTACACAGGGTCTCAAACACACCCACTCATTACACAGGGTCTCAAACACACCCATTCATTACACAGGGTCTCAAACACACCCATTCATTACACAGGGTCTCAAACACACCCATTCATTACACAGTCTCAAACACACCCATTCATTACACAGTCTCAAACACACCCATTCATTACACAGGGTCTCAAACACACCCATTCATTACACAGTCTCAAACACACCCATTCATTACACAGTCTCAAACACACCCATTCATTACACAGGGTCTCAAACACACCCATTCATTACACAGAGTCTCAAACACACCCATTCATTACACAGGGTCTCAAACACACAGGTCTCAAACACACCCATTCATTACACAGAGTCTCAAATGTGTAGTTTTGAAAGAAACACGTGTTTTAGCAAACGTGTCTTTACATTTCAAAACTTGATGTCTGCGCTGTACTGGTGAAATAAAGCCATGCGTTCAGATAGTGTTGCACTTCCTTGGTCACTATACCCGACTTCTTTCCTGTAAATAACCAATCAGCTGCTTTCTCTGTGGACTGACATGCTTTCAGCCAGTAACCATCTTAGACCCAGAAGACATGCTCAAGAAGGTATAACAGCAACAGAATTCTTGGTAAGCAGGGCAAACAAACTGAGAACTGAGTGTAGTACTAGATATCTGATTTACGATTTCAGGAACGGTTTTGTTAGCTGTAATCACAGTAAGTGAAATGTGAGTGTGCTGATTGTGCACGTATTAGACTAGGGCTGCACAGACAGATGATTCCATTACTGGGATTGTGCTCTCCACAGAAATCAGCGGCTGACGATCAGGTGAAGGTCATTGGTGTTGATCTGGCTGATTTACTATCCCAACTGAAACAAGTGAAGAGACAGCTGCTTGGGTTTGTGATGATCGCTGCTTTTGGACCGTAGAGAACAGCGATCCACACAAACCCACTTCACTTGTTTCTCTTGGAATGGTAAATTTAGCCCAATCAACAGCAATGGCCCTCCCTTGTGGAGAGCTGTGTCTGGTAGTTTCATGCAGGTCTATCAGACATCACCCTTGCAGAGGTGTGAGTGGCACTAGTCAGACCGTGTTGAGTTGATTCAGCCCCCCTCTCCTCCCCCAGCTGCTGCGGAGCGGGTGTGGCTGCGGACGCTGAGGTCATCACTCAGATGATGTCATCGCAGCTGCAGCTGCACGCCCTGTCAACAGGACGGGCTGCGCGCGTCATCACGGTTACCAGGCTGCTCAAACAGATGCTGTTCAGGTGAGGAAACCAAAACTAAACTCAAGCACGCTCTCAGCTTCACTGAGATCAACCTGTTTACATTGTAATGAAACCATAATATATATGGATGGAAAGAACTCTTATTGCACAGCAGTTTCACCCATCCTCGGTTTTACTACAAGTACTACTAGTAATACTAATAGTAAAACCAGGAATGGCTCTTATTTCCTAACACATCTTATTTTTGGCTGTATGGTAACTGTTTGGAATGATGTGATTATTGTATTGCTCTTCTAGTTTATGGAGTTTGGTCTGATTCGGTCTCTCTTTGTATTAGTGCTGCATATACACTGTGGTAGCATGGCTGCCGGTCAAGGCTGCTCAACGGCAGGAAAGCACACACAGGCTACAGCTTGCAGTTTAAACTTCACCCACCCTCAACACAAAGACAAGCTTATATACACAAGCGCCTGACACTAATTACAAACACTCAAACAATAATTCAATTAAACAAGCCCCTCAAATGCACCCAGGTGTTTCCCATTCAGGCTTATGGGATATGTAGTGTTATTTTAATGTCTTCGGCCATGACACCCCTCACATAGACTACAAAATGACAACACACAGAGTGAATACCCAGTATATATACAGGCAGGGCTCTCATCCTGCCACAAGACTCATTTTAAATACTGAATTTGTGATACGCGTTTTCAACTGGTTTGTTCATGAATATGTACCCTGCAGCAGCTCTGAATTGTTTATTTGACTTGCAGCAGTGAATTGTATAAAAAAGCTGTTACAAGAGAAACAAACACTTCTGTCGGTACGTATTGTGTTGAAATGTAAGCCAAGTTTAAATTACACAGCAGGCTTGTTTATTTAGTTTTAAAGTTAAAAACATGTTTTATTGTATTTTCTGTTTGAAATCCCAGAAAACTAGCAACACTTAGATACCATTATTTAATATTAATAAGTGAATAAACTAGCGATAACACCTTGTAAACCAGCCACACGACTCAATTTACACGAAAACTGTGAGCTCTGATGGGCTGAATTATTCCCATCATAAAATGTCTTCTGATCTTGTAACTATTTGTATTTTTTTATTTTGTAGTATAAGTATTTTTTTTTTAATTTATTTTTTGGTACTAGAGAAACCTAGGGAAACTGTGTATCACATTTTGAAAAGACTTTGCTCGGAGAATTACTATCAAAGTAAACTCATTTTAAAACATTCTTCGGTCTTTGTAATATATTGTATTGCATACATCTCCAGTAAACGTTAATTTGGTTTACATTACTAGTTTCTACATTTTATTCATGCATTCTAGTCACACGCAATGACACCTCATTTATCCACGAATTTCACACATGCGTGGACCTGTGTTCCCCCAAGCGCGTGGATAAACAGAGTTACATTGTGCGTGTGTGTGTGTATATATATATATACAGTATATATATACACGTATATAAATAACAAAAACAACTTTAAAGTAATAGTAAAGGTGCACAAAGTACAACATAAATGCAAAAGTATTCAGGATGTTTCGGACAGGAGTCCTTCATCAGCTAAAATGCCACTGAGTCCATTGAGTTGTTTGTTTTTAAGAATGAAAGTCAGCTTGCGTTCTGTCTGCTTTCTGGTGCCTGTGTTCCATAGCATTTGTAAGTTCCACAGACAGTGACATCATCAATAGAATGCCCATCAGTATAAAAATGTATAGCTACAGGTGGCAAGGTGGATTTGATCATGATGCTTCTGAGGTGTTCTACAAAGCCATCTGCTAAATGTCTTTCAGTCTCTCCAACATAAAGCAGGTTGCACTTTTTGCAGATGATGCTGTAGCGATCCTAACGCAAAGTCTATAGCAAAAGCTATTAGTGACTGAAAATGAATATTACTTCCCTGAAATAATGTGAGTACCCAGGGTAGCAGGATTGAGCAACAGAGTGAATAAAATTGCAGGATAAGTCAGGTAGAACTATAACAAAATGTGCATTGAAATGTGCATCGTTCACATAAATACAGATAGAATCAATTCATTCCTTAGCAACGCGTCTCCTGTTGTGCATCCCAGCTGCTTCCATAAAGGCACGCAGGCACCCAATAACCAGTGGCAGGGTCTCCGTGTCACACAGGCATATGAGGGTCCCATTTTGGTTTCCATGCTGACACCTCTTATTTGAGTGTAAAAATCTCCAGGGAAAGAGAAAGAATTTAATGTGAGAAGAAGCTCTGCCAGTTTCAGTAATGTGTTGTGTATATCCAGCCTAACCTTTTCATTGTGGGTGGAGTCTTGTCATTGTGATGTAACAATGCCCCCTGTTTCTCCCCCCAGGTACCAGGGCCGTATTGGCGCCTCCCTGATTGTGGGCGGGTACGATGTGACTGGGCCACACCTCTACAGCATCTACCCACACGGCTCCTTTGACAAGCTGCCCTACGTTACCATGGGTACGGACTAGAGGGTGAGGGGGCGGGCTGTAAATAGAACCAGCAAAATCCACTTTCATCTGAAGAAGAAACTTTTGAGGTCCTGAAAGCTAGTGATTTTATATCATCCCCAGCCAAGATCAGCAACTGTATGAGAATAGGATTCGAACCCAATGGCATGAGTCACCCTGCACTCGACTAGAGAAGGCACTCCCCAGTCTGCATGTGTAGTGAGCCCCTGTTCCTCAGTGTGACCCCAATCTCTGCATGTGTACTGAGCCCCTGTTCCTCAGTGTGACCCCAATCTCTGCATGTGTAGTGAGCCCCCGTTCCTCAGTGTGACCCCAATCTCTGCATGTGTAGTGAACCCCTGTTCCTCAGTGTGACCCCAAGCCCGTTCCTCAGTGTGTCCTGGGCTCTTGTGTGTAAAGTCAGCCCCTGTTGCTCAGTGTGTCCTGGGCTCTCGTGTGTAAGCTCCTGTTCCTCAGTGTGTCCTGGGCTCTCGTGTGTAAGCCCGTTCCTCAGTGTGTCCTGGGCTCTCGTGTGTAAGCCTGTTCCTCAGTGTGTCCTGGGCTCTTGTGTGTAAAGTCAGCCCCTGTTCCTCAGTGTGTCCTGTCCTGGGTTCTCAGTGTGTCCTGTGTAAGCCCGGTGTGTCCTGGGCTGTGTGTAAGCCCATTCCTCAGTGTGTCCTGGCCTCTCGTGTGTAAAGTCAGCCCCTGTTCTCTCCTGGGCTGTGTAAAGTCAGCCCCTGTTCCTCAGTGTGTCCTGGGCTCCCGCGTGTGTCCTGGGCTCTCGTGTAAGCCCATCCTGTTCCTCAGTGTGTCCTGGGCTCTCGTGTGTAAGCTCCTGTTCCTCAGTGTGTCCTGGGCTCTTGTGTGTAAAGTCAGCCCCTGTTCCTCAGTGTGTCCTGGGCTCTCGTGTGTAAAGTCAGCTCCTGTTCCTCAGTGTGTCCTGGGCGCTCGTGTGTAAGCCCGTTCCTCAGTGTGTCCTGGGCTCTCGTGTGTAAGCCCATTCCTCAGTGTGTCCTGGCCTCTCGTGTGTAAAGTCAGCCCCTGTTCCTCAGTGTGTCCTGGGCTCTCGTGTGTAAAGTCAGCTCCTGTTCCTCAGTGTGTCCTGGGCGTTCCTCAGTGTGTCCTGGGCTCGTGTGTAAAGTCCCCTGTTCCTCAGTGTGTCCTGGGCCCATCCTCAGTGTGTCCTGGGCTCGTGTGTAAGCCCATTCCTCAGTGTGTCCTGGCCTCTCGTGTGTAAAGTCAGCCCCTGTTCCTCAGTGTGTCCTGGGCTCTCGTGTGTAAAGTCAGCTCCTGTTCCTCAGTGTGTCCTGGGCTCTTGTGTGTCCTGGGCTCGTCAGCTCCTGTTCCTCAGTGTTCCTCAAAGTGTGTTCCTCAGTGTGTCCTGGGCTCTCGTGTGTAAGCCCGTTCCTCAGTGTGTCCTGGGCTTTCGTGTATAAAGCTCTTGTAATCAAGTAGATTTTTCTGTCACAGGGTCTGGATCAGCTTCTGCAATGGCTGTGTTTGAAGACCGGTTCAAGCCCAACATGGAGGTAAAACAGACACTGCTAGAAACATAATGTTATAAATGTGTTGGTGTGTGATTCTGGACCCTCTCTCTCTGTCCTGTCTTTGTAGTTTTCTGTGTGTGTGTATGACTCTGGACTGTGTTCGCATAGCTGTTGTAGTTCTGTGTAAGTTGTAGGCCCTCTTGTGCTCTGTACTCTGTAGTTCTGTGTGTGCTCTAAACTATTTCATGACTGTAGACATGTGTGTGTTCTAGACTCTCGTGACTGTGTAGTCATATGTATGTTCTAGACTATCCAGTGACTAGTTGAGTTTGTGTTCTAGACTCTTGTGGCTGTGCAGATGTGTGTGTGTGTGTTCTATACTCTCTTGTGTTATATAGTTCTGTGTGTTTTCTAGACTATTTAATGACCATGGTCTTGTGTATGTTCTAGGCACTTCCATGACTGTAGTTCTGTATGTGTTCTAGACTATGTTCTGTGTGTGTTCTAGACTCTGTTCTGTGTGTATTGGGTTTTCTCTGCTGACTCTGCTTTTTGTTCTCTCTCTGTGTCTCAGTTGGAGGAGGCCCAGCGGCTGGTTCAAGACGCCATCACGGCCGGTATCTTCTGTGACCTGGGCTCCGGCAGCAACGTGGACCTGTGTGTGATCAGCAAGGGCAGTGTGGACATCCTGAGACCCTTCGACCAGCCGGGCAAGAGGGGGTGCAAGTGAGTACAGAGACAGAGTGAGAGGGTACACATAGAGATACACTGAGAGAGATCGGAGTACAGAGGCAGAGACGGAGAGATAGGGAGAGAGAGGCAGAGACAGAAAGTGAGATACACACACACAGACACTCACTCTCTCACACACACACACAGTTATCGTAAAGCTAGTTCCAATAATATGATGAATTCTAATATTGTCTCTCTCTCCCTCTCTCTTAGGCTTGGACAGTACCGTTATAAAAAGGGCACTACGGCCGTCCTGACCAAGACGGTCACTCCCATCGCAGTGGAACTTGTAGAGGAGACTGTCCAGCGAATGGACACGGAGTAGCATCCACTACAGGGACCCTCACCCGAGTGTGTGTGTCTCAAAGGGCTCCCACACACACACACACCCCCCCCCCGCCCCCGCTGATCCTGTGAACAGTGATGTCCTTCCATTGAGCAGCACACTGCACCGTTCACAACTGAAACAACTGAAGTTTCAGAAGCAGGTTTTGCCAGTATGATTATTAAACAGCAGTAGATAATGATGTAAGCAGAACACACACACACACACTATAAGATACTAAACCCATTATAACATGTTCCCACGTGTAAAAGCATAGCAAGGCGTAGTGAAGCATAGTAAAAAGCATGGCACGGCATAGGTAGCATTGTAAAGACCGGAGAGGTGTGGTAAAGCATATGAAAAGACATGCTAAACTGTGGTGAATGTATTGTATAACCATGGGAAAAGCATGGGGGAAAACTGCTCAATGATACCAGAGCATTCAGCCCCCTTGCTTATTTTAGACTGCTGTGTCTTTATCATTTTTTGTAGTTTTTTTTCTTGCAATTCAATTAAAAGTGTTATAACTTGATGATATTGTTGTGTTTTGTTTGTGTCAAGTACCACATTAAATATCGCTGTCATATTGTCTGGGATCAATAAGCTACTAACAACCAAACGAGCAAGATGGGCTGAATGGCCTCCTCTCGTTTGTAAACTTTCTTATATAGAGAGGATACATGGAGAGGGTGCTGAGTAGTTACTCCACAGTATCACCATCATATATAGAGAGGATACACGGAGAGGGTGCTGTGCAGTTACTCCACAGTATCACCATCATATATAGAGAGGATACACGGAGAGGGTGCTGTGCAGTTACTCCACACTATCACCATCATATATAGAGAGGATACATGGAGAGGGTGCTGTGCAGTTACTCCACAGTATCACTATCATATATAGAGAGGATAGACAGAGAGGGTGCTGTGCAGTTACTCCACAGTATCACTATCATATATAGAGAGGATAGACGGAGAGGGTGCTGTGCAGTTACTCCACACTATCACCATCATATATAGAGAGGATACATGGAGAGGGTGCTGTGCAGTTACTCCACACTATCACCATCATATATAGAGAGGATAGACGGAGAGGGTGCTGTGCAGTTACTCCACAGTATCACCATCATATATAGAGAGGATACATGGAGAGGGTGCTGTGCAGTTACTCCACAGTATCACCATCATATATAGAGAGGATACATGGAGAGGGTGCTGTGCAGTTACTCCACAGTATCACTATCATATATAGAGAGGATAGACGGAGAGGGTGCTGTGCAGTTACTCCACAGTATCACCATCATATATAGAGAGGATACATGGAGAGGGTGCTGTGCAGTTACTCCACAGCATCACCATCATATATAGAGAGGATACACGGAGAGGGTGCTGTGCAGTTACTCCACACTATCACTATCATATATAGAGAGGATACATGGAGAGGGTGCTGTGCAGTTACTCCACAGTATCACTATCATATATAGAGAGGATACATGGAGAGGGTGCTGTGCAGTTACTCCACACTATCACCATCATATATAGAGAGGATACATGGAGAGGGTGCTGTGCAGTTACTCCACAGTATCACCATCATATATAGAGAGGATAGACGGAGAGGGTGCTGTGCAGTTACTCCACACTATCACCATCATATATAGAGAGGATAGACGGAGAGGGTGCTGTGCAGTTACTCCACACTATCACCATCATATATAGAGGATACATGGAGAGGGTGCTGTGCAGTTACTCGACACTATCACTATCATATATAGAGAGGATAGACGAGAGGGTGCTGTGCAGTTACTCCACACTATCACCATCATATATAGAGATGATAGACGGACAGTGCTGTGCAGTTACTCCACACTATCACCATCATATATAGAGAGGATACACGGAGAGAGGGTGCTGTGCAGTTACTCCACACTATCACCATCATATATAGAGAGGATACATGGAGAGGGGTGCTGTGCAGTTACTCCACACTATCACCATCATATATAGAGAGGAACTATTTTGTTTATATTTCACAAAAATAGAGAACTTCTCACGGGTGCTGTGCAGTTAATAACCACAGTGTGTTTAATGATCACCATCATTTTTATATTAGAGAGGATCTTACACGGACCCAACATCCAGGAGCTTGGCCAGTAATCCCCAAAGGTGCTGTGCAATTGACCACTCCACAGTATCACCATCATATATAGAAAGGATACATGGAGACTGGGTGCTGTGCAGTTACTCCACACTATCACCATCATATATAGAGAATACACGGAGAGGGTGCTGTGCAGTTACTCCACACTATCACTATCATATATACTGAGGATATTCACACTAGAAAGATGCTGTGCAGTTACTCCACACTATCACTATCATATATAGAGAGGATACATGGAGAGGGTGCTGTGCAGTTACTCCACAGTATCACTATCCTATAGAGAGGATACATGGAGAGGGTGCTGTGCAGTTACCCACACTATCACCATCATATATAGAGAACCTACATGGAGAGGGTGCTGTGCAGTTATCTCCACAGTATCACCATCATATATAGAGAGGATACATCCAAGGGTGCTGTGCAGTTCCTCCACAGTATCACCATCATATATAGAGAGGATGAACTCCCTCCTGAGGGTGCTGTGCAGTTACTCCACATCCAGAATCACCATCATATATAGAGAGGATAGCCGGAGAGGGTGCCGTGCAGTTCCCCACACTATCACTCTCATATAGAGAGGATGCCTTGGACCAGGGTGCTGTGCAGTTACTCCACACCCCCCACTATCACCATCATATATAGAGAGATAGCTCTACCTCCGAGGGTGCTGCCTCCAGTTACTCCCTTCTATCACCATCATATATAGTGGAACGATACCTACAGATGGGGACTGCCCAGTCCCTACCACACACTATCACCATCATACTCACCTCTTCAAACAGCACCTGTAGAACTCCTCTGTTGTATCCTGGGACACTATCACCCTTCATTTAAATATACTTTATTTTGCTCTTATCTGCCCCCTATTTTACTACATTTAATCCTATGATTCAGAATACTGTAATGTGCAGTTTAACCTGTAGTATTTTGTACCAATCATATCCTGATGTAACTATCACTATTTAATCATATCCTGATGCAGTTTTCACTGCTGTATTATTGATCACTTGTCATATATAGATTGTATGACTTGATACACACTTGATGTATTTGGTGCTGTGCAGTTACTCCACAGAAATAAACCATCATATATAGAAGGATAATACGGACCACTGTGTGCAGTTACTCACACTATCACCATCATATATAATAGGATACATGGAGAGGGTGCTGTGCAGTTACTCCATCACATCACTATTAAAGGTAATTACCATACTGGACTGTATCATATAATAATACAGTGGATATTCACTATTATATAATTACCAATACTGGACCACTGTGGTGCTGTGCAAAGTTAATCCACACTATCACTATCATATAAAGAGAATACTGATGTGTGGAGAGGGTGCTGTGCATTTAATACTGACCACACTATCACCATCATATATTAAAGATAATTACCATAGACCACTGTGTGAGAGGGTGCTGTAATTACAATACTCCACCACTATCACTATCATATATAGAGATAATTACCAATAGGGACCACTGTGCATATTCACACCATTAAAGATATCACCAATACTACCACTGAGGATACACTATTAAAGGTGCTGTGCAGTACTCCACACTATCACCATCATATAAAGAGAGGATACTGACCACTGTGGGCATATTCACACTATGCAAGATTACTACACCACTATCAAAAGATAATTATCATATATACTGAGAGGATAGACGGGGTAGGGTGCCACTGTGCAGTTACTCCACAGTATCACCATACTGATATATAGAGAGTAATTACCAATACTGACCACTGTGTGGCATACTCGCACTATTAAAGATAATTACCAATACTGACCACTGTGTGGCATACTCGCACTATTAAAGATAATTACCAATAGTTTATCTGCTTTTCATCCAATGTGTCTGCATTCCATCCACTCTGACATAGTGCACCAGCGTTCAGTTAGAAAGCAGTCTCGCCACAGAAACGAAATCATTAAAATATATTCTCCAAATGAACCAATGACCTTATTGACCTATTGACCTTAGTTCTTGGCAGCAAGTTCATAAGGAGAAGTTATTTGGCAGCTTTTGTGCCAATCATTACACCGTGTAACAAATTTTTTTTTTTTTTTGGTTCCTGGGTAGTAAGTGCCAATTGTTTATGCCTCAAAAGTATAGAAAATGTCTATTATTCCCCACAAACTTTGCTTTTGTGACCAGGACAGTGATATTTTGAAATTTACCTATTTTCCAGAACATTCCAGATAGATTCAGTGCTGAGTAAACTTCTAGAACTTTCTAGAACTTTCCAGTAATATAAATAGTAGTATAAATACCCTTTGCCCACCAGTTCATTTAGTTCCAGCTGCCTAAGTGGATACATATCTGCATTTTTCTGAGATGGCATCAATTTTTTTTCAAGCATCCGGCAGACGCATTTTGCTAAATTTATCAAGACAAGAGCGTTTAAAAGTATTTTTCCAAGCATCTGCTAAGATGGTTTAAAATATTTCCCATGCCTATCAAGACAAACCCTGGGCACCTCATTTCATCTCCAGCCCCAAAAAAAACTCTAGAAGGTAAGATGGACAATTCTTGCTCAATTTTATGTTAAGAAATTTGTTAAAATTTTAAAAATTGTAAAAGTTTTTAATTTTAAAATGTTTTACAATTTTCAATGTTATTGAAAAATATATTATATGAAAAAACTCTCTCAATAATAGTCATGGGTGAAATAAATTATTTTTGTATTGGTACAACATCTGAAAAGAGAGCCATGAAAATATCCCAAGAATTTGGCGGGAACCCACTGACCACTCAAGCCTGCTACTTTTCCTGGTGGACCTTCCAAGCGGACCGAGTTCTCTGTGGGGAGGAACAGGGTCAAGTATGAGCCACTTTCGGTGGACCCCGGAAGGTGCTGATGCCACCACTGCACATCAAATTGGGCCTTTGAAACAATTTGTCAGAGCTTTTTAAGGAGTCGGCAGCCTAAAAACCTTCAAGACTTCTTCCCTAAGCTGTCTGAGGCAAAGGTCAAAGCCGGTGTCTTCGCCGGACCATTAAAGAAGATCCTGGAGTGCAATAATTCCCAAAGCTCACTAGGGACCAGGTCCGGAACAGCTTTGTCGCAAAGGTTAAAGGCTAATTACCATCACAAGGCCAAAACTATGTGGATATTGAGACTCTTAAAGAACTTACCAATACTGACCACTGTCCCTGGCCATATCCTTGATGCTCATCTTGATAAATAATTAGAACATGGGAGCGTGCTGACCACAAGGTGGCATACCACCAGGATATACTGGAGATAATTACCAATACACTGACCACTACTGTGATGGGAGACTACATTTGGGGGCTGATTAAAGAAAGTAATTTACAGTATAATTTAAATCTGAAAACTTTTCATTCTAAATCTTTTGTAGTCATTTTTGTATTCCTTTAGTATAAATACATGAATTTGGATTCATATGTTGTTTTTTTTCTGACTTTATGTGAGCGAAAAGACAGTCTCCCGCCTCATTAGAAATAGGTAAATTTTAAAATATCACTGTCCTGGTCAAAAAGAACCAATGACCTTAATAGCCATTTTCCTATAGTTTTTGAGGCATAAGTTCATAAATAACACTTACTACCCAGGAACAAAAATTGTGTTACATAGTGTTATTAAACCAATTGGTCAGTCTGATATGGCTGTGGATTTATATAATTGGTCAATAACATTATCACAATCACGCATTTATTGGTTTTGATGCGTTGTGATCGGTACCCTTCCCGATATCGATGACTAATTCTCTGTGCAAGAGAAGACGGTTGTTCATAGAATGTGTGACCTCTGAAGTAAGTTTGCTGTTATGAAATGTTTCATTTAGTCTCCTGATTAAAGTGTGTGTAACAATGCATTCTGGGAACAGCTTGACATAGAAATATAATATAACCTTCATATAGAAATATAATATACCTTTCAAAAGCATAGCAGATATTTTTTCTTCAACCTCTTAAGAAATTGCAACAAAACTTGATCAAAAGAATGTCTTATTGGTGCTCGCTGTAGACACATTTGAAGTTATGTCTAGACTTACCGAGGCTCAACGGGATAATGCTATTGGACATTTGGAAGCTGATGAATCTCAGTCCGCCGTGGCACGGTGTCTGAATGTTTCCCAGAGCACTATAGGACGACTTTGGCACCGATACCAGCAACGTGGAACAACACTTGACCGCCCAAGATCCAGTAGACCATGTGTGACAAGGGCAGCCCAGGACAGATTTATACGCCTACATCATTAACGTGACAGGTTCTCCACTGCAACCTCTGCAGTACCAGGAATGCATAGAATTTCAGACGAGACTGTCAGAAACCTCCTACAGGAGGCAGGTATCCGAGCAAGAAGACCAGTTAGAGGAGTGATTCTAACACCGCAATATCGTCGACTACGACTTCAGTGGTGTCATAAGAGTATGGCTCATACAAAGATGGAGAAACGTGGTGTTCATATTTCTGCTTCGACGTGCAGATGGAAGAGGTATACAGGCGATGTCATGAACGTTCTGCGGGCAGCTGTGTGCAACAGGTTGACAGATTTGGTGGTGGGAGCGTCATGGTGTGGGCTGCAATCTCAGACAGTGGCAGAAGCAACTTTGTTCATGTTCAAGGCAACCTGACAGCTCAGCGCTGTTGTCATGAGATCATACGGCCTCATGTGATCCCATTCATGAACCATCGTAACGTCATGTTCCAGCATGACAATGCATGACCGCACACAGCCCGAGCCACCACAGCTTTCCTCACTCAGAACAATGTTCAAGTGCTTCCCTGGCCATCTAGATCACCAGATCTGAACCCCATTGAGCATTTGTGTGATGAGCTTGATCAACGTGTGCGACGACGTCACCCCGATCCAAAGACCTTACAAGGACTTTTCCAGGCACTTGAGCAAGAGTGAGTTGCCATTCCCCGGCATGTTATCCAGGCTCTGATTCGATCCATGGGCAGGAGATGTCAGGCCGTCATCGATGCCAATGGTGGGCATACCCGTTACTGATTTCTGCTGACCTTGAACTTTGTTTGACCTTTGAAAGTGACTTCGTTGAATGTCTTAATGATTTCTGTACAGGTTAAGGTTCTTTGGAACTGTCTATTTTACTATGCAAACTGCCATACTAATGCTTTAAAAAGTACATTCAAAACACCTATACGTTTCTTTTTTTGAAGAGTACATGTAAGTATTTTCTTAATGTACACAATGAATTAAACAGGGTGAGTTACTTACGTGGGTCGTCACTGAGTCAGACACAGAGCAGTGGGTGCTGATAGCCGCACAGGCGTGCAGATTTAATAAACACAGGCGCGGACACTAGGGTACTAGCAACAGTAGTCCTAGTGTCACATTTAATAAAGAAAACAAAACAAAGCTAAAAATAAAAATAAAAGTTTGCCACAAAAGGCGAGCGCTAAAAGGAGCTTCCCGCTCCAGGAACCTACTATGCTACTCAACCTCACTGTACACTGTTTGGGATTAACCTCCCCTAAACTAACTTACTTCTGGGCTATTGGAGTCCCAGCATTAGTGATGGGACTGAAGCCTCAGCTGATTCAACCCCACATGAAGCAATTGAAGCAAACAGTGTTAGGAAGCAAAGCTTCAGGTGGTTCATTGAACCACTAGGTCATGTGACCCATGAACAGTGTTTAGCAGGAGCTGAGAAGAAGAAAACCGTTTTTTTTTTACCCAATAGGTGCTCTTTTTGCCAACAGTGCTCAGAGTGTGGTGTTTCCGTCAAGCTGAAACTTTTTTTTAAAAAAAATCAGGATGCTGCTTTTTGTTTTATATTTATGTATTTTTTCAAATTAACAACAAACCAAAAATCATTAAGTATGTACAAACAGAGCTCTTTATGAACATTACTGGTAAAAAAAAAAAAAATCCTCCGTACTAGTGTATAAAGGATACAGAGCACACGAATTCTTTAAGAATGGAAACAGCAGGGATTCAAACCCACTCTTTTCCATCTCTCTATTTTATAGCTAGAGTTATACTACATGAACCACCGAAGAGTCTGCTTGTAAGCATGAATCAACACATCCGACACCATCTTACACACGGAGTGCGGCTGCTGAAGCCTCGTCACATTACACTGTCTTATAAACAACAAGAGCCTGATTTTGATTGGAAAACACCTTTATATTTCTGGTATGATTATTGAAGGACGTTTTTTTGGTTAATCGCATGTGTGGTTGAGATGTAAAATAAATAAATAAATCGAAAAAAGCAACGGCTTTAGAGAAAGCACTGAGATGTTCCTTTACACTGAAACGACTGTTTAAATTATACATGCCCAATAACCGAGACAATTAGAAATGAAATGGCTTGATATTGTATGTGTAAAGCGTATGAAATGTCACACTGCCTTCTCTCAGCATCAGTGCAATTGTCCACTTTGCTGAATGTCTTCTCTCCGGAGATCGGGTCCTGTCTTTACTCTCAATGCACTGCGTTGTGCAGATCTACCAAGAGATGGCACTAAAGAGCATGAAGCGCTTCATGTGCTTCGGCTCAGTGAACCCTCTGAATCCAAATGATTCAAAGGGTTCAGTGGTACTTGCACATGGGAGGAGTCATACGCAAAAAACACTCATTATCATATAATAGACGTGTCCCCCAACTCAACACGACACGACCAACATGACCGTAAAAATAGACTTAATGAAGCGTTCTTACCTTTGTTTAAGTTAGTGATCAGCCTGTGTGTCAGCCGCACGAAGCGTGTGGTTTTCACTAACTCTACTGTGCAGAATAAATTATTATTTTTTTCTATGTGTAAATATCGTGACTTTCTTCCTGTGCATCGGGACGCGGGACATTTGCTGGAAATCGGGACTGTCCCGACTGTTGTCATGTATGTTTTTGTTTTTCACAGGACAGTTGTTTTTTTTATACCATTTTTAAAATATAATATACATTTTTTAGGATATCCAGAAACAAAACTCCCTCTACAGCAGTGTGACTGCACAGTGTAATATTAACACAAAACTCTCTCTACAGCAGTGTGACTGCACAGTGTAATATTAACACAAAACTCCCTCTACAGCAGTGTGACTGCAAAGTGTAATATTAACACAAAACTCTCTCTACAGCAGTGTGACTGCACAGTGTAATATTAACACAAAACTCCCTCTACAGCAGTGTGACTGCACAGTGTAATATTAACACAAAACTCCCTCTACAGCAGTGTGACTGCACAGTGTAATATTAACACAAAACTCTCTCTACAGCAGTGTGACTGCACAGTGTAATATTAACACAAAACTCCCTCTACAGCAGTGTGACTGCACAGTGTAATATTAACACAAAACTCCCTCTACAGCAGTGTGACTGCACAGTGTAATATTAACACAAAACTCCCTCTACAGCAGTGTGACTGCACAGAGTAATATTAACACAAAACTCCTTCTACAGCAGTGTGACTGCACAGAGTAATATTAACACAAAACTCCCTCTACAGCAGTGTGACTGCACAGTGTAATATTAACACAAAACTCCCTCTACAGCAGTGTGACTGCACAGTGTAATATTAACACAAAACTCCCTCTACAGCAGTGTGACTGCACAGAGTAATATTAACACAAAACTCCCTCTACAGCAGTGTGAATGCACAGAGTAATATTAACACAAAACTCCTTCTACAGCAGTGTGACTGCACAGAGTAATATTAACACAAAACTCCTCTACAGCAGTGTGACTGCACAGTGTAATATTAACACAAAACTCCCTACAGCAGTGTGACTGCACAGTGTAATATTAACACAAAACACCCTCTACAGCAGTGTGACTGCACAGTGTAATATTAACACAAAACTCCCTCTACAGCAGTGTGACTGCACAGAGTAATATTAACACAAAACTCCCTCTACAGCAGTGTGACTGCACAGTGTAATATTAACACAAAACTCCCTCTACAGCAGTGTGACTGCACAGTGTAATATTAACACAAAACTCCCTCTACAGCAGTGTGACTGCACAGTGTAATATTAACACAAAACACCCTCTACAGCAGTGTGACTGCACAGTGTAATATTAACACAAAACTCTCTCTACAGCAGTGTGAATGCACAGTGTAATAAAAACACAAAACTGCCCTCTACACACAAACTCCCTCTGACTGCACAGTGTAATATTAACACAAAACTCCCTCTACAGCAGTGTGACTGCACAGTGTAATATTAACACAAAACTCCCTCTACAGCAGTGTGACTGCACAGTGTAATATTAACACAAAACTCCCTCTACAGCAGTGTGACTGCACAGTGTAATATTAACACAAAACTCCCTCTACAGCAGTGTGACTGCACAGTGTAATATTAACACAAAACTCCCTCTACAGCAGTGTGACTGCACAGTGTAATATTAACACAAAACTCCCTCTACAGCAGTGTGACTGCACAGTGTAATATTAACACAAAACTCCCTCTACAGCAGTGTGACTGCACAGTGTAATATTAACACAAAACTCCCTCTACAGCAGTGTGACTGCACAGTGTAATATTAACACAAAACTCCCTCTACAGCAGTGTGACTGCACAGTGTAATATTAACACAAAACACCCTCTACAGCAGTGTGACTGCACAGTGTAATATTAACACAAAACTCCCTCTACAGCAGTGTGACTGCACAGTGTAATATTAACACAAAACACCCTCTACAGCAGTGTGACTGCACAGTGTAATATTAACACAAAACTCCCTCTACAGCAGTGTGACTGCACAGTGTAATATTAACACAAAACACCCTCTACAGCAGTGTGACTGCACAGTGTAATATTAACACAAAACTCCCTCTACAGCAGTGTGACTGCACAGTGTAATATTAACACAAAACTCCCTCTACAGCAGTGTGACTGCACAGTGTAATATTAACACAAAACTCCCTCTACAGCAGTGTGACTGCACAGTGTAATATTAACACAAAACTCCCTCTACAGCAGTGTGACTGCACAGTGTAATATTAACACAAAACTCCCTCTACAGCAGTGTGACTGCACAGTGTAATATTAACACAAAACTCTCTCTACAGCAGTGTGACTGCACAGTGTAATATTAACACAAAACTCCCTCTACAGCAGTGTGACTGCACAGTGTAATATTAACACAAAACTCCCTCTACAGCAGTGTGACTGCACAGTGTAATATTAACACAAAACTCCCTCTACAGCAGTGTGACTGCACAGTGTAATATTAACACAAAACTCCCTCTACAGCAGTGTGACTGCACAGTGTAATATTAACACAAAACTCCCTCTACAGCAGTGTGACTGCACAGTGTAATATTAACACAAAACTCCCTCTACAGCAGTGTGACTGCACAGTGTAATATTAACACAAAACTCCATCTACAGCAGTGTGACTGCACAGTGTAATATTAACACAAAACTCCCTCTACAGCAGTGTGACTGCACAGTGTAATATTAACACAAAACTCCCTCTACAGCAGTGTGACTGCACAGTGTAATATTAACACAAAACTCCCTCTACAGCAGTGTGACTGCACAGTGTAATATTAACACAAAACTCCCTCTACAGCAGTGTGACTGCACAGTGTAATATTAACACAAAACTCCCTCTACAGCAGTGTGACTGCACAGTGTAATATTAACACAAAACTCCCTCTACAGCAGTGTGACTGCACAGTGTAATATTAACACAAAACTCCCTCTACAGCAGTGTGACTGCACAGTGTAATATTAACACAAAACTCCCTCTACAGCAGTGTGACTGCACAGTGTAATATTAACACAAAACTCCCTCTACAGCAGTGTGACTGCACAGTGTAATATTAACACAAAACTCCTCTACAGCAGTGTGACTGCACAGTGTAATATTAACACAAAACTCCCTCTACAGCAGTGTGACTGCACAGTGTAATATTAACACAAAACTCCCTCTACAGCAGTGTGAATGCACAGTGTAATATTAACACAAAACTCCCTCTACAGCAGTGTGACTGCACAGTGTAATATTAACACAAAACTCCCTCTACAGCAGTGTGACTGCACAGTGTAATATTAACACAAAACTCCCTCTACAGCAGTGTGACTGCACAGTGTAATATTAACACAAAACTCCCTCTACAGCAGTGTGACTGCACAGTGTAATATTAACACAAAACTCCCTCTACAGCAGTGTGACTGCACAGTGTAATATTAACACAAAACTCCCTCTACAGCAGTGTGACTGCACAGTGTAATATTAACACAAAACTCCCTCTACAGCAGTGTGACTGCACAGTGTAATATTAACACAAAACTCCCTCTACAGCAGTGTGACTGCACAGTGTAATATTAACACAAAACTCCCTCTACAGCAGTGTGACTGCACAGTGTAATATTAACACAAAACTCCCTCTACAGCAGTGTGACTGCACAGTGTAATATTAACACAAAACTCCCTCTACAGCAGTGTGACTGCACAGTGTAATATTAACACAAAACTCCCTCTACAGCAGTGTGACTGCACAGTGTAATATTAACACAAAACTCCCTCTACAGCAGTGTGACTGCACAGTGTAATATTAACACAAAACTCCCTCTACAGCAGTGTGACTGCACAGTGTAATATTAACACAAAACACCCTCTACAGCAGTGTGACTGCACAGTGTAATATTAACACAAAACTCCCTCTACAGCAGTGTGACTGCACAGTGTAATATTAACACAAAACTCCCTCTACAGCAGTGTGACTGCACAGTGTAATATTAACACAAAACTCCCTCTACAGCAGTGTGACTGCACAGTGTAATATTAACACAAAACTCTCTCTACAGCAGTGTGACTGCACAGTGTAATATTAACACAAAACTCTCTCTACAGCAGTGTGACTGCACAGTGTAATATTAACACAAAACTCCCTCTACAGCAGTGTGACTGCACAGTGTAATATTAACGCAAGCAGTGTGACTGCACAGTGTAATATTAACACAAGCAGTGACTGCACAGTGTAATATTAACACAAGCAGTGACTGCACAGTGTAATATGTATTAACACTTAGTTAGGTTTAACTTGAGTGTACATGACAGATACATGCAGAGGATGCAAAGTTTTCAGTATTTGCAGTTTGGTTTTTTTTAAGGTGAATTGGTTATATTTTGTCAGTTAATTTGAATTATGAAAAATGTATCGTGTACCGATATCTACACACTTTTAGAACTAGTTATTCATTGGCGCTCAAATTGTCTCCGTGTTTTTATATTTACGTGTATGAAAACAGGTGACCCACAGTGTGCTCCAGCACGCTGCGCAATGAGAACCGCACTTGTTTGTTGAGACTTGGTACGGTAGGTAGTTACATTATAAACTGTACGCTTAATCGTATATATCCACCCCTGATATCTTACTCATATATTTCAGGTGATTTCCCCAATCGTCAAGTTTTATATTTTCTGTTTTGGCAACCATTCATTTCGGTCTAACTAACTTCCTGACATTCGCATTTAAAACAAGCCCACACCCCTCTCAGCCTCGTCAAGGTTCCAGGGCGCTCTGATTGGTTGCCTATTTAAATCCTCTTTCTAAGCCGCCTTTTTTGTGTCAAATTCCGCCTTTTTCCTTTTCTGATTGGACGGTGCGCGGCTCAGAATTAGTCCCATTGGTTATCTTTGCAAACGCTTACCAAGCCTTACACAAAACACAGCAGCGGTTCGCCTCTGTAATTGGAGTACTTGACTGCTAATCTTCTGATTCTCGTTGCTCATTCGTTGTTGGGGCGGGGCTGGGGGTGACGGTTGGAGGCACGCCATTGTTTGAATTTGGCAGAACGGTGGTGCTGGAGGTTTGTTTTTATTTAAAAGTAAGTGAATATTTGTTGTCATTAATGAATATACCGGAATAGTAAACACATTCCCGGGCCGGTAAACCTAGACAAGGTAAGGCTTTGATTTTAACTAATGCTAATAATTTCCAAAACGTTTTAAAAACTAAATAAGCGTGTGGGAATGCATGCAGCATCATCAGTAGCGAATAAATCAGCGTCTCTCACCTGAACTATTTACACAAATGAAGTCTTAACAAATAAATAAATAACCCAGAAAATAACACCTGTATGTTATGAAACAAAAGAAAAATCACAAAAAAGTAACAGTCACGCGAAATATTATTTGTTTAGCATGAAATTAGAGGTATCTGATGAACGTAGGCTAATAAATTTAAATTCAAGCAATGTTTATGGATTATTTTATTTTTATTAATTACAAAAAGTGCTGGTTTCATGAGTGTGGCATTGCTATTTATAAAACAGGATGTTTATTTATGTGTGTCATGCCGTTGTTTTGGTAAAAAAATAAAAATAAAAAAAAAAGTTTGTCAAAATAACAAACAGCATTTCTGTGTGTTACGTCTTGCCCGAGTTTGAAATTGGATCATATCATTTAGAGAATGACATACGTGCAAACAGATAACTAAAACTGTCTGTCTGCAGCTTTTATGAAACTTAACTGTGGAAAAATGCAGTGCACTAACACAGACACTAGAAGGAATTGTTTTGGTGTCAGAAGGTGTAAGCGGGACATGTAAGAAGCAAGTGCTGTTGTTTACATGCCTATCAGATGATTGTCACATCGTTGGAACAGTTCCATTGTGAACGTGCACACACACTCCATTCCTGTCTTCAGATGTATTGCCACAATTACCTTCATTTAACACGGCGCAAACAACCCGATTTAACAACTTGACTAGATGGAAATGAAAAGTTGAAATGTACCGCGGTGGAAATAAGCCTGCCATTGCATAGTTTAAGACACACCCGAGCTTGTTACCTATTCACAATGGCTAATTAGAAAATGGATCAGAGATTTCTTTAACATGATTGGTCGATACGAGGGCTTTTTAATCTCTGATAGACATTGAATGCTCTCTTTCAAACTGTGTTTAATCACTGTACCAAATCAATCCGCGCGAAAATACGTAATATAGTATTCGTGTATTTTACCGTCTTTCTGCTTGGTGAAAGAACATTTCAGTTCTTTACAGGCCCTCAGCATGTTTGTCAATGTAGACTTCTGCTTCCTATCTATCTGTTTAAATTTAGTCGAGTAAATCAAGTGAAAAAACGAGAGTAGTTTTTGCTGTCCGCGGCAATATAGTCACTACTATAGTAACTATCTCCGGTTTGAATCAGTTGAAGAAATCCAACAACTGGATGCAGTCTGATTTACTTTCAGCAGCTTTATTTCAGTATATTATTACAGTAACAACACAGGCACGGTGCTCTCTACTCTAACAAAGCCAGGAAGAGGCTTTGAATAAACTTGAACACACACTGAACAAGTTACTGAACAAACAGGACTATCAGGATTAGCATATAGACAACTAGATATCTTTAATTACTAAAACCTTTATTAATCTATTAATGTTAGGACATAGTGGTAACTTATATACTGAAACTACCAGAAATACAGGAACATGCACTCAAATCCAAATAAAAAGTTAGCTGTAGTTTTTATTCTTTACATGTTTTACAAACAGTTCACAAACCATGTTTGCTTTTCTGTACAAGGTACCTGAACTGTAGAACAGCTCTGTAAGTAGAAGCTCTTTTTATTATTTGGCAATTGGAAATATGTTGGGATGAAGCCTGAGTGAAGGCTACCAGACCACAGATGCGGTTTGCTCAGAATATCATTACTCATAATAACGTTTACAAACGAGGGGAGCCCATTCGGCCCATCTTGCTCGTTTGGTTGTTACTAGCTTATTGATCCCAGAATCTCATCAAGCAGCTTCTTGAAGGATCCCAGGGTGTCGGCTTCAACAACATTACTGGGGAGTTGGTTCCAGACCCTCACAATTCTCTGTGTAAAAAAGTGCCTCCTATTTTCTGTTCTGAATGCCCCTTTATCTAATCTCTATTTGTGACCCCTGGTCCTTGTTTCTTTTTTCATGTCAAAAAAGTCCCCTGGGTCGACATTGTCAATACCTTTTAGGATTTTGAATACTTGAATTAGATCACCGCGTAGTCTTCTTTATTCAATTCTTTTAGCCTGTCTGCATACAACATGCCTTTTAAACCCAGGATAATTCTGGTTGCTCCTCTTTGCACTCTTTCTAGAGCAGCAATATCCTTTTTATAACGAGGTGACCAGAACTGAACACAATATTCTAGGTGAGGTCTTACTAATGCATTGTAAAGTTTTAACATTACTTCCTTTGATTTAAATTCAGCACTTCTCACAATATATCCGAGCATCTTGTTGGCCTTTTTTATAGCTTCCCCACATTGTCTAGATGAAGACATTTCTGAGTCAACATAAACTCCTAGGTCTTTTTCATAGTTCCCGTCTTCAATTTCAGTATCTCCCATATGATATTTATAATGCACATTTTTATTGCCTGTGTGCAGTACTTTACACTTTTCTTTATTAAATGTCATTTGCCATGTGTCTGCCCAGTTTTGAATGCTGACTAGATCATTTTGAATGACCTTTGCTGTTGCAACAGTGTTTGCCACTCCTCCCACTTTTGTGTCGTCTGCAAATTTAACAAGTTTGCTTACTATACCAGAATCTAAATCATTAATGTAGATTAGGAATAGCAGAGGACCTAATGCTGACTCCTGTGGTACACCACTGGTTACCTTGCTCTATTTTGAGGTTTCTCCTCTAATCAATACTTTCTGTTTTCTACATGTTAACCACTCCCTAATCCATGTGCATGCATTTCCTTGAATCCCTACTGCGTTCAATTTGAGAATTAATCTTTTATGCTGGACTTTGTCAAAAGCTTTCTAGAAATCTAAATAAACCATGTCATATGCTTTGCAGTTATCCATTGTCGATGTTGCATCCTCAAAAATCAAGCAGGTTAGACACGATCTCCCTTTCCTAAAATCACGCTGACTGTCTCCTAGGATACTGTTACCATATAGGTAATGTTCCATTTTGGATCTTATTATAGTTTCCATAAGTTTACTCCTGGAATAATGAGGAAACATTTGTATTAATAGCAACAAAAACTCGTGCTGCATAATTTATTTATTTTCTAATCGCAATAGAACCCTCGTAAGATGGCTTACCGCTTTACCTTCAGCTCGGGACATTCAGCGACACCAGCCAGGCCTTACCAGGAGATAAAACCCTCTTTGGGTTCTATTGTTTAATCAAACTTGTAACAAAACTGTTCAAAAATAAATTATACAATTCTTAGACACGACACTAACCATCAAAAACGGCAATATCACTTCATCCATCTACAGAAAACATACTGATAGCTAAACATACCTGCACATCTAGTTTCCATCCACATCACACCAAGAAATCTGTCATTACAGTCAAGCTATTCATTACCACAGGAGCTGCTCTGAAACTACTGACAGAAACTAACATCTTTGCAGCCTTCTTGATGCTTTCATCCAGTGATATTCTCCGAAACAGACTGACAGAGAAATGGAACGTGCCGCCAGGATACCAAGAGAGAAATGGTTGGAATACAAAGTGAAACCTGTGTCTAATAGAGCACCCTTAATCAAAAAAGTCAAGGCACCGACTAGAGGGGAGGCATGCCTTGATGTAGTCTTTTCAAATAACGAAGACAGAATAACTAAAACAGGTCAGAGAGCCATTGGCAAACTCAGACCACAACATGGTCTCATTTGAAGTGTTTTTTAAAACCCCAAAAGTAATGACTAAAGCTAAGGTTTACAATTTTAGAAAAGTAAACTGAGGGTATGAAACAGAGACTAACATAAGTAGATTGGAGTAAAGTAGATTGGAGTAACATCCACAGAAAAAGGTACTATAGTACTAGAGGTGCAAAAACATCCCAAAAGTAGACAAATCTAAAACAAAATGGTTTAATAGATCAATTAAAAAAATATATTTGTAAAAGAGCTAATGTGATTATTATTATTATTATTATTATTATTATTATTATTATTATTATTATTATTATTATTATTTGTCAACATTATTAAAATAAAGCATCATTTTACAGAAATACGAAAATGTGTGGCGCTCCCTGTCACTTTGACTAAAATTAAGGTGAAATAAAGAGAGATAGACATACCATCAATTTCCAATTGTTCTGCTATTTCTTGACATGTGCATCGTTTTTTATTGTCTTTATAACCACAGACACTGGCATCATAAAGAACATTATATTTTTCAACTTTAATAATTAAATTCTCATTGATGTAGATTTTTTTTTTATTTCTGTGGTAATCTCTGCATGAGCGAGACACTGACAGTCTGACAGCTGCTACCTTTGACCTTATTTCTGATTTGTCAATTGCTACATGAACAGCACGTAGCACAATACAAATAAAACAAATGTATTTGTCTATTTACTCGCTTCATTCACGCCACTCGCTTCGCTTGTGTTGTGCATTACTCCATTTAAATCCCAGAAAAAGGATGGCTGTTTTTTAAAAATGTAGTACTAGAGGCGCAAAACAATTACATCCCAAAAGTAGACAAATCTAAATCTAAAACAAAATGGCCAAAATGGTTTAATAGATCAATTCAAAAAAATATTCAGCAAAAAAGGCACTTTACAGAGTGTTTAAAAGGGACCAGAAACAAAGTACACAGAAAGAGTACTTGGAACTGCAAACACAAGTCAAAAAGGAAGTTAGAAAGGCCAAGAGAGAGATAGAAATCAATATTGTTTTTTCAATATTATAACAGCACGAGAACATTCAAAGAGGAGGTTAAATGTCTAAGAGACACAAATGGCAAAATCATAGATGAAGAAAAAAAAAAAAAGCAAATATATTAAATGATTACTTTTCACAGGTTTTTACAAAGGAGGACACGGACAACATGCCCCACATGTCGACCTGTTCCTATCCAGATTTAATTAACTTTAGCATAAGAGGCAAAAGTGTTAAAGGGACTAGGAGCTCTTAAAATAAACAAATCCCCTGGGCCGGATGAGATCCTCCCAATAGTACTCAAAGAAATGAAAGAAGTTATTTACAAACCGCTAACCAAGATCATGCAAACAGTCTCTTGACACAGATGTTGTACCGACAGACTGGAAAATTGCAACGTAATACCAATCCACAAAAAAGTGAGACAAAACCGAACCAGGTAACTACAGACCAATAAGCCTGACTTCTATTATGTGTAAACTTATGGAAACTATAATAAGATCCAAAATGGAAAATTACCTGTATGGTAACAATATCCTGGGAGACAGTCAGCATGGTTTTAGGAAAGGGAGATTGTGTCTAACTACTTGACTTTTTTGAGGATGCAACATTGACAATGGATAATTGCAAAGCATATGACATGGTCTATTTAGATTTCCAGAAAGCTTTTGACAAAGTCCCGCATAAAAGATTAATTCTCAAACTGAACGCAGTAGGGATTCAAGGAAATGCATGCACATGGATTAGGGAGTGGTTAACAGGTAGAAAACAGAAAATACTGATTAGAGGAGAAACCTCAAAATGGAGCGAGGTAACCAGTGGTGTACCACAGGGATCAGTATTAGGTCCTCTGCTATTCCTAATCTACATTAATGATTTAGATTCTGGTATAGTAAGCAAACTTGTTATTTGTAGACAACACAAAAATAGGAGGAGTAGCAAACACTGTTGCAGCAGCAAAGGTCGTTCAAAATGATCTAGACAGCATTCAGAACTGGGCAGACACATGGCAAATTACATTTAATAGAGAAAAGTGTAAAGTATTGCATGCAACCAATACAAATGTGCATTCTAATTAAATATTATATGGGAGATACTGAAATTAAAGAAGAAGTCTATGAAAAAGACCTAGGAGTTTATGTTGACTCAGAAATGTCTTCATCTAGACAATGTGGGGAAGCTATAAAAAAGGCCAACAAGATGCTCGGATATATTGTGAGAAGTGTTGAATTTAAATCAAAGGAGGTAATGTTAAAACTTTACAATGCGTTAGTAAGACCTCACCTGGAATATTGTGTTCAGTTCTGGTCACCTCGTTACAAAAAGGATATTGCTGCTGTAGAAAGAGTGCAAAGAAGAGCAACCAGAATTATCCCAGGTTTAAAAGGCATGTCGTATGCAGACAGGCTAAAAGATTTGAATCTATTCAGTCTTGAACAAAGACGACTATGCGGCGATCTGATTCAAACATTCAAAATCCTAGAAGACAATGTTGACCCAGGGGACTTCTTTGACCTGAAAAAAAAGAAACAAGGACCAGGGGTCACAAATGGAGATTAGATAAAGGGGCATTCAGAACAGAAAATAGGAGGCACTTTTTTACACAGAGAATTGTTTGGGTCTGGAACCAACTCCCCAGTAATGTTGTTGAAGCCGACACCCTGGGATCCTTCAAGAAGCTGCTTGATGAGATTCTGGGATCAATAAGCTACTAACAACCAAACGAGCAAGTTGGGCTGAATGGCCTCCTCTCGTTTGTAAACTTTCTTATGTTTTTGAAGTCCATAATGTATAGCTGTTTTGGCATAGACCGTCTGACTTTCTAACTGCGGGATTGAATTCTCAGAGGGGTCAGTTGAGTTTGTGAACGTATTTTTTTTGCATCGTCGAGTTGGATTATAGGAAGTCAGAAAACAATGAAAGAATTTGTAATGATAATTTTAGTGTTTGCAGCATCTTTTTTCTGAAGTATATTTTGGATCTATTTTTGGGCATGTGATGAGATTTTAACCAATCACATGCCAGAAAGGACTGATTCATAAATAAATTAGAATTGTAGTGATTCAAAATGGTTGTTTTTGTTAAAGTTCTAATGCCACCTTAAGAATGTAAACATCAATCTCTCTTTCCTACTTTCACCTGAAGAATAGACCTTTGATCTCTTGAAAGCTTGTGATTAATTATTGGTTAGTTAGTCCAATAAAAGGTATCTCATCTCCTTCTCATTGTCTATCATATACAGTAAAAAACCAAACCAAAACTTTCAGAGATTCACCACGGAGTCATAACCTAACTACCCTGTGAATTTGAACTCAAATCTAGTAAGGGTGTTTTGCTGAAATTGTACCTTTTTTTTTTTTTTTTTTTTTTAGTGATCACCTAGTGGCGAAAGATAGTAGTACAGTTATGCAAAATTTACATTCAGCAGTCAGAGAAAACAACTGATACCAAAAGAAATGTTCAGCTAATTCATTCAGATCTTTTAAATGAATGCTCTTTTTTTTAGAAATGTCAAATCTGGCATTTCTGCCAACATTGAAATGGCTGCCGCCATTGAATATAACAAAACATTTTTACCCATGACCTTCTGGTGTGACCCCATTTAGGGAGTAGACTTGTTTTGTAGAATCTAAGGTACTGCGACACCGTTTTGAAAATGGAAGTATTGACCCCTTTGCTTGGAATGCCTGTTATAACTGATGTGTTTGTTCCCTGTCTGTGTCTCAGAGTTTCTGTGCTGTGATTGGCTGGCCAAGGGAACAATGCGTCACGGCAAGTCGGGAACCTCAAAGAAGCGCAAGGGGACCACCCCCCAGAGGAGGGACCGGTCACCTCCCAAGTCCCCCGCAAGGAGACCCCCGCAAACCCCCCCCAGAAAACCCTCGCCCAAAAAATCACCTCTGCGAAGAGTGAGTGGTCCCGGTGAGGCACAGTAATGAAATACATAAATAAATAAATAAATACATCGTGCCACCTGACAGTGCTTGGTCCATACTGCTGTGTACTCTGTGTGTGTGTTTCAGGCAGTGCTCGGTCCGTGCTGCTGTGTAAACTCTGTGGGTGTGTTTCAGGCACTGTTCGGTGCGTGCTGCTGTGTAAACTGTGTGTGTGTGTGTGTGTGTGTTTCAGGCAGCGCTCCTTCCTCGGTGGCCCAAAGCCCTCGTAGGAGGAAGCGGTTCCGGCCCGGCACTCGAGCTCTGATGGAGATCCGGAAGTACCAGAAATCCACCGAGCTGCTGATCCGCAAGGCCCCCTTTTCCAGACTGGTGAGTGAGGGGAAAGGGAATTTTGATTGTTTAAAATGTTCTTATGTTAGCTAGTTTGCCCTTCACTGTAATGCTTTACTTTTCCTGTGAGTCTCGGTACCATTCAGTTACTGGGGGACTGCTTTTTCTATACAACTGTGTCAACCAGGGGCACCTAACTTTAAAGGTAAATAAGAACTGCCGAGCGAAGCCAGGCGAATTTTTTTTTGCTAAGAAGCTCTGGGAAACCTCATTTTTACTATTCAATCTTTAAGTCACGGTTTTTGTAATAGTAAACCCACAAAAGTGGACATGTGTTTCAACATTAAATATAGAATATTTACTAACTGCGCATTTATTAAGTACAAACACAAGTAGCAAACTGCTGTACAGTACTATAATTCCAACATGCAGATTATTAAAGGGAAGGCTGTGTGGTCCAGTGGTTAAAGAAAAGGGCTTGTAACCAGGAGGTCCCCGGTTCAAATCCTTCAGCCACTGACTCATTGTGTGACCCTGAGCAAGTCACTTAACCTCCCTGTGCTCCGTCTTTCAGGTGAGACGTAATTGTAAGTGACTCTGCAGCTGATGCATAGTTCACACACCCTAGTCTCTAAGTCGCCTTGGATAAAGGTGTCTGCTAAATAAACAAATAATAATATGTACAACATATTATTGTTATAATATGGCTTGTTTGTTGATAGATATATTGACTTATGTATGTTAAGTTAAACTATTCCTGTAGTGCTAGATGCTAGAGAATGTTTGTTTGTTTGTTTTTCGTGTTTTGTCATCGGACATTGTTGAGCTCAGTTATCACAGTGAAACCAGCTGCTATGAAATACTGTATTGCACGACAATGCTTGGTGCTGATAGGATAGGTTGAAACAATAAGCACCCGCCCTCACATTGCAATGCTTAGTGCTAATTGGTTGAAACACTGAATTCCAGCCCTCGCCCAGCCGATTCATGACAATATTACAGGCAGTGCAAATCAACCATACACTGCTCATACGTTAACAAGAGTATAGTTGTGATCGGCCGCACCGACAGCACTCCCAGCACCACAATAAATAAATACATAAAAATTGATGCGCCAAATATGTGAAATTTACCTGCCCCAGACCAATGGAGTTGATGATACAGTGTATCATGAGCTACACTGGTAAATATTGAGTCGCCCTTTTTATCAAGCAGCATTTATTTCTACATTTTTTACTCATTCAGGGACATAACATACCTAAATGATTATTATAAAACGAATGTGAGTTTAAATTAGTAGTAAGTACGCACGTTTCGATATGAAAGCTGAACATCATTAATATCAGCAAAAAACTGTTACATTTTTAATGAAAATAAAATTGTAGCCAGCGTTTTCACTAAAGTAAAATCATGCTTGTGTGATTCTGAAGTGCCGCATTTTTATATATTTACTACTGCTTAATCTGAGTTAAAAATAAAAGATTTTGGTGGGAATTGAACTTGAACTTGTTCATGTCCTGCAGCAACATTACCTAATTTAATTCTAAACCCAACATTATTTAATTTAATAATGGTCTGATACTCTCTCATATTTACCTTTTTTTCTTTTAATGATGGTCTTATACTCTCTCTTCCTTCAGATATTTTTGCGAGTAATACATAAACACATGCCTATATTTAAGTATTAATATTTTGTGCGGTCGTCTTTCCTGACCACCTGACAAGTTCACATTCACTTTTAGCTATCGTCAGCCACAGTGCAGCCCTTGGGTCAAACCAATATGTTCATGTAGGGAGAATTTATTGTGATTGTTCATAAATGTGGTTCATCCTCTGAGTATTTTTATATTTTATTTTAAAGCAAACCAATGCCAAATACAAGAAGATATAATAAATAAATAATGAACAAAAAAAGTGGAGGGGCAAAATATATTGATGACCCCAATTATTCAAAGTTGGGGGGGTACCTGCCCCTTCTGCCCAATGGGTTAGGCGCCTATGGTGTCAACAATATTTTGTTTAAAAAAACGAAATAATAATCCCCTAAATGACCATCAGGAGGCATTTCTACTCATAGAACATACTTCATTCAGCTCCTAGAATTCTACCCTGCATTCCTCATCCATAACTGTTCACCACTCACTAGTGCTGAATTTCAAAATGCTGAAGGTGCTTCTGTAGGCTGTGCATTACACGACAGGGCTCGCATCCCCAAGGCAATTCTATGACTTTGAGAAGTTTATTCAGCGTTGTATCCTATCAATATAAATAAATAAATTGTTGTTGCTGCTAAAGTTGTTCTACACACACATACACACATACACACATACATACATACATACATACACACAAACATACACACATTTTTCAGAGGTTTAAACAATCCTAAGAATGATGTGCATAAGAATGGAAGTCCTAAATGATGCCTTGTAATTGATAATAAGTTAAGTCCCCATTGGAACCTATTAATAGCTACACTTCTAATGTCACTGAGAGTGTAGCTCTCACACTCTGCATGTGAATGACGAAGCATTCGAAACGTTTAACCAAAACAGGTTCTATAGAAACAGATTAAGTGTGTTTTTATAGCATGGATTTGTCTGGTTTCAATTTAGATTTAATGAGTTATTTGTTTAAGCATTGGGTGGCTACCTCTAATCAAGGTGAGAGTGAACCTTCTCTTGCACTGTTTGTGTGATAGACTCCTCGACACAGCAAAGAGTTCACAAGAATGAAATACACTCAACTTATCAGAGGGAGCCACCCAACACTGAAACACACAGGAGTGGTGAGGTGCTGCTGGTGTGCCTGGGCAGTGGTGTCATTGTGTGTGTGTGTGTCTCTTGACAGGTGCGGGAGGTCTGTCAGAGTGTGTCCTCGCAGGATCTCAAGTGGCAGAGCCTGGCGCTCATCGCACTGCAGGAGGTGAGAGGCAGGGGTTTGGAAATTTTTTTTAGGAATCCCACGTAAGTGTGGCTACCTTGTGATCACTCCAAATAAAAGTGGTGCATTCCCCATTGGGAAGGGGAAAGAAGTGTCTCATCTGCTAAAAGCCCGGCTGTGTGGTGTGCAGGGTGAGTCATACAGTCAGGGGACTGCAGGTTTGACACGGGATTCTGGAGGGAGCATCGCACTGGCTTTGGCACTTCTGGGTTTATGGAGGCAAAACCAGCCGGAAAAGTGGCTTGATTGTGGGACACCCACTGATCTTTCAATTCTCCTGAGCCGTGAGGGGGGAAGAATCAGGGGTAAAATAATTTTTTTAAACTGTTTTTTTGTCAGACAGGTTAATATTGGTTACGCTCTGATGTTGCCTGCCATAGACAATGTAATATAGGGTATGCACTATTCAGGCCAGATATAGGTGTTAGTGTTTTCATAATAGGTGTACAGTGTAAGACAATTCATGTAATGTTCAATATTCAGTCTTTTCTATACATAAGCAGTAAAATGCTGTGTGTCTTGTACACAAATACATGTTGCAGTCATTTATAAAGAGTGACGGAGGGCTTCCTGTGTCGGCTTTCCTGATTGGTTAGGACATTAAAGGGAAAGGAACACATCCCTAGCATCTGTCAGGCCATTCGGTTTACTTCAGCTGAGTGAAGCTGTGGAGGTATCTTTGATAGGGTCAGATATGTTTTCTTTTCTATCTATCTATCTGTATATCTCTGTTTATACAATAAACCTTGTTTAAGATATTTGTTATAGTTTATTGGCAGTCTTCTTACACATTTTTTTAAAATTATTTTTTGTGATTGTCCCCCTGCACAGGCAGCCGAGGCGTTCCTGGTGCGCCTGTTTGAAGACTCGTACATGTGCTCCATACACGCCAAGAGGGTCACGCTGTACCCCAAGGACCTGCAGCTAGCCAGGAGGATCAGGGGGATCCACCATGGGCTGGGCTGAGACACAGCCCTCTGCCTTGCGCTACGAAGCAACCTGAGGTCACACCTTCATAAGCAATTTCACTGTGCGAGCAGCTCATCCATAACTATTATTAAACACTCGCTGCTGAAACAAGCTTTATGAATAGAGCTGCACAAATCTGTGATTTGAATCAAGATCTCCACACATGAGGGTCATCGGTGTTGATTGGGCTGATTTACCATTCAGAATGAAACGAGTGAAGAGACGAGTAAGAAAAGCAGTGATCCACACAAACCCAAGCAGCAGTTTCGTCACTTGTTTCACTTTGACAAATTAGCCCAGTCGACACCGATGACCCTCTGGAGAGCTCAATCCTAATAATAAAATAATTGGTTTGTGCAGCACTAAAATTCAGTGACAAAACTTATCAACTGAAGGTATAGAAAGACTTCCAGTTGAGACATTGAATTTATCAAGTTACTTTTCCTTCGTGTGAATAGTCAAATTCAGATTCAAAACTAGTCTTGTGAAAATTGCTTACATGTCCCCTGTACAATTAGATGCTTGAAGTTGTCTGGTTTTACAAAGTCTGTACCTTCAGATTTTATTAAGTCTTTTAAAAATATATATATATATATAATCCATCCCTTACTAATGTTATGGCGTTTGCAGTCCTTCTGATGCTCCTCCAATATTGATTTCTTATAATTGTATTCTAAATGTGGCTTTGCGTTTGACTGTAGAATCAAAGTGCCAGGCACTGAACAACCTTTCTCATTCCATTCAAATCATGTGACTTAATCTAGCCCTGCCTACTCTACATGTATACAGAGAATAGATAGGCAGAGCAGAGTTAAAAGGTCACACTGTCATGTGATTTGAATGGAATGAGGAAGGCTGTTCAGTACCTGGCACTTGGGGTTCTCCAGGCAAGCTCAAAGGCAGATAATTATAAGAACTCGTTATTGGAGCAACAGAACCCAGAGCCCCTCGGAATGATTGTGAACACCACCAGACTTTTGATGTGTTTATGTATATATGTTCTAGATTAAGCTGTGTACTCTTTTAATGTGATGCAGAACAGTGCTGTTTTTAATAATGGTGAACTCTGTCTTCCTGCTGTCTTGATCTACGGCAGTACTGTAAATCTGTTTTGTAGCAACCCTTAAAGAAACTTAAATTCAATGACAAGCGTTTTGAAATCTTCAATCAAATTAAGGGGTAATTATCAATCTACTTCTTAATGAAATAGCTGACCGGTAATAATCAATGCATTGAGGACACTTATTCAAAGCAATGTGTTACTCTTTCAATACTACTGAAAGCATGAATGATTGGGATTGCGATATATATATATATATATATATATATATATCTATATATATATATATATATATATATATATACATTAAGAAAACTTATTATTAAACGGTGACCAGCAAAAAACAAACAAACAAACTGACAACATGCATGTGTTGGTAATATAATATTCAGGTGAGGGAGGCTCCAATCACCGGGAGATGAATCAATCCTTCAATTCTTTTTAATTGAGGCTCGCAAAATAAAAGCTATGTCAAGCAGTAATGGGTGTTGCATCTATACTTCTAGTCAAAATGTTTCACGTTGAATTCATATGCTTCTTCCCATGTCACATCTTACAGCTATGGACAGTGTGCCATCACCTAGAATTTTAGGATTGAAACATAATTTAAAAAAAATATATGAACATAATTGATATTTTATTTAACATCTTATAATCAAAACAAAATGATATCGCAAAAGTCTACCGGGAAGCCATAATAGTAGTACAGTATTCCATGTTAGATTTTGAAATGTCACATTTTTTAGTTTGTCAGTTTTTAGTTCAGTGTATGGAAAACTACAAAGCGGTATGTAATTTAATATGTTAACGTAACATTATTCAGTAGGTTTCATTTGACTTTACAAAGCAAAATTAGTTAATTCTATAGGGTGATGCAAAATATTTGGCCATCGCTATAGACACCTGTATCGTAAGTAATCGTTGTGAATGTGGGGTGTTTTTGAAGTCTGCAGCTGCTTTTGTGGATCCTCGATGGTTATTCAGAGGATCTGGAAACTGGTATAAAAATATCAGTCTTAACTGATGAATTCTTGTTTATAAGAGAGGGATATTGTTAGAATCAGGGGTTTTAATGAATTCAGTGGTAAATGGATTAATTGAAGCTTATAACAAGCAAGACCTGTGTCTGTGTAGTCGTGGTAGGCACTGAATTCTGAATGAATCAAAACTGTTGTCAAATAGCAATCCAATCAAACACAGCTGTTTATTGTTTTATAAACTCAACTGATATGAGGAGGCAGACTTCCCAAGGAAGACAGTGAGTCATGTTATTTATTTTAAAATAAATACATTGTATGTGTTCTGCATCATTTTAAAATAATAAATACATTGTATGTGTTCTGCATCATTTTAATGTACTTTTTAAATGTTTATCTAATATTGATTTTTTTTTTTTTGCAAATGAATAAAGAATATTTACTTTAATTTTTCTCTTGCAGTAGATTGTCTCGCTATACTGGGGTTGGAAACCATGTATTTTTGTCAAGATCTGCCTCTCCCTGCTTGTCCCTGTTTCTCTCTAAGGTCTCATTTAGAATGCAGTGGGGTCTGAGGGCCTGTGATATAATTAGCAATTAGCTGTCTGTCTCTGTATGAGAGGGTGCAACTGGACTCGAAGCTTGTCTGGACCCCTCCCCTCCTTGTAGAATAATTACTCAGTCTTGAGGTGTTATCCCCTCCCCCTTGTCCCAAGGGTCTGATTAATGTTAAAATGGTTTACAACAAACCCTTTCTTTATTCCCCTGTCTGCCGGAGCAGCTCGTGTTGGGATCTGCTTAAAGAAGCAGATTGAAGTCACCACTGTTCTTTGTATTACACTAAAACAAACCTGCAGCGGTGACTGGTCCAAAATCCTGGGATGGAAGTAAGACCCCAATTACACAGCAGTTTCACCCATTCAGTGAGTAAGGGGTCTCAGTGGGATGAAACAGGCAGTAACTGCCCCGCCACCTCAGTCTTTCTGTTTAACGGCTGGTGGCACCATCATTTTGCAATTATGTAAAATATTTTCAAGTGACTTGGTGATGAAATCACAAGGTAGCTCGCTTTAAAAAATAAATAATGCAAACATTCAAAGGACAGGGGGGTCTAAGATGGAATTGTGCCTACAAGTGACGACCAAAACTGAAACCAGTTGTTTCACCTCTGCCTCAGTGGGGAGATATCTGTAGAACTTGTCTGTTGCCACATTAAAGTTTTTTGTGTGTTTGAATCCCATGCAGACCCACTTTTGCATTTTTGCTCATTTAATCCAAGCATCATCCTTTAAAAAATATATATATATATTATTATTATTGTCCCCTTATATTTAATGTTGTAGACTAAAGTGTCTTTAGGAAAGTAACACTAGTTTCGTTTCTTTCTGGAATACACTGACTGATGGACACTTTACCTGATCTAGCCTGTATTACATGGTGTCTGTGGTAGGCAACTAGAACTGAAGAGCAGCTCCTGAACTCAGTGTCTTTGTCTGTCTCCTGTCAGTGTGTGTATCATCCTAAATTATATACCAAGCATCAAAAGAAACGTATCACTATTAACACATTTATTTTCGAAAAGAAATAAGTATATAAATGATGGACATTGACGAAATGTTTTTGGTTTCTTTTAATCACTCGATCATTCATCCTTGACCATGACACGCTTGAGTGACTATGACTGAAGCATATGCACTTAATCACCTAATTAGTGAGACAGTTGATTGGACACTGGGTATGGAGTGCAATTGAATTGCAAGCTTGAATAAAAGCAATAAAGAAAATCACAGAAAAACACCAATATGCCACGTCTGTCAAGAGAGCAGTGCCTTCGTGTAATCGGCATGTTGGAGGCTGGACTAGGGCAGCGTACTGTGGCTCGCTGTCTTGGGTGCTCACAGCCAGCAATTTCAAACCTGGCGAGACTGTATAACCAGACACACTCTGTCAATGACAGGCCATGAACTGGGAGACCACTGAACAGGCAGATGCTTATCCAGGCACTACAAGAGGAATGGGTCAGGATTCCACAAGACAGCACCCGAAACCTGGTGCAAAGCATGCGTCGCAGATGCACTGCTTGTATTGCTTCCAACGCTGCCACACACGCCACGAGCCTGTGACTTTCACAGTATCCCCCGTCCCCCCATAACTTTAGACAGTAAAATGTCATCAGCACAATAAAAAGTCACTGGACCTGCTCTAAAACAGAGTTTGTCATTTTTCGATCACATCTAGTGAATTTTATCCAAATATAAATGATAAGTTTCATTTGATGCTCAAATATGTGATAAGTTTCTTTTGATGCTCAGTATACTAAAACTAATCTGAAGACATTGAAAAAAACATGTGTGTGTGTATCTGCCTTTCAGTTTGTGTGAATGAATGTATGTCTCTATCTCAGTCTGTGAGTAACTGTTTCTATCTATCTTTCAGTCTGTAATTGTGTGTTTCATTTTTAGTCTGAGGGATTATTATTATTTGTTTATTTATTGGATTGCGTGTCTGTATTAGTCTGTGAGTGATAGTGTGTGTATATTGGTCTGTGTGTGATATTGTGTGTGTGTGTGGAGGGGGTTGGGTGGGGTTTACAGACAGTGAACTTGATTGCACTGTAAAGAACTCTATGCATAATTACTCCTTGGGGTTTGTGGTCTGGGATGGTTTGAAAAAAACAGATGACTCCAACAAGCACAAAACAAGCCGTTCCCCTGGGGCCAATTATCTTTTCTGCCAAGTCACATTTCCCTCGAATCTCTCTTGCATTGAAATTCAGAATGGGCTTCATTGGCATGACAAGTCTTACAAGCATTGGCAAAGTTAGTGCATCAAATGTACTGAAATATGTTTTCAAAAATGTCTGTCTATTGATCTATACATATATCAAACATGTATACAAAAATCCCAGTTTGAACAGAGCAGACGTGTTGAATGTATTGACAGGCCTCTACTCTGCACTTGTACAGTGGAGGATGAAGTGTGTCTCTGATTCAGTCTCTCCACTGTCTGTGTGTTTTGTTCAGTGGAGGATGAAGTGTGGCTCTGATTCAGTCTCTCCACTGTCTATGTGTTTTGTTCAGTGGAGGATGAAGTGTGTCTCTGATTCAGTCTCTCCACTGTCTGTGTGTTTTGTTCAGTGGAGGATGAAGTGTGTCTCTGATTCAGTCTCTCCACTGTCTGTGTGTTTTGTTCGGTGGAGGATGAAGTGTGTCTCTGATTCAGTCTCTCTACTGTCTGTCACACTGGTTACAAAGTCCAGCCTTCTCAGTTCTCTCCACTGTCTCCATTTGCACTGGAATATGATCCCTTTCTGTCTTGGTTCCCACTGTCTGTGTTTTTGTGCAGACAAGCATGTCTCTGATTCGGTCTCAACCTTCTGTGAGTCTGAACTCCATCCTCCATTGACCTTGTTGGCTTTCTTGGTTTGTTTTACTGCAGACAGCATTCAAGTTTCTGTGAGTCTAACTCCATCCGTGTGTGACCTGTTGGTTTCCAGTTTGTTTACATACACCAAAGTTGTGTGTAACTCAGCGTGTCTGTCTCTGTGTGTATGTGTACATGTCACTGTGTGTTATCAGTATGTGTGTGTTTCTATGTGTCCGTGTGTGTGAATCCTGCTCATTAATTTCCAATATATTTTAAATTGGTCCCTGCGCAGTCAATTATTTTACTGCAGGAAGACACAATCTCATTATCTAGCAGAGAGCAACCACAGAGGAATAGACTCGAGCCCTCCCCAATCGAACCCCCCGAATTAGCTGCACCTCTCCTGCACCTCCCTTCCTCTCCCCTCACAAGCAGATCAAACAGGTGAGACACAAACACACCTGCACTCAGCGAAGAAGAGAGAGAGAGAGAGAGAGAGAGAGACAAAGGCATCTTCAGACTGGACTCCAGACCTGTCTCCTGCAGAAACTCACTCAAGGTAAGGCAGTTTCTCTTCAGAGATGATTTTCAACATATTAACCATTCACATAGTGCGCTTCATGTAATCTGATACTGTGCATGTCGTATTATGATGTAATAAAAAACAAACTGAAAATAAGCTATGAACTGCTGGTAAAAGGCCAGATCAAGAAATGTTCTGTACCTTTAAAAAGTTGTGTTTGACTTTCCGAATATAACCTGGAGTTCCACAGTGAAGGAGCTCAGAACTAAATGCACTCGCATACCGTAGCTGTTCCATGCTGGAGTTCCCAAGTGGATCTTATTAGTAGATCTCAGAGAGGGGTAGGAAATAAGACTCCCATTGCATAGCGGTTTGCTCTATTCCTGGTTTTACTATGAGCTTAAAGACACACCTGAGCTTGTTACCTATACACTGGCTAATCAAGAACATTCTTAGAGAGTATAAAAGGGTTGGGCATAGGATGATTGCTGTCATTACCAATAAGTCAATATGGGGAAAACGTAAAGAGCTATCTGAAACAGGCAGACAATTATTTATTGTCATAAAGCTGGAGAAGGATAGAAGAAAAATTCCAAGCATTTGAGTATCCTAATTTCAACTACTGTTTCTATTATCAAGAAGTACAAGACTCATGGTACTGTCACAACGCTCCCTCATTCTGGAAGAAAGAAGGTTGTTTCACCAAGAACAAGTAGAAGGTCTCAATGGTCGCAGGCCAAGGAAAAAGGCACTCTTAGGAAAACATCAGAAGGACAATAGCTTAAAAAGTTTGCAAAATGGCATTTGAATGATGGATACGAGTTCTGGTCAAAGGTTTTGTGGAGTGATGAAACAAAAATCAAGTTATTTGGTCATGCTGCATGTCATTAAGTTTGGAGAAAGTCTGGTGAGGCGTCTTTAAGAAAAAGAACACCATACCTACTGTGAAGCATGGAGGTGGTAATATCCTTCTATGGGGCTGTTTTTCCTCTCATGACACAGGACATTTTGTTCCAGTACATGGTAAAATGGATTCCACAGCATACCAAAAGATATTGGCCAATCATCTGAAACCCTCCGCTACAAAACTTGGTTTAAAGCACAACTGGATGTTCCAACACAACAAGATCCAAAGCACACGTCAAAATCTACTTCAGAATGGTTAAAGAATAAAATCAAGGTTCTGGAATGGCCTGGTCAAAGTCCAGATCTAAATCCGATTGAGAATCTTTGGTATGAGTCGAAGAAGGCTGTGCACAAGAGAAATCTTCAGAATTTGAATAAACTGGAACAATTTTGCGTTGAAGAACGGTCAAAAAGATCACTAAAGAATCATGCTAAAAGATTATTGACAAATATCCTATAGTCGTTTAAAAGAGGTTATTATTGCTAAAGGTGCCTCAACTAGCTATACATTTTATTTTCCTCATCAGGGTATGAATACTTTTGAATTAGCATTTTAGGAGTTTTGCAAAAAAAATTGCTGAAATAAATAATTGTAATAATTATAATCTATTTCTTGTAACGTTTTTTCCTTATCCACAATAGCAAAACTTTTGCTACACAAGATTTTTCCTATAATTCTTTGTTTTTGATAAAGTTCTAGAAATTATACATTTCCATCGGGTGTGCAAACTTTTGACTACAACTGTTTATTTAGGGGACCTCTTACTCATGTGTGATGAAACTTGGTCTAAATGGAAACAGTGTGTGTGTCAGACCGCCTTTATATCACACTTGCATTTTCATATATATATATATATTGAGAGAAGCGATTGTGCGATTGTGATGAAACTTAGTCAGGACATTCTCAAGCTCAAGTATTAAGTGTAGCAGTCTGGGGGTGTATGGAGGCTGTCTGTGTCAGACTAGATCACTCTTACACATTTACATCTATGTACAGAATCGCTTGTGTGATTGTGATGATGCTTGCTAAGGACCTTCTTTAGCACGTTATTGAGAGGATCAGAATCTGGAGGCTGTCTGCCTGTCTGTGTGTCACATTACATTCAATTCAAAGTGCTTTATTGTCATGACCAATACATAGTATTGCCAAAGCATAACAGTTATAACAGTTTTATACTATTTTGTCTTCCCTCCCTGTGTGAGGAGCCTCAGTGTTCACTCTGTCCCTCAGGCTGTGACATGCACTTGTGGGCTAGGCTGCCTCTTCTACACAGCTTGTCTTCTCTACTAAGAGGATGGGGAGTTTTTCTGGGTCTGGCAGGTATGGGAATTCTGTGCAGAGATGTTTTATTTTTGGGAAGGCGGCTTCCCTTATTTAATTATATTTAGTGCACTGCAGCCTGTCCTCTTTGGGCAGCCATGTCTGCCTGTGTCGGCCGGTCTCCATGGCCAGGCTGTGCTCACTGAGCCTGTACTTTGTTAAGGTCTGTCTCTGTTTGTTGTCTTTCACCCTGTTCAGGTATTCAGCCTGGGTGTAGTGTTTTTTTAGGGCCCGATAGCATTCCAGTTTGCTTTGTGTTTTCTTGTGTGTCCCCCAATGGGTGAGATATTCTTGTTTGTGTTGTGCTATAATTTGGTTTACTCTGATTGTGTGTTGGAGTGGAGCTGTCCTGAAGCTGGTTGGTGTTAGTGTGTGTTAGTGCAGTGAGCTTCAGGACCAGCTGGCTGAGGGGACTCTTCTCTGGGCTGTGCACTTGGCATTGCAGGGCTTTATGGTGGTAAGAGTCTGGGTTGCTATCTTTTAGATGAAGCCAAAATGTAATTGCTCGTTTTTGAATATTAATCAATAGTGGGTATTGGCCTAATTCAGCCCTGCATGCATTGTTTGGAGTTTTCCTTTGTATTTACAGGATACTTTTGCAGAAATCTGTCAGTTATTTATTGATGTGTTTGTTTATTTAATGTCTCACAGTATCTGAGGTGGAACTCTTGGTTGTCTGGTTGTCTGTGTTTATGATTTGATAATTGCTGGAGTTGTTTTCTTATATTCTTTCAATCTTTGTCAAACCAATTGTCTTCTTTCAATTTTTTCTTTTAGTGTTCCTCATTATTTTTAAAGTTGTCTGTTTAAATATATTATTCAGATTGTGTACAGCCAGATTTACTCCTTTGTTACTGTGTGGGTATGCGGTGACCAGAAAGGTGTCTATTAATGACTGGATTTCTGGGTTTTCGATTGCTTTCTGGTATTGTTCTGCACTGTTTGGAGTCCATCTGTAGGAATGATTAAGGTTGTTCAGCTTGCTGGGCTGTGTCTGCGTGTTGCTGTTTCGCTACGCAGTGGTTTGCTGTGATCTGACAGAGGGGATTGAGGCCTGACAGTGAATGCATGAATAGAGGAAGGTCTAGGTCAGTAATGGTGTGATCTACTACACTCCTGCCAAGAGCCAAGCTGTAGGTGTATCTTCCCAAAGAGTCCCCTCGGATCCTACCGTGAACAATGTACAGGCCCAGGCCTTGACAGAACTGCAGTAATTGTCTCCCATTTTTATTTATCTCCCGGGCATAACTGTTTCTGTGGGAGCTGATGGGTGTGGAATGCCTGCCCTGGCGTTCAGATCTCTACAGATCATCTCTCTCTCTCTCTCTCTCTCTCTCTCTCTCTCTCTCTCTCTCTCTCTCTCTCTCTCTCTCTCTCTCTCTCTCTCTCTCTCTCTCACAGTGTCCTTTGACCCAGCATGGCGGAGGGCGGCAGTTTCACGGCAATGCTTCTACAAGGATTTGGAGGAGACCCCCTCTCTGAGACATCAACCCACCAGAGCAGAGGGGCTTTCAAACAGATACAGGGACACCGTGTGAGTACAGAGGAGAGGGGCTTTCAAACCCCCAGCCAGCCTCACTGCACAGATACAGGGACACAGTGTGAGTACAGAGCCCAGCCTCACTGCACAGATACAGGGTGTCAGTGTGAGTACAGAGCCCAGCCTCACTGCACAGACACAGGGACACAGTGTGAGTACAGAGCCCAGCCTCACTGCACAGATACAGGGACAGTGTGAGTACAGAGCCCAGCCTCACTGCACAGATACAGGGACACAGTGTGAGTACAGAGCCCAGCCTCACTGCACAGATACAGGGACACAGTGTGAGTACAGAGCCCAGCCTCACTGCACAGATACAGGGACACAGTGTGAGTACAGAGTCCAGCCTCACTGCACAGATACAGGGGCACAGTGTGAGTACAGAGCTGCACTTTGCTGGGGACTCCGAAGGGGGCGCCACATTGGCTCTGACGCTCCCGGGGTGGGGGAGGCTCCTCCTCATCACACAACAGCGAACCCTGTTTGTGTTTGTGTGTGTCTCAGTGTGTGTGTGTGCATGTGTGTGCTTCAGTGTAGGTGTCTCGGTGTGTGGGTGTGTCTCAGTGTGTGTGTGAGTGTCTTGTGTGTGTGCTTCAGTGTGGGTGTCTCGGTGTGTGAGTGTGTCTCAGTGTGTGTGTGAGTGTCTCGTGTGTGTCTCAGAGTGTGTTTGAGTTCTGTTCCGGACTGTCCCTGTGTTTGCTGTGTTGCAGGAGGTGCTGGGGGAGAGGTGTGTGGTCTGTGCAGGATGTGGGGGGCGTGTCTATGACCGGTACTTCCTGCTGGCGGTGGACAGGCAGTGGCATGCAGGGTGTCTGCGCTGCAGCCTGTGCCAGTGCGCCCTCGATGCCCAGCTCACCTGCTTCTCAAAGGACGGCGCCATCTACTGCAAGGAGGACTACTACAGGTAAACCCAGGGAGAGCGGGGAGACAGATCCTCTCTTTATCAAAAACAGTATTTTATCTTGAAATGTGTTTCTCTCTGTTTCTCTTGTGTTTCTCTGTGTTTAACTCTGTTTCTCTCTGTGTTTGACTTTGTGTTTCTGTTTCTCTTGTGTTTCTCTGTGTTTGACTCTGTGTTTCTCTCTGTGTTTGACTGTGTTTCTCTGTGTTTGACTCTGTGTTTCTCTCTGTGTTTGACTGTTTCTGTGTTTGACTCTGTGTTTCTCTGTGTTTGACTCTGTTTCTGTGTTTGACTCTGTGTTTCTCTCTGTGTTTGACTGTGTTTCTCTCTGTGTTTGACTGTGTTTCTCTCTGTGTTTGACTCTGTTTCTCTGTGTTTGACTGTGTTTCTCTCTGTGTTTGACTCTGTGTTTCTGTGTTTGACTGTGTTTCTCTCTGTGTTTGACTCTGTGTTTCTCTCTGTGTTTGACTCTGTGTTTCTGTGTTTGACTCTGTGTTTCTGTGTTTGACTGTGTTTCTCTGTGTTTGACTCTGTGTTTCTCTCTGTGTTTGACTCTGTTTCTCTCTGTGTTTGATTTTGTGTTTCTCTCTGTTTCTCTTGTGTTTCTCTGTGTTACTCTCTGTGTTTGACTCTCTGTTTCTCTCTCTCTGCAGCCGGTTCTGTGTGCAGTGCTGTGCTCGCTGTGGGCTCGGGGTTCCCGCCTCCTCTCTGGTGATGCGCGCGCGGGACTCTGTGTTTCACCTGCGCTGCTTCACCTGCCTGCCCTGCGGAGCCGTGCTGCAACCCGGCGACCTCTTCACCATGAGGGGTGGTGACCTATACTGCCAGAGACACTCCACCCATGGACACACCCCAAAACCACGCCTCCGCAAGCGCAGGGCCACGCCCACTGAGAGAGAAAGAAACACAGCAGGTACTGAGGACTGGGAGTGTGTGAGAGAGGGAAGGAGGGAGAGACACGACAGATACCGAGGACTGGGAGTGTGTGAGAGAGGGAAAGAGGGAGAGACACGACAGATACCGAGGACTGGGAGTGTGTGAGAGAGGGAAGGAGGGAGAGACACGACAGATACCGAGGACTGGGAGTGTGTGAGAGAGGGAAGGAGGGAGAGACACGACAGATACTGAGGACTGGGAGAGTGTGTGAGAGAGGGAAGGAGGGAGAGACATGACAGATACTGAGGACTGGGAGTGTGTGAGAGAGGGAAGGAGGGAGAGACACGACAGATACTGAGGACTGGGAGAGTGTGTGAGAGAGCGACAGGGAAGGAGGGAGAGACATGACAGATACTGAGGACTGGGAGTGTGTGAGAGAGGGAAGGAGGGAGAGACACGACAGATACTGAGGACTGGGAGTGTGTGAGAGAGGGAAGGAGGGAGAGACACGACAGATACTGAGGACTGGGAGAGTGTGTGAGAGGGGGAAGGAGGGAGAGACACGACAGATACTGAGGACTGGGAGTGAGTGAGAGGGGAAGGAGGGAAAGACATGACAGATACTGAGGACTGGGAGTGAGTGAGAGAAGGAAGGAGGGAGAGACATGACAGATACTGAGGACTGGAAGAGAAGGAGGGGAGAGACATGTGATGAGGACTGGGAGGGAAGGAGGGAGAGACACGACAGATACTGAGGACTGGGAGTGTGTGAGAGAGTGACAGGGAAGGAGGGAGAGACACGACAGATACTGAGGACTGGGAGAGTGTGTGAGAGGGGGAAGGAGGGAGAGACACGACAGATACTGAGGACTGGGAGTGTGTGAGAGAGGGAAGAAGGGAGAGACACGACAGATACCGTGGACTGGGAGAGTGTGTGAGAGAGCGACAGGGAAGGAGGGAGAGACACGCCAAGTACTAAGGACTGGGAGAGTGTGTGAGAGGGAAGGAGGGAGAGACATGACAGATACTGAGGACTAGGAGTGAGTGAGAGAAGGAAGGAGGGAGAGACATGACAGATACTGAGGACTGGGAGTGTGTGAGAGAGGGAAGGAGGGAGACACGACAGATACTGAGGACTAGGAGTGTGTGAGTGTGTGAGAGTGTGTGAGCTTTCAGTTACCATGGTAAATTTGCAGTTTTCGACTAGTTATCCTGTGCATTTACCATGTTTAATACGCTGTACCTTATCTCACTGCTTCAACATGCAGCATTAAGTTTGCAGTACATCGTTCTATGGTAAACGTTTAGCTGTGCTAACTGTTACTGTGGTCATGTTCAATAAATAATAATTCAGCTGGGGTGGGTAGTATAGTGATGAAAATAATTCATATTGATATGTAGACTATAATATTACAACTTTAAAAAAAAGATCATTTCCACTCAGCTGTATGGAGAAGGGGTCACACAAATTCCTGTTCAATTTTTATAAAAAGATAACACATTTTAACATGAATCTAATTGCACATACAAATACATCACACGATGAATGCATGATTAGTCACATATACAAAATAATGCATGTATTAATTGTATTTGAATATTTGTAGCACGACAAATAATAATATACAGTCCCGGGCATTTAGAAATGTTCCTTTACCTTCCAGCCTTTGTAAACAGGGCAGTAGGTAAAGTTTACCAATTTTACAATTGCATGGTAACCAATTTAAAACAAAAACAGCGACATACAGGGTGTTCAGCGATTTAAAGTTCACAGATAGAAAATACCAACTTGCGCGGGGAACCCTCCCTTTAATTTGAGGAATTCGAGCCTGCGCAGTAAAGGCAATGTCTACTTTTTTCACGGTCTTCCGATTTCCTGTGACACCAGCCCTGCTATGTTTCTCCACAGGCCTCCTTCCCTTGGAGGAGGGGGAGGGGTTTCTGGGCGGCCCCGAGCCCCAATTGGCTGGGCAGCAGCAGGAGGGCATGTCCGTGTCGAAGACTAAGCGAATCAGGACATGCTTCAAGAACCACCAGCTGCGCACCATGGAGTCCTACTTCGCAGTGAAGCACAACCCTGACGGGAAGGACTGGGAGCAGCTGGCCAAGAGGACAGGGCTGCCCAAAAGAGTGCTGCAGGTAGGGGCGGGGCTACAGAGAGGACAGGGCTGCCCAAGAGAGTGCTGCAGGTAGGGGCGGGGCTACAGAGAGGACAAGGCTGCCCAAGAGAGTGCTGCAGGTAGGGGCGGGGCTACAGAGAGGACAAGGCTGCCCAAGAGAGTGCTGCAGGTAGGGGCGGGGCTACAGAGAGGACAAGGCTGCCCAAGAGAGTGCTGCAGGTAGGGGCGGGGCAAACCATTGGTTAGCCATATTTCTTAATATTCTTCATACCTCTCTGCGCTTTACAATGCTTACCTATGCTTTGAGTTAAAAGGAGTCAAAAATAGAAAACAGCAATAAAAGTCCAATATTTCACAGGTACAAAAAAAACAGAAGGTAGAAAAAACAAACAAAAGAGAAATTAGCAGAGAGGACAGAGAGCAGTTTGGGGTGTTTATAATTCTAAAGCAACAACAAGCAGGATGGGTTTTTATTATGTAAAACTGTTCATAGGTTTGGTTTCAGAATGCCCGGGCTAAACTGCGCAAGACCCTGACCACAGACGAGCCAATCGAAGGAGAGGGGGCCGACGACACGGCAACCACCACCATCGACCAATCTCAGCTCTCCCTCACAGCCACGCCCCCCATGGACCTGCCCACCCCAGCCTCGGAACCCTCTGCCCAGCCAATCAGAGCACCCAGCCCCTTCCTCTCCTTTCCAGAGTTCTCAGGAAGTTACATCACACAGCCTGGCCCCATCATGGCCCCCATATTCCTGAACTTTGACCTTGGGGAGTCGACCACCAGCAGTGTGGAGGATTCTGGTCCAGCGAGTTTCTTTTGAGTGAAAAAAATAAAGAAAAAAAAAACTGGGGACTGACTACAGCAGCTACCAAACATGGTACTGTACTCAGAACAGTGCTGGAGGGACCATACTATATAACACTATAACACCCTGTACAGAACTACAGCAACTACCCAGCATGGTGTCTATATAACACTATAACACCCTGTACAGAACTACAGCAGCTACCCAGCATGGTGTCTATATAACACTATAACACCCTGTACAGAACTACAGCAGCTACCCAGCATGGTGTCTATATAACACTATAACACCCTGTACAGAACTACAGCAGCTACCCAGCATGGTGTCTATATAACACTATAACACCCTGTACAGAACTACAGCAGCTACCCAGCATGGTGTCTATATAACACTATAACACCCTGTACAGAACTACAGCAGCTACCCAGCATGGTGTCTATATAACACTATAACACCCTGTACAGAACTACAGCAGCTACCCAGCATGGTGTCTATATAACACTATAACACCCTGTACAGAACTACAACAGCTACCCAGCATGGTGTCTATATAACACTATAACACCCTGTACAGAACTACAGCAGATACCCAGCATGGTGTCTATATAACACTATAACATCCTGTACAGAACTACAGCAGCTACCCAGCATGGTGTCTATATAACACTATAACACCCTGTACAGAACTACAGCAGTCCCCAGCATGGTGTCTATATAACACTATAACACCCTGTACAGAACTACAGCAGCTACCCAGCATGGTGTCTATATAACACTATAACACCCTGTACAGAACTACAGCAGCTACCCAGTGTCTATATAACACTATAACACCCTGTACAGAACTACAGCAGCTACCCAGCATGGTGTCTATATAACACTATAACACCCTGTACAGAACTACAGCAGCTACCCAGCATGGTGTCTATATAACACGATAACACCCTGTACAGAACTACAGCAGCTACCCAACATGGTGTCTATATAACACTATAACACCCTGTACAGAACTACAGCAGCTACCCAGCATGGTGTCTATATAACACTATAACACCCTGTACAGAACTACAGCAGCTACCCAGCATGGTGTCTATATAACACTATAACACCCTGTACAGAACTACAGCAGCTACCCAGCATGGTGTCTATAGAAAGTATAGTGCGCTGGCATTGCCTGCTGTGTGCTGGGCAGAGCCTCGCTGTGCTGTACCAGGGCAATGCTGGCGAGACCACACTATGTAACTTATTGTAACAGAGGATAGTCTTCCTGCAGTTTGATGTATTTTATACACTATTGCTGTTTCAGTGATTCGGACTGTGGTTACATCTTTTGGCCACCTTTACTTGCGGTGGCGCTGTGTGCTTATTCAAAATGCAGTTAGAAATAAATGTAAGTAAAACCAGTATTTATTTTTTTATGTCGATTTTGCAATCCAAGAAGTTGGAGCTGGACCAGGCCTCGTCTGTTTGGGATGTTTGTTCACAGAACGTTCAGGATTTTTTTAAGGAGTGTTTTAATTAATTAGTCAAGTTTGCAGTTTTACCTTTTTCAGCTGTTAGATTATTTTTTGTTCTCATTTTTCAAAGCACTGTTACACCTGAGAGAATATCTGGAGTCACTTTTAAAAATAAATCATTCCTTAAAAAAAACATTCCCAAAGCAAATCATTCCTTAAAAAATTGTGAATGCTGCCCTTATTTTAATATGTATTATTATGTTTGTAAAAAATTATAACAATGAGTGCTGTTTGTTTTGTACCCGTTTTCTAGTTCTTTCACTGCCCCCTGACCTCAGTATGATGTGAGCAGTCAATCTGAGTGCTGCTTTGTGCAATTATTCCCATCACTCAAATGCTGTGTGTTTTCATATTTGATAAGTCTGTGTGAAGGTGCTTTGAGTTCAGGAGCTGATCTTCAGTTCTACACATATGTACTGTAATGTAGGCTAGATAGGCCAAACTGTCTTATATTACGAGCCAGCACCATCTAGTGCACAGCCAGTGTATTGCCAGCAAAACCAACTTGATCCAAAGTGGCAGATCACTAGATGGCGCTGGCTCTTACTTCTGTAAAGACTCTTTGGCTGATCTAGCCTGCATTACACGTCTATGGCAGAGAACTAGAACTGAAGAGCAGCTCCTGAGCTCACAGCCAGAGCAACACAAACTGATCAGAGCAGCTCCTGAACTCACATCCAGAGCAACACAGATTGATCAGAGCAGCTCCTGAATGCATGTGTGCTGTGAGAGTTCTGACACTGGCATGCATGTGTGCTGTGTGAGTTCTGACACTGGAATGCATGTGAGAGTTCTGACACTGGAATGCATGTGTGCTGTGAGAGTTCTGACACTGGCATGCATGTGTGCTGTGTGAGTTCTGACACTGGAATGCATGTGTGCTGTGAGAGTTCTGACACTGGAATGCATGTGTGCTGTGAGAGTTCTGACACTGGAATGCATGTGTGCTTTAGAGTTCTGACACTGGAATGCATGTGTGCTGTGAGAGTTCTGACACTGGAATGCATGTGTGCTGTGAGAGTTCTGACACTGGAATGCATGTGTGCTGTGAGAGTTCTGACACTGGAATGCATGTGTGCTGTGAGAGTTCTGACACTGGAATGCATGTGTGCTGTGAGAGTTCTGAAGGATTTTTATAAGGTGAAGAGGTAACACTGAAGAGAGAACCTGCTTGTTTGTGCAAACCGGTAAATGCATGTATAACCATAGGGAAAGCATGTGTACGCTTTAAATGTCAATTCCTTGGATTACAGGCGGGTATCCTTGTAAGAGTTTCCAGTAAAAGCACAAGAGTGTTATAAACACAGTGAATTCTGTCTTAAAGTTACCTAATAAAGCTTCCTAGTAAAAGCACAGCAAGGTGTAATTAAGCACAGTGAAAGCATGGTAAAGCACTAAGAGCTATTGTAAATGCCTAAAACAATGCAAACCGGTAAATGCATGTATAACCATAGGGGTGAGGGATGTGGGAAGTGACTCAAGGAAAACTTTTATTAGGGTCTGTTCAGTGTTTTAAAAGAAATCAGCACCACTCTGTAGATTCAGCTCAGCTAGCCTGTAATACAAGAAGGGGCATTCTGTCTTCTAACAACACTGAAAATAAAACAGGTTTGGAAACACATGTTTGTATTTATTATTTTTAAGTATATTTAGAGGTCAGGGAGGGAACAGTTCAGTCTCCATGCCTCAAGCCTGCCCTGGATTGCAGGGAGCACCCTTTCTCTTAGGGGGTGAGGGAGGGAGGGAGCAGTTCAGTCTCCATGCCTCAAGCCTGCCCTGGACTGCAGGGAGCACCCTTTCTCTTAGGGGGTGAGGGAGGGAGGGAGCAGTTCAGTCTCCATGCCTCAAGCCTGCCCTGGACTGCAGGGAGCACCCTTTCTCTTAGGGAGGGAGGGAGTGGGGGAGAGAGCAGCTCATTCTAAATAAATCAATGTTGTGTAAAGATGGCTGATGGATGGTGTGCTGTTGTGGTCGGAGGGTCTGTGTTGATAGCCTTGTGAATGACGAATGTCAGTTCACATGGAGTGTTCAATAATCACTGCTCCAGTGTTTTCTTACCCTTCTCACAGTAATATAACCCAGCATGGCTGGATCACAAGGCTGTCAAAAACAAACATCTCTGTGTTTCAAGGCTGTGTTTCAACGCAGGACCTCAGAATAAAATATCTCCTGAATGACCCTGATGAAGTAACACTGCCTGCTGAGTTCAGGTCTGAACAGTCACAGTGTAGCGCTGAGTTCAGGTCTGAACAGTCACAGTGTAGCGCTGAGTTCAGGTCTGAACAGTCACAGTGTAGCGCTGAGTTCAGGTCTGAACAGTCACAGTGTGAACAGTCACAGCGCTGAGTTCAGGTCTGAACAGTCACAGTGTGAGTTCAGGTCTGAACAGTCACAGTGTCACAGCGCTGAGTTCAGGTCTGAACAGTCACAGTGTAGCGCTGAGTTCAGGTCTGAACAGTCACAGTGTAGCGCTGAGTTCAGGTCTGAACAGTCACAGTGTAGCGTTCAGGTGAGTTCAGGTCTGAACAACAGTCACAGTGTAGCGCTGAGTTCAGGTCTGAACAGTCACAGTGTAGCTGAGTTCAGGTCTGAACAGTCACAGTGTAGCGCTGAGTTCAGGTCTGAACAGTCACAGTGTCAGCACTGAGTTCAGGTCTGAACAGTCATAGTGCAGCGCTGAGTTCAGGTCTGAACAGTCACAGTGTCAGCACTGAGTTCAGGTCTGAACAGTCACAGTGTAGCGCTGAGTTCAGGTCTGAACAGTCACAGTGTAGCGCTGAGTTCAGGTCTGAACAGTCACAGTGTAGCGCTGAGTTCAGGTCTGAACAGTCACAGTGTAGCGCTGAGTTCAGGTCTGAACAGTCACAGTGTCAGCGTTGAGTTCAGGTCTGAACAGTCACAGTGTCAGCGTTGAGTTCAGGTCTGAACAGTCACAGTGTAGCGCTGAGTTCAGGTCTGAACAGTCACAGTGTCAGCGCTGAGTTCAGGTAGGAACAGTCACAGTGTCAGCGCTGAGTTCAGGTCTGAACAGTCACAGTGTAGTGCTGAGTTCAGGTATGAACAGTCACAGTGTAGTGCTGAGTTCAGGTCTGAACAGTCACAGTGTCAGCGCTGAGTTCAGGTAGGAACAGTCACAGTGTCAGCGCTGAGTTCAGGTCTGAACAGTCACAGTGTCAGCGCTGAGTTCAGGTCTGAACAGTCACAGTGTAGCGCTGACTTCAGGTCTGAACAGTCACAGTGTAGCGCTGAGTTCAGGTCTGAACAGTCACAGTGTAGCGCTGAGTTCAGGTCTGAACAGTCACAGTGTAGCGCTGAGTTCAGGTCTGAACAGTCACAGTGTAGCACTGAGTTCAGGTCTGAACAGTCACAGTGTAGCGCTGAGTTCAGGTCTGAACAGTCACAGTGTTCAGGTAACAGCACAGTGTAGCGCTGAGTTCAGGTCTGAACAGTCACAGTGCAGCGCTGACTTCAGGTCTGAACAGTCACAGTGTAGCACTGAGTTCAGGTATGAATCAGTTTCTCAAATGCCCGAGTAAAGACACTGAACATAATGAAAGCAGTGGTACAAACAAGCACCCTCTCTCACTGAGGGATCAAAAACAGAGGGGGGTCCTCATCAGGGTGCCTAATCTCAAAAAATTTTATGAACCCTGATAAAATATGTTATTTTTCTTTAGTCCTGGTATTTTGCTAATCAGTAAAAAAAAAATATTTACTTTTTCCCCATAGTAAAAGCAAAATAGTTGCTTAATTCCTAACACTAAAACATGTTTTAACATGTAATACCTCGTGTCGGGTCTGTGTTCCCGGGAACAGCTGGTGATTTAAAGTAAACAACTTAGGATGGTCACCGAACGTTCCAGGAACAGAAACATTCTCAGGGTCGTGCAGCCGAGGAACGCCCCTCAAACACCAGCCTTTGAAAAGACGCACGCCCGTGTGGGAGGCTCCTCAGACCCGCTATAGGACCCATTAACACAGAGAGAAAACAAGACTCCCACAGCAAACACGTTTCTAGGATAGTGCGTACAAAAACAGAACGGAATAACACCGGCAGGGTAGCTGAGGGACAGACAGGCACTCTGATTTGAGAGCAAGACACAATCTGCGACAGAGCTGGACAGCCACGCAGACAGACGCGTTTGCACAATCAGCAACAGACTGATAGACGCCCAGAAATACAGAGATAGACTGACAGACAGAGAGATAGACAGGCGCACAAGCAAACTTTAATACAAACCGTCCCAGCCGGTATTACACACACACAGTCGCTCTCACTCTCCCTCCCAGTCCCGCAGCGATGCTGGTGTCCCTCGCTCTCCTCGTCCTGGGCTCAGCGCTCTTTCTCAGCTTGGTTCTTCGGCGGGGTGTCCCCGGCGCCGCCCCTCCAGCAGCCCGCATGCCCGGACCGTGGGCTCTGCCGGGTCTCGGCAACCTGCTCGATCTGGGGCGAAGAGACCTGCCGGAGCATCTCAACAGACTAGCGAGGCGGTACGGCGACATCTACCGGCTGCGCAGCGGAAACACTGGTACATTATTATTATTATTATTATTATTATTATTATTATTATTATTATTATTATTATTGCATACGTTTACTTATAAATGAACATCGAATTGTATTACTACAGTTTACGGTACACTGCTGTCTCTCATTAAACTAACAAAATAAACTATAACACAGTTAGACATTTTCATTTGCTTTCACAGACCCTGATTAGCACTAATCTTGGGCTGCCTGACCGGAGGTAACATTAGCCGTACAAGCCTAGTGCTGATCGGGGTCTGGTAGATAGATTTATTATTATTTATTTATTTATTTATTTATTTATTTATTTATTTATTTATTAGCAGACGCCCTTATCCAGGGCGACTTACAATCGTAAGCAAATACATTTCAAGTGTTACAGTACAAGCAATAATACAATAAGAGCAAGGACAGAGCGAAGGAGACACCTTCACACAGGGTATGGAATGGACTGCCTGGTCATGTTGTTGAGACAGAATCACTGGGATCTTCAAGACCCGACTTGACAAAGTTTTTAGATGAATCAGCTGCTGAGAACCGGTCGAGCTCTAATGCGCCGAATGGCCTCTTCTCAAACGTTGTTAAATTGTTGTGTGCGTGTGGAGTGTGTGCGTGATGACATTGATCTGTGAAATCCTGACGCTCCCTCTAGTGGTACGCGGCCGGTACTGCAGCGTGTGTATTTCTGTGCAGATATCGTGGTGTTGAACAGCACTGAACTGATCCGTGAAGCTCTGCTCAAGAAATGGTCCGACTTCGCTGGACGCCCGCACTCTTATACAGGTAGGGAGGAGAGGGGATTCACACGAGAACTCACACTGAAACTGTTGTCCGTGGATTGTACACGTGCTATACTTTACTGCAGGGGTTTCAACCGGGAACGTCTCAGGGTCATGCGGGTGCCAAGGTCGAAAATAAAAGTACAAGAAAATAATTATCTTGAATTGATTTTTTTTTTTCAAAAATTGATACATTTCCTACTTGCAAAAGAAAAACGAAGGAAGAAAACACAGAATGCTATACCGAGTCCCTTTGGGACATGTGTGTGTTGGCTTTAATAACAAGTTTATCATGTTAATAATTATTAGGGTTGTCGCGAGGTTATTGTTTTGCTATTGTAAACATTTTAAGTTGCACATGTAATTAAGCTGAGATGGGAAGTAAATCCTAACGTGATAAACACTTACACTGCAGACAGTTTTGAAAGCGAATACGAGTGTTTCTGAAGAGATTCCCCAATATTGTCTTTTGATTCTGTGCATCCAAACACTTGAAATTTAAAAGTTTGAAGAATTACTGTTTGCTATTCTGTCCTAAACCAGCAGTTCTTCAGTCCCAAACGGTTCACATAAATGATATAGTAAATAAACGGGGAGATGTATTTGTTAATCAGATTATTCTGACTTTTATTGCAACTGTGGTACCATTCAGTAGAGTTTACATTGTAAAGGGTACTAAAGCTGAAACATGCTGAAAATAAAGACTGCTTTACTGAACAAGGGATTTGAACGAACTCCCTTTTTCACGATTTTTTTTTAAATTACTAAAACACTGAATTATCGAGGCATCACTGGACTGCGCATTTAATTAAAGAGGTTTTGGTGCTCCATGCGCTGGTTTACTACACTCGGCCAGAGTTTAGTTTCAGACAGACAGACAGAGTCCCACAGTCCTGCTCAGTTTGACGCTGCAGTATTAATATAGCGCTCGTGATCCAGACAATCACCAACACAAATTCAATCCGAAGTGTCAGAATGCACCCATAACGTATTCGTTGTGCTGCATTGTGACTGTACCTTCAGCAAAGACGATTGTTTCTTGTGGTCAAGTCCAGTAAATGATCCACACCGCCTGGAAATCAGCAGAGGTGTGTATTCATGTTCGATGAGCCGCTGGTCACTACAGACAGACAGTGTTCCATACACTGTCCCTTATGAAAATGTCCCTTAATAAAAGCACAGCAAAGTGCAATGAAGCACAATGAGGTAAAGCATAGGCAAGCATTGTAAAGACCAGCGAGGTATGGTAAAGCATATTAATAAACAGGGAAAACGAGGGTTAACTCTGGTAATGCATCAGTGTAGGGTCTTGTGCATTGCTGTGTGTCTCAGTGTAGGGTCTGTGCATTGCTGTGTGTCTCAGTGTAGGGTCTGTGCATTGCTGTGTGTCTCAGTGTAGGGTCTGTGCATTGCTGTGTGTCTCAGTGTAGGGTCTTGTGCATTGCTGTGTGTCTCAGTGTAGGGTCTGTGCATTGCTGTGTGTCTCAGTGTAGGGTCTGTGCATTGCTGTGTGTCTCAGTGTAGGGTCTGTGCATTGCTGTGTGTCTCAGTGTAGGGTCTTGTGCATTGCTGTGTGTCTCAGTGTAGGGTCTTGTGCATTGCTGTGTGTCTCAGTGTAGGGTCTGTGCATTGCTGTGTGTCTCAGTGTAGGGTCTGTGCATTGCTGTGTGTCTCAGTGTAGGGTCTGTGCATTGCTGTGTGTCTCAGTGTAGGGTCTTGTGCATTGCTGTGTGTCTCAGTGTAGGGTCTGTGCATTGCTGTGTGTCTCAGTGTAGGGTCTGTGCATTGCTGTGTGTCTCAGTGTAGGGTCTGTGCATTGCTGTGTGTCTCAGTGTAGGGTCTGTGCATTGCTGTGTGTCTCAGTGTAGGGTCTTGTGCATTGCTGTGTGCCTCAGTGTGTGTCTCAGGGTCTTGTGCATTGCTGTGTGTCTCAGTGTAGGGTCTGTGCATTGCTGTGTGTCTCAAGTGTAGGGTGTAGGGTCTGGGTGCATTGCTGTGGGTCTCAGTGTAGGGTCTGTGCATTGCTGTGTGTCTCAGTGTAGGGTCTTGTGCATTGCTGTGTTTCAGGGAGAGTGCATCTCGTTGCGGAGGTCTCAAGGACCTGTCCCTGGGTGATTACTCCCCTGTGGCGAGGGAGAGGAAGTGAGGGGCTGGTCCAGGGTGCACTGCAGTGTCTCAGCCGAGCCTGTGCAAACCAGTGAAGAGTCTTGTGGTGACCAGAGGGAGAGGGTCCAGACAACTGAGTCAGGTCAGAAGTGAGGGAGACAGCAGAGGGAGTGAAAGAGGGTCTTGTGAAGAGGGGAGAAGAGGGAGAGAGTGTGAGGGAGAGAGTGAGCAGAGTGTGAAAGAGGGAGAGTGAAGAGGAGAGAAGGCTGTCCAGGGAGAGAGAGCCGAGCAGAGGAAAGAGGGAGAGGAAGAGGGGGGGAACTGAAGAGGAGAGAGTGTGGGAGAGAGCAGAGGTGAAAGAGGGAGAGGAAGAGGGAGGAGAGGAAGAGGGAGAGAGGAGGGAGGAGAGGGAGAGGGAGGGGAGAGTGAAGAGTGAGAGAGTGTGAAGAGGGACACATTGAGAGAGAGAGAGGAGAGAGAGGGAGTGAAGAGTGAGAGAGAGGGGGAGTGAAGAGTGAGAGTTTGAGGGAGAGAGCAGTGTGAAAGAGGGAGAGTGAAGAGGGAGAGAGTGAGGGGGAGAGAGTAGAGGCAGAGCGAGAGTGATAGAGAATGAAACTCTGTGTAGTCAGTTTATCTTAACCAGTGATCAGCAAAGTTTTTCAGTCTGTGGCCCATATTTATCATTATAATATAATATCAATAATACTAAAATAAACTCCCCCACCCCTTCCTCCCTCCTGTCCCTCTCCCTGTCTCCTCTTCCCCTTCCATCCTTCTTGTCTCCCTTCCCTCCCTCTTGTCCCCCCTGTCTCCAGGAGTTGTCCCGCTATGCCGGCCGTGCAGTGGACCTGTCCTCTGATTTCTCCATGTGCTCCTGCAACATCATCTGTACCCTCACCTTCGGAACCCGGGTGAGAGTCGGAGAGGAGAGAGAGAATGGAGAGGGGAGAGGGGAGAGGGGAGAGGGGAGAGGGGAGAGGGGGGGGCCATGCTGACTGACTGTTGAGTAACGTCTGTGTGTATGATTGTGTCTGATTCTGATTGTGTCTGATTCTGATTGTGTCTCTGATTCTGACTGTATCTCTGTCGCTCCCTGTCAGTTTGAGAAGGAGGACAGTGAGTTTGTTGGTATCCACGCGTGTCTCAATGAGATTCCTGTCCCTGTGGGGTCTCCTCTGATCAACGCACTCTCTCCTTCCCTCTTCTCAGAGTAAGAGCCACCAGGACTGCTCCACACACACTCACTGAGGGAAGAGTCACTCCATTGCTACACACACTGAGAGGAAGGTTACTCCACCTCTACACACACACACCCGAGAGGAAGAGTCACTCCATTGCTACACACACTGAGAGGAAGGGTCCACTCCACTGCTGAACACACTGAGAGGAAGAGTCACCCACCTCTTGTGTCACTCACTGAGAGGAAGAGTCACTCCACTGCTACACACACTGAGAGGAAGAGTCACTCCACTGCTACACACACACTCACTGAGAGGAAGAGTCACTCCGCTGCTACACACACTGAGAGGAAGAGTCACTCCACTGCTACACACACTGAGAGGAAGAGTCACTGCCACTGCTACACACACACTCACTGAGAGGAAGAGTCACTCCACCTACACACACTGAGAGGAAGAGTCACCCACTGCTACACACACACTCACTGAGAGGAAGAGTCACTCCACTGCTACACACTCACTGAGAGGAAGAGTCACTCCACCTCTACACACACTGAGAGGAAGGGTCACTCCACCTCTACACACACTGAGAGGAAGAGTCACTCCACCTCTACACACACTGAGAGGAAGAATCACTCCACCTCTACACACACTGAGAGGAAGAGTCACTCCACCTCTACACACACACTCACTGAGAGGAAGAGTCACTCCACCTCTACACACACTGAGAGGAAGGGTCACTCCACCTCTACACACACTGAGAGAAGGGTTACTCCACCTCACACACACACTGAGAGGAAGAGTCACTCCACCTCTACACACACACACTCACTGAGAGGAAGAATCACTCCACTGCTACACACACTGAGAGGAAGAGTCACTCCACTGCTACACACACTGAGAGGAAGGGTCACTCCACCTCTACACACACTGAGAGGAAGGGTCACTCCACCTCTACACACACTGAGAGGAAGGGTCACTCCAGCTCTACACACACTGAGAGGAAGAGTCACTCCACCTCTACACACACTGAGAGGAAGGGTTACTCCACCTCTACACACACACTCACTGAGAGGAAGAGTCACTCCACTGCTACACACACTGAGAGGAAGAGTCACTCCACCTCTACACACACTGAGAGGAAGAGTCACTCCACTGCTACACACACTGAGAGGAAGAGTCACTCCACCTCTACACACACTGAGAGGAAGAGTCACTCCAGCTCTACACACACTGAGAGGAAGAGTCACTCCACCTCTACACACATTGAGAGGAAGGGTCACTCCACCTCTACACACACACTCACTGAGAGGAAGAGTCACTCCACTGCTACACACACACCCACTGCAGGACTACTGTTTTGTCTGGAAGTCATCAATTGATTTAAAATTAATTAAATATCATATGAAATAAATTATTATTATTATTATTATTATTATTATTATTAGTAGTAGTAGTAGTAGTAGTCGTAGTAGTCCTAGTAGTAGTAGTAGTATTGTTCTCATTCATTTGCTCTTCTTGTTATTCATTTCCTCTCCCCCCTGGTTGTTTAATCAGAAGCTTCCGAACCCTGCATTTTCCAGGCTGCTGCATGCTGTGAACCGCAGAGACGAGATTGTGAGCAATCACATCCAGCAGCACAAGGTGAGCAATCACATCCAGCAGCACAAGGTGAGCAATCACACCCAGCAGCACAAGGTGAGCAATCACATCCAGCAGCACAAGGTGAGCAATCACACCCAGCAGCACAAGGTGAGCAATCACACCCAGCAGCACAAGGTGAGCAATCACACCCAGCAGCACAAGGTGAGCAATCACACCCAGCAGCACAAGGTGAGCAATCACATCCAGCAGCACAAGGTGAGCAATCACATCCAGCAGCACAAAGTGAGAGACACACACACACACACATACAGCTGCTCTGCTACACACACACACTGCTGTGTTGTATTGTATGTGTTGTTGTACTGTGTTTTATCTCATTGTATCGTATTGTGTTGTGTTTATAGTATTCTATCTCACTGTATTGTGATTTAGGACAGGGCTGGGTATGACGATGCAGCTGACATCACCGATGCCCTGCTGCAGTCCCTGTCCCAGCCTGCGGAGGTGATGGAGAGCCAGGAGCGAGTCACAGAGCAGCACATCCACATGAGCATCGTGGACCTGTTCATCGGAGGCACTGAGACCACCGCAGCCTGGCTGTGCTGGGCTATAGCCTTCCTGCTGCACCGGCCAGAGGTGAGCCAAACACCCATCCCACCCTCCCTCCCTCCTCCCTCTCACACCCCCACCCTCCCTCCCTCCTCCCTCTCACACCCACCCTCCCTCCTCCCTCTCACACACCCACCCTCCCTCCTCCCTCTCACACAACCTCCCTCTCACACACCATCCCACCCTCCTCCCTCCCACACCCCCACCCTCCCTCCTCCCTCCTCCTTCTCACACAACCTCCCTCTCACACACCCTCCCTCCTCCCTCCCACACACACACACACACACCCTCCCTCCTCCCTCTCACACACCATCCCACCCTCCTCCCTCTCACACACACACCCTCCTTCCCTCCCTCCTCCCTCTCACACACCCATCCCACCCACCCTCCTCCCTCTCACACACCCACACCCCTCCCTCCACCATCCCACCCTCCTCACACCACCATCCCACCCCTCCCTCCTCCCTCTCACACACCATCCCACCCTCCTCCCTCATCCCACCCTCCTCCCACCCACACACACACCCACCCTCCCTCCCTCCCTCCTCCCTCTCACACACCCACCCTCCCTCCCTCTCACACACCATCCCACCCTCCCTCCTCCCTCCTCACACACCATCCCACCCTCCCTCCTCCCTCTCACTGTCACACACCTCCCTCCTCCCTCTCACACCATCCCACCCTCCCCTCCCTCCTCCCCCCTCCCTCTCACACACCCTCCCTCCCTCCTCCTCCACACCATCCCACCCCCTCCTCCCTCCTCCCTCTCACACACCCACCCTCCCTCCTCCCTCTTCCCTCCCTCTCAAATGTCCCACCCTCCCCTCCTCCTCCCTCTCACCCCATCCCTCCCTCCTCCCTCTCACCCAACTCCCCTCACACACCCTCCCTCCCCCTCCATACAACCCTCACCTCAGACCTCCCACCATCCATCCCACCCTCCTCCCTCACACACCCACCCTCCCTCCTCCCTCCTCCTTCTCTGTGCAACCTCCCTCACACACACCCTCCCTCCTCCCTCCCACACACCCTCCTCCTCCTCCTCCCACCACTCACACACACACCTCTGGCCTCCTCTCACACACCATCCCACCCTCCTCCCTCTCACACACCCACCTCCCTCCCTCCTCCCTCCCTCACACCCATCCCACCCACCCTCCTCCCTCTCACACACCCACCCTCCCTCCTCCCTCTCACACACCATCCCACCCTCCCTCCTCCCTCTCACACACCCACCCTCCTCCTCCTCCTCTCTCACACACCTCCTCCTCCCTCTCACACACCATCCCACCCTCCTCCCTCCCACACACCCACCCTCCCTCCTCCCTCACACACCCACCCTCCTCCTCCCTCTCACACACCCTCCTCCCTCCTCCTCTCACACCCTCCCTCCTTTCTCACACACCCACCCTCCCTCCCTCCTCTCTCACACACCCACCCTCCTCCCCCTCCCTCCTCCCTCTCACACACCCAACCCACCCTCCCTCTCACACCACCCACCCCTCCTCCTCCCTCTCCACCCATCCCACCCTCCCTCCTCCCTCTCACACACCATCCCACCCTCCTCCCTCACACCCACCCTCCCAATCCCTCCCTCCCACTGTGCCACCCAATGTCTCCCTCCCACCCTCCTCTCACACCCACCCTCCCTCCCTCCCTCCCTCTCACACCCATCCCTCCCCCTCCTCCTCCCTCTCACACACCATCCCTCCTCCCTCCTCCCCTCCTCCACTCTCACACACCCTCCCTCCCTCCTCCTCCTCTCACACCAACACCATCCCACTCCTCCCTCTCACACACCCACCCTCCTCCTCCCTCCCTCCTCCCCCACCTCCCTCCTCCCTCCCACACACACACACACACACACCTCCCTCCTCCCTGTCTCACACCATCCCACCCTCCTCCCTCACACACCCACCCTCCTCCTCCCTCCTCCCACACACACACACACCCTCCCTCCCTCCTCTCACACACCATCCCACCCTCCTCCTCTCCACACACACCCTCTCACCCTCTTCCCTCCCAATGTCCCACTTCTCAATGTCTCACACCCTCCCTCCTCCCTCCTTCTCACACTGTGTACCCTCTCAAACACCCTCCTTCTCCCTCCTCCTTTTGCAATGTCTCTACACCCTCCCTCACTCCCTCCCTCTACACTGTGCTGTCCCTACTCCCAATCTCACACACCCTCCTTCCTGTTTGCCCTCCCTCCCTCTCACACCCTTCCCACACACCCACTGTTCACATACTTGCTCCCTCCTCCATACTCCTCCACACAACCTCCCTCCTCCTCCCTCTCACACAACCTTCTCCCTACTCCTCCTCCTTCTCCAACCTCTCACAGACCCTCCCTCCCTCCTCCCTCCCTCGCACCCTCTCATACACCCTCCCTCCCTCTAACCTCCTCCCTCTCACACACCCTCCATCCTCCCTCCTGTTTGCAATGTCTCTACGCTGTGCTGTGCTGTTTGCAATGTCTCTATACTGTGCTGTGCTGTTTGCAATGTCTCTATACTGTGCTGTGCTGTTTGCAATGTCTCTACACTGTGCTGTGCTGTTTGCAATGTCTCTGCACTGTGCTGTTTGCAATGTCTCTGCACTGTGCTGTTTGCAATGTCTCAACACTGTGCTGTGCTGTTTGCAATGTCTCTATACTGTGCTGTGCTGTTTGCAATGTCTCTATACTGTGCTGTGCTGTTTGCAATGTCTCTACACTGTGCTGTTTGCAATGTCTCTGCACTGTGCTGTTTGCAATGTCTCAGCACTGTGCTGTGCTGTGCTGTTTGCAATGTCTCTACACTGTGCTGTGCTGTTTGCAATGTCTCTACACTGTGCTGTGCTGTTTGCAATGTCTCTACACTGTGCTGTGCTGTTTGCAATGTCTCTATACTGTGCTGTGCTGTTTGCAATGTCTCTACACTGTGCTGTGCTGTTTGCAATGTCTCTGCACTGTGCTGTTTGCAATGTCTCTGCGCTGTGCTGTGCTGTTTGCAATGTCTCTACGCTGTGCTGTGCTGTTTGCAATGTCTCTACGCTGTGCTGTGCTGTTTCCCAGGTGCAGGAGCAGGTGTACTCTGAGCTGTGTGATGTGCTGGGCTCTCAGCGCTACCCTCTGTACAGCGACCGAGACCGGCTGCCCTTCCTCACTGCCACCATCAACGAGGTGCTGAGACTCAGACCAGTGGCGCCCCTTGCAGTACCGCACAGGGCCACTAGGGACAGCAGGTGACGCACACAGCAATATTTACAAACAACATTTGAGAGAGAAATGCGTGCGCTTTCTCATTGTAAAAAAGCATTAACTTGGCAGTGAACATGACCACTCAGTGTTGTTTCTGAATATGGCCCTTAGCTTGCAGTACCACACAGCGCCACCAGGCGACTAGCATGTGACAGAGATCATTTTATCCATAGCGTCAATCGGAATTGTAAGGTTAAAACTATAAGAAACTGTCAGGTGGAGTGTGACGGGGTTTTGCCCGCCCCTGGGTGTATTTTGGGTTATTTCGTATAGTTTGGGTTGGCACGGGTGAGTTAAAATGTATGTTGGTGTGTGGGCACGGGGAAGTCACAAATAGTTCACATGCAGACTGTGCCTGGACTAATTGAATGATCGATTAGCAAGCGAGTCCCGGCCCAGCTGCATAAAAGAGTCACGGATTTCTCACTCTGGGTTGGGTGTTCAGTGGAACGAGAGAGCGAGATTGTAAGAACTTAAGAAATAAAGAAACATAACCGTTGCTACTCGTGCTGGGTTTAAACAGCACGATACTTGTTTGTTTGTGTGTCTCTGAGTATTTGTTTTGGCCATCATGCCATTATGTTTTCTGTGCACCGTTTTGTTTGTTTAAACCTTTTATTTTCTTATTAAAACGTGCATCAGCGCTTCACTCGCAGTATTGTTGTCTGTCTCTTCCTGGCCTGACGTCACCACAAGCCATCCTTGTGACGCAGACACACGTTTTTTGTCAAGTGCTGATGAAGCAAACAAAACAAACCCATTGCACCCTGCTGTTGTGAAGCTGGCCCTGGCTGCTCCTCTTGTTTTCTGCAGCATCGCCGGGTACTTCATTCCGAAAGACACAGTCGTGATCCCAAACCTGTACGCAGCGCACCACCACCCCAGGGAATGGACTGATCCACACAGCTTCAGACCTGGTAAGACATGCAGTCAGGATCTGTTCCAGTCAGTGCGCTGTACTTTCAAAACGTTTCCTCCAGTCTTTAATTAACGCCTATTTTTATAAGGAGGTAAAACGGCTATTAATTTTACAGAACTAGAACCAAACAGCCAGTTTTGTTCAGCCCTCTCTCTTCTCCTCTCAGAGCGTTTTGTGAGCAGTCTTGCCCCGCGGGTGCCCCTGCAGTGTCTGCTCCCCTTTGGCGTGGGAGCGAGGCTCTGCCTGGGCGAGGCTGTAGCCAGGATGGAGCTCTTCCTCTTCACCGCACACCTGCTGCGCGACTTCAAATTCCTTCCCCCGCACGGCCAGGGCCCCCCAGACCTCACTGGACAGGCCGGCATCGTGCTCAAGGCCCGCCCCTTCCTGGTCAGGGCCCTCCCTCGACCAGGACTTCCTGTCTAGAGAGGAGAATGGGGAGGGTTTATTGAAAAATGACAGGGAAGGGGCGTGGCTTAGTATGCAGGATTGATTTTAAGATTTTAATGTAACATATAAAGCTCTAAATGGGACGGCTCCAGATTATTTGACAGAGATGTTGACTCCCTATGAGCCTCGACAGGTATTGAGGTCTGCTAGTTGTGCCCTTCTCTGTGTTCCAAGGGCGAGGCTAAAGAGGAAGGGAGCAGCAGCCTTGTGTGTTCAAGCCCCTCGACTCTGGAACTCCCTGCTGAGTCAGTTAGAAGAGATCCCTCCCTGGAAATGTTCAAGTCCAGGCTCAAGACAAATCTGTATAACTTAGCCTTTTAATTCCCACTTTTTAAGCTTATTTGTATTTGTATTTTATTCTAATTTTTATTGTATTTTTAAAATATACTCTCTGTTTAACTGTCTGTAAAGAGCTTTGAACCATTGTGTATGAAATGCACTCTATAAATAAAGATTATTATTATTATTATTATTATTATTATTATTATTAGTATGTGGGAGGTGTGGCTTCTAGTTTTTATGAGTTGTATTAAAAAATGACGAGCAAAGAGTTCTTTGAGGGTGTGGGGTTCTAGTTTAATGGGTGGGGCTTCTGTCTTAAAGTGACAGTGGTGTGGCTTATCATAAGAGGTGAGGCTTCAGAGGGTGAGGCTTGTATGTTAATGTGGTAGGACAAGAGGTTGGGCTTATTTGAGTGGAGAGGGTCTAGTTTAGTGGGCGTGGTTTGTTATTAAAGAGGGTGTGGTTCTGGTTTAGTAGGTGGTACTTTTTTAAATTTATAGACAATGGATGTGGCTTTGCTTCTTGGGAGTGGGGCTTATCTCTGAAAGCTGGTGGGTAAGGGTGTGGCTTGTTGTTTGAGAGGGTGGGGTTTCCAGTTAACTGGTCTCATAACGGACAGGCGTGTGTTCTTTTGTTAGTGGGAGCTGGAATTTAAAGAGTGTAGCATGTTTTTTTATACAATAAACTGTGACTTCCTTGTATACTGTTGTAGTTTCTCTGAATGCAATCGAAGGCAAAACCACAAGGATTAAAATAACCAGTTTGACTCTGAAACTACAAACTGCGTGTGTGTATCTGTTGCTGTTCCAAATATGCAATTCAGCGTAGATACGATTGTGATGATAACTGGTGATACCAGCCCAGTCTCGTTGCATCTCTCCTGTTTAGTCTGAACAAAATGCAGTTCCAGATATCTTGTTCTAAAATGAAAATAGACGTGTGCTGTAGCATGTGTCTCTTTCAAAACTGCACGTCTGAGACGGTGTAGTGAATGGAGGAGCACCGCAGGGAGGATCATTCGAATGGTTCTGTTTGTTACAATCCCTTTATCTACACAACAAGCTCTTCAAATAGGGCACTCTGTGGTTAGCTCCCCGCTTCATTCTTCTCACCTCCTCTGCTTCTGCTTGGAAACACATTGACAATTATTAAAAACAATTCAAAACTACTGACCCCAATTTGCTGGCTCAGGGATCCAAGACACAGGAATCTCCCAGTGCCGGAAATATATAAACAAGTGACTGCTCCAGCCTCGCTGTGCGTCCGTCCCTCTGAGCCAATGACACGCCAGCTCGGAAGCTGAAGGCCCAATCGGATTCAATGTGTCGCAGAGTTTAAAAACGCTGGGAGTCTCTGTGCAAACAGAAGAAACACCAGTGTTCAACTCGCAAGAGACAAAGGTGAGGTGTGTGTGTGTGTGTGTGTGTGTGTGTCTGTCTATCTGCCTGTGTATCTGATAGTGAGTTTATCTTTATGAATGTCTGTCTGATTATGTGTCTGTCTGTTATTATTATTATTACTTGTTTATTTATCAGACGTCTTTATCCAAGGCGACTTACAGAGACTAGGGTGTGTGAACTATGCATCAGCTGCAGAGTCACTTACAATTACATCTCATCCGAAAGACGGAGCACAAGGAGGTTAAGTGACTTGCTCAAGGTCACACAATGAGTCAGTGACTGAGGTGGGATTTGAACCGGGGACCTCCTGGTTACAAGCCCTTTTCTTTAACCATTGGACCACACAGCCTGTCTGTCTGTTTTTGTTTCTGTGTGTATCTGTATGTCTGTGTGCCAGTTAACCTGTCTATTTGTCATTGTGTGTGTGTGTGTGTGTGTGTGTGTGTGTATCTAATAGTTTAACTTTATGTATCTCTGTCTGCCTGTCTCTCTCTGTGTGTTCACCTGCCTGTCTGCCTGTCTTTCTGTCTGTTTTTTCTTCCTGTCTCTGTCTGTGTGTTCACTGTCTGCCTGTCTCTCTGTCTGTGTTCACCTGTCTGTCTGTCTCTCTGTCTGTGTTCACCTGTCTGCCTGTGTGTTGTCCTGTCTCACCTGTCTGCCTGTCTCTCTGTCTGTGTGTTCACCTGTCTGCCTGTCTCTCTGTGTGTTCTGTCTGCCTTTCTCTCTGTCTGTGTTCACCTGTCTGTCTGTCTCTCTGTCTGTGTGTTCACCTGTCTGTCTGTCTGTGTTCCCCTGTCTGCCTGTCTCTCTGTGTATTCACCTGTCTGCCTGTCTCTCTGTCTGCCTTTCTCTCTGTCTGTGTTCACCTGTCTGTCTGTCTCTCTGTGTGTTCACCTGTCTGCCTGTCTCTGTCTGTGTGTTCACCTGTCTGTCTGTCTCCTGTGTGCCTGTCTGCCTGTGTGTTCACCTGTCTGCCTGTCTCTCTGTCTGTGTGTTCACCTGTCTGCCTGTCTCTCTGTCTGTGTGTTCACCTGTCTGCCTGTCTCTCTGTCTGTGTGTTCACCTGTCTGCCTGTCTCTCTGTCTGTGTGTTCACTGTCTGCCTGTCTCTCTGTCTGTGTTCACCTGTCTGCCTGTGTGTTCACCTGTCTGCCTGTCTCTTTGTCTGTGTGTTCACCTGTCTGCCTGTCTCTCTGTCTGTGTTCACCTGTCTGCCTGTCTCTCTGTCTGTGTTCACCTGTCTGCCTGTCTCTCTGTCTGTGTGTTCACCTGTCTGCCTGTCTCTCTGTCTGTGTATTCACCTGTCTGCCTGTCTCTCTGTGTTCACCTGTCTGCCTGTCTCTCTGTCTGTGTATTCACCTTTCTGCCTCACAGTCTGTGTGTTACACCTGTCTGCCTGATAAATCAATAACTGTTGGTTCACCTGTCTGCCTGTCTCTCTGTCTGTGTGTTCACCTGTCTGCCTGTCTCTGCTCTCTCTCTGTGTGTTCACCTGTCTGCCTGTCTCTCTGTCTGTGTATTCACCTGTCTGCCTGTCTCTCTGTGTGTTCACCTGTCTGTCTGTCTCTCTGTCTGTGTATTCACCTGTCTGCCTGTCTCTCTGTGTGTTCACCTGTCTGTCTGTCTCTCTGTGTATTCACCTGTCTGCCTGTCTCTGTCTGTGTATGTTCACCTGTCTGCCTGTCTCTCTGTGTGTTCACCTGTCTGCCTGTCTCTCTGTGTATTCACCTGTCTGCCTGTCTCTCTGTCTGTGTGTTCCTGTCCCTGTCTCTCTGTGTGTTCACCTGTCTGCCTGTCTCTCTGTCTGTGTGTTCACCTGTCTGCCTGTCTCTCTGTCTGTGTATTCACCTGTCTGCCTGTCTCTCTGTGTATTCACCTGTCTGCCTGTCTCTCTGTGTGTTCACCTGTCTGCCTCTCTGTGTGTTCACCTGTCTGTCTGTCTGTCTGTCTGTCTGTCTCTTCCTGTGTGTTTGTTTTCCTGTCCATCTGAAAAACTCCTTCAAATATGTAAAATCTGTTGAGAAAAGGCAACACTGTGCAGTGAGGTTCAAGGAAGGCAAGTCTATAGAATGCCCACTGCAAGCATGGAGTAGAAGCTGAGCTCTTTACAATACAAACTGCATATATCGCTGATCACTGTCTCCAGCATGAATGTGCTCATTCAAACACAGCCTTTAAAAAATGTACTGCTTTTTTTTAGAAGGGATTGTGTAATTCAGCATGGAAAATATACTATTCTGGGTAGATGGGTCACTATAGAAGCTATGATGTGGTTAGTGGCACAGAGCCTCTTTATAGCAGGCTGTCTGGGGTAGTTGGGTGTGTGGGGAGATACTGTTCATTGGTAAAATCACCTCCACTCC
>CM072699.1:5237529-5256154 GCA_036884735.1 Huso huso | reverse complement strand
TCAGAGTCTGGGCAATGTTTTATAAACATAATAACCACTTTCAAACTGGGATTTTTCAATCTTCCTCCCTGCCGACGTAAACATTCGTCTGCCACATCAACTTGTGCCGTATTGAATTTAGCACTAACCTCTTTGGCTGTCAAACATTTTAAAATTGTATAAAGACGTCAGGTGGAGGAAGAGAGGATGGTCGTAGGAAGTGACGTAATAGTTGACGCAGTGAGCGAGAGAGAATGCAGTATAGCAAGAAGTCGTAATAGTTTTTTTGTTTTGTTTTTTGGTGTCTAAGCTTACTGTTAAAATTAATATATGAAATATAGCTTTGACACCACGGATGTTTTGTGTATGGGAAACTCGTTGGGACAGGAACTATGTCAAGTCAACGATTGAGGAATAAAGTGCCGAGTGATTTGAAACGTGCAGGATCAGTGAAGACGCCGACACGGTTTGCAATTTCGAATACACAAATGGTTATTTAATGCGTGGAGAGCAATCCATAGTGAGTGTTTTTTTTTGTTCAAACAATTGAAGCTGCGGGTAGTGGTCTGTTGCACGAGTCTGTGAAAGCAACGTGGATTCTGCTTGTTGTTTTAAAATAGCGAGACTGAAACCTGGAGTTTTTCATACTGCTGTATTACTAGCAAGACAAACCTGGAGTTTTCTGCATATTGCTGTATTACTAGCAAGACAAACCTGGAGTTTTCTGCATATTGCTGTATTACTAGCGAGACTGAAACCTGGAGTTTTTTATACTGCTGTATTACTAGCGAGACTGAAACCTGGAGTTTTTCATACTGCTGTATTACTAGCGAGACTGAAACTTGGAGTTTTTTTTCTTTTTTGTTTTTTTGTGTTTTTGTTGCCTACTGGATTGTTATGGAGTTGTCCTGCACGTGTATTTGAGGAGGACGGCTGACAACTGTAGCGGGACTTAACCAGTATTATGGAAGTTCCCGTCGTTTCTTTTTTGGGAAAATGACTGTTTAGATCTATGTCACTTCCTTTCTTATTTTGCTTGACTTTATTATAGCCTCTCGGTCATTATTACTGTTACATACCTTGATGCAAACTGCTTGTTTATTATCTGTATGTTGGTTGTTGGTGTAATGACTTGAAAAATATTGCCTGTTTGACAACCAGGTATATCTATGACCAGATTTAAAGAAAGTGTTTGATTATTTTCATACTAATGTATTTTTTTTTCCTTTATTTAAAACTGTATTAACTGTTTTTTTGCATATGAATCAGTTAAACTGAATTGCTATTTGCACAACCTGTGAGATGAATGTTTGTTGTATTGATGGTATAAAATTGGTTCTTAGCATATGAATCAGTTAAACTGAATTGCCATTTTCTCAATATGTGATATAGATGGTTTGTGAATGTTTGCTGTGTGTAAAGAACTGCACCCGAGGAATAACCATAGTTAATCCGTTAGGAGGGCTCAATATGAGTAATTTAATTACCATTTAACTATAAAAAATCTTATTGGCTATTCAGTTTAATTGCTTATGCTATGCTTAGGATAATGCGGAGACCATGTAAACTGAGAAATATACAATTGTATGTTTCTTAATAGATGTGTTATCAGTAATTGGGAACTAATTGGAGTACTAAAGGTGCCAAGGAAGAATGCTCTTAAATGTGTGGTTTGTGTAGTGTCAAAAAAAATAAGTGACAGTACTGGTTATGGAATAAATGTTAATTGGTGTTTATTTAAAACCCTATTCTTTGTTAAGTTATCAAAGAGTCAGTTGTAATTTTTATATTGTAGGGTCGTGCTGAGGTAGAAACTTTAGTTTTGCTACAAGGTCCGAGTAACGAGTTGTGGTTTTTTTTTTATTGGGAAGTTTATATATACTTTTCCTGGCACCGAACTTTATTATTAGGCCAATTTCGTTTACAAACTGCTTTGTTCAAACGAATCCAGAAATCCATTGCATCTTCGCCAGTCCTGGGAACCGTGTTGTAGAAATCAGCCAATGGCATACAGGAGTAAGTTAATTCACTGAAGTTTTGTTTCAGAATGTCAAACACAATTGATGGGTCTTGCTTGGGGTGCAGCTGGGTTTGCTACGCAAGGTAACTTTAACTATGTCCTTAGCTTTGCTCATCAGCTTGCCTAATATCTCTTCATATTGCTCATGGGTAGGGTAACCCTTTTTGCGCATATACAGTTTCATCAACTCCTCCCACTCGTGAATGGAACATTTGTCAGACTGGTCACCTCTAAAAACAGGAGGTTCTTTAATGCCAGGCTGGACAACTACTTTTCACTTTAGAGAGATCAAGATCAGAGGAAACAGGTTTATCTGTAGTCTGATGGTCAGGTAAGAAAGACTGGGAGCCAACAGAAGCATTATGTGTGCTTAATCTGACTGCAATGGAATCACCTATCAGGTGTGCTAACTGGTGATAAGATCACCCAAAGCCTCAATTGTAACATCTTGGTGTATGGGTGCAGATGATGCAGGTGCGATGGGCGTAGAACTAAAGCCAGGTGAGTGTAAGGGAAACAACCCTGGGAGCTGTGTACATTTGAATCATTATTTGCAAGGAATTTACCCCTACCAATGTCACATTTTTTTCTATGAGATACAGAACCGCTAACTCCAACAGAAAACCCACAATCTGAGTCATGTCCTGAAGCCATTGTAAATCAAATGCAGTATCTATAAAGAAGACCTTTAGGGATTTTTTTTATGAATGATTTAAAAAAAAAAAAAAAATAGGAATATAGATATACACACAATTACAAAAACCACTATTGAAATAGTAAAAAAAATATTTATATTCAAAAAATATATACAAATAAACAGTACAGTGCCAATAATATACAATTGCACTGCAGTCGAATCAGAATCGCATCAGAACAGGCGCGAGTCACGTGACGAAAGTACCTTACTGTCATGGAGACAGGCAGCAGACAGCGTGGCAATCCACCGGCGATCACACGAGAGTTGATCGGTTGATCCAAAAAAGAGTCACGGCACCACTGTAACCGGTTCACTTTTTGCTCCGTAATGTGAATGTCTCTGCGTTGTGTTTAATTTATTATTCTCGCTTCTGCTACTCTGTCCCCTATCCTTATCATACACGGACGACACAATTCAGGCACGGCAGGCAGTTTATTGTGGTTATTGCTGTTAAAATAAAAACAGATTTCAATTTCAGGCAGCAATGTACGTTTCCTTAAATCCCTCTTTCCATTCAAGCAGTGACTGGGTCAGTAGACAAGTACAATTATAACATGCATTTGCTGAAAAACAAAATTGAACAAAACCCCACTTACATGCTATCGCTGTATAGTCTACTAGATCCTACCACAAATGCAACAAAATATATGTATTAAAAAATATAAGCACTTATATGGGAATAAAAGCGTTACAGGTAGAAGTTATTTTCAGTTTGTTAATTACAAAACTATTGGAGTACTTTTATCTCGATAAAATTAAAGATTATGATTGGAGGAAATGTCATGATGCTTACCCTCTTTCCATTCAAGCAGTGACTGGGAAGAGGCAACCCGTAAAACGGAACTATTTAAAAGGGCATTGTCCACTCCCTTTGTCTCACCACAAGGTGTCAGAACAGTTAACCTCATTATCACAATTGACTTTTGGTGAAATTAAACTGGTAGAATTAAACTCTGTATTAAGAACATAAGAACATAAGAAAGTTTACAAACGAGAGGAGGCCATTCAGCCCATCTTGCTCGTTTGGTTGTTAGTAGCTTATTGATCCCAGAATCTCATCAAGCAGCTTCTTGAAGGATCCCAGGGTGTCAGCTTCAACAACATTACTGGGGAGTTGGTTCCAGACCCTCACAATTCTCTGTGTAAAAAAGTGCCTCCTATTTTCTGTTCTGAATGCCCCTTTATCTAATCACCATTTATGACCCCTGGTCCTTGTTTCTTTCAAGTCAAAAAGTCCCCGGGTTGACATTGTCTATACCTTTTAGGATTTTGAATGTTTGAATCAGATGCAGCGTAGTCTTCTTTGTTCAAGACTGAATAGATTCAATTCTTTTAGCCTGTCTGCATCGACATGCCTTTTAAACCGGGATAATTCTGGTTGCTCTTCTTTGCACTCTTTCTAGAGCAGCAATATCCTTTTTAACGAGGTGACCAGAACTGAACACAATATTCTAGGTGAGGGTCTTACTAATGCATTGTAGAGTTTTAACATTACTTCCCTTGATTTAAATTCAACACTTCTCACAATATATCCAAGCATCTTGTTAGCCTTTTTTATAGCTTCCCCACATTGTCTAGATGAAGACATTTCTGAGTCAACATAAACTCTAGGTCTTTTTTTTTCATAGTTCCCTTCTTCAATTTCACTATCTATCATATGATATTTATAATGAACATTTTATTTTACCACATGCAATACTTTACACTTTTTCTTATTAAATTTCATTTGCCATGTGTCTGCCCAATTTTGAATGGTCTAGATCATTTTTGAATGACCTTTGCTGCTTCCAACAGTGTTCACACTCCTCCTATTTTGTTATGTCTGCAATTTGCTTGGTTTGCTTATATAGTCTAAATCATTAATGTAGATTAGGAATAGCAGAGGACCTAATACTGATCCCTGTGGTACCACTGGTTACCTCACACCCATTTCGAGTTTCTCCTCTAATCAGTACTTTCTGTTTTCTACATGTTAACCACTCCCCTAATCCATGTGCATGCATTTCCTTGAATCCCTACTGCGTTCAGTTTGAGAATTAATCTTTTATGCGGGACTTTGTCAAAAAAGCTTTCTGGAAATCTAAATAGACCATGTCGTATGCTTTGCAGTTGTCCATTTTCAATGTTGCATCCTCAAAAAAAAAAAGCAGGTTAGTTAGACCACGATCTCCCTTCGGTAAAAACCATGCTGACTGTCTCCCAGGATATTGTTACCATATAGGTACTTTTCAATTTTAGATCTTATTATAGTTTCCATAAGTTTACATATAATAGAAGTCAGGCTTATTGGTCTGTAGTTACCTGGTTCGGTTTTGTCTCCCTTTTGTGGATCGGCGGTACGTTTTGCAATTTTCCAGTCTGTTGGTATAACCCCTGTGTCAAGAGACTGTTGCATGATCTTGGTTAGCGGTTTGTAAATAACTTCTTTCATTTCTTTGAGTACTATTGGAAGGATCTCATCCGCCCTTGGGATTTGTTTATTTTAAGAGCTCCCTAGTCCCTTAACACTTCTGTGAAAGGTTCTTTACAAGCCGCTAACCAAGATCATGCAACAGTCTCTTGACACAGGGGTTGTACCGGATGGACTGGAAAATAGCAAACGTAATACCGTCCAAAAAAAGGGAGACAAAACTGAACCAGGTAACTACAGACCAATAAGCCTGACTTCTATTATATGTAAACTTATGGAAACTATAATAAGATCCAAAATGGAAAAATTACCTATATGGTAACAATATCTGGGGACAGCCAGCATGGTTTTAGGAAAGGGAGATCATGTCTAACTAACCTACTTGACTTTTTTTTCGAGGATGCAAATTGAAAATGGACAACTGCAAAGCATACGACATGGTCTATTTAGATTTCCAGAAAGCTTTTGACAAAGTCCCCGATAAAAGATTAATTCTCAAACTGAACATAGGGATTCAAGGAAATGCATGCACATGGATTAGGAGTGGTTAATTAGAAAACAGAAAGTACTGATTAGAGGAGAAACCTCGAAATGGAGTGAGGTAACCAGTAATGGTGTACCACAGGGATCAGTATTAGGTCCTCTGCTATTCTAATCTACATTAATGATTTAGACTCTGATATAGTAAGCAAACTCGATAAATTTGCAGACGACACAAAAATAGGAGGAGTGGCAGAAATTGAAGCAGCAAAGGTCATTCAAAATGATCTAGACCGCATTCAAAATTGGGCAGACACATGGCAAATGAAATTTAATAGAGAAAGTGTAAAGTATTGCATGCGGTAAAAAATGTTCATTATAAATATCATATGGGAGATAGTGAAATTGAAGAAGGGAACTATGAAAAGACCTAGGAGTTTATGTTGACTCAGAAATGTCTTCATCTAGACAATGTGGGAAGCTATAAAAAGGCTAACAAGATGCTTGGATATATTGTGAGAAGTGTTGAATTTAAATCAAGGGAAGTAATGTTAAAACTCTACAATGCATTAGTAAGACCTCACCTAGAATATTGTGTTCAGTTCTGGTCACCCTGTTACAAAAGGATATTGCTGCTCTAGAAAGAGTTTAAAAGAAGAGCAACCAGAATTATCCCGGTTTAAAAAGGCATGTTTGACATGACAGGCTAAAAAGAATTGAATCTATTCAGTCTTGAACAAAGAAGACTACGCGGCGATCTGATTCTATTCAAAATCCTAAAGGTATAGACAATGTCAACCCGGGGACTTTGACTTGAAAAAAAAAGGACCAGGGTCATAAATGGAGATTAGATAAAGGGGCATTCCAGAACAGAAAATAGGAGGCACTTTTTTACACAGAGAATTGTGAGGGTCTGGGAACCAACTCCCCAGTAATGTTGTTGAAGCTGACACCCCTGGGATCCTTCAAGAAGCTGCTCGATGAGATTCTGGACCAATAAGCTGATTAACAACCAAACGAGCAAGATGGGCTGAATGGCCTCCTCTCGTTTGTAAACTTTCTTATGTTCTTATGTTCTTATGTTCTGCCTCTGTTATGCTAAAGTTATATAAAACTGGATAGGAACAGGTCGCATGGGCATGTTGACCGTGTCCTCTTTGTAAAAAACCCTTTGAAAAGTAATCATTTAATATATTTGCTATTTTTTTTTCTTCATCTATGATTTTTGCCATTTGTGTCTCTTAGACATTTAACCTCCTCTTTTGAATGTTCTCTTGCTGTTATAATGGAAAAAACATTTTGAATTGGTTTTAGCCCCCCTTAGCAATATTGATTTCTATCTCTCTCTTGGCCTTTCTAACTTCCTTTTTTGACTTGTGTTTGCAGTTCCAAGTACTCTTTGTGTACTTTGTTTTTGGTCCCTTTTTTTTTGCTGAATATTTTTTTTAATTGAATCTATTAAACCATTTTGCCATTTTGTTTTAGATTTAGATTGGTCTACTTTTTGGGATGTAATTGTTTTTATGAGATCTAGTACTACATTTTTAAAAAAAACAGCCATCCTTTTCTGTGGATGTTTTCTATTTACTTCAATCTACTTCTGTTGGTCTCTGTTTCATACCTTCATACTTTTGGGGTTTTAAAAAAACACTTCAAATGAGACCATGTTAGGGTCTGAGTTTGCCAATAATCCCCTGACCTCTGTTTTAGTTATTCTGTCTTCGTTATTTGAAAAGACTAAATCAAGGCATGCCTCCCCTCTAGTCGGTGCCTTGACAAATTGCATTAGGAAGCAGTCATTTGTCATTTCCACCATTTCAATTTCGTCCTCGTCGTGCTCCCCACCGGTTCTCCCATCTTATATGGGGAAGTTGAAATCCCCCCCTTTTAGTATGGCTTTCTCCCTTTTTACACGCATTTCTAATGTCATTGTATAACAGATTATTTTGCTCGGCTGCCTGAATTTGGCGGTCTATAGCATGCTCCTATTATTATGCCCTTTGAATTTGTGTCCATTATTCTGACCATATTGATTCATGTTGTTTTCTTTGTCCAGATTTAACACCTGGGCTTCAAGACTATTTCTTATGTATACTGTTGTGTCGGGGATTCACTACTTATTAATTATGCACTTGAATACCAAGCATTGAACTAATTCTGTGCAAACCCTGTGCTCACATACTATTAAATACTTTAAATGCTGCGGAAGTGCCTAAATACAATTATACATTTTAAACACTCATGCCTCATTTACCAACATTATATCCTGTGTACCAACTACAATACACCAACATTACCACACCACATGCAACATATAACACACAAATACACACAGGGTCTCTTTTTTGTCTCTAGCGGACACCCACACAGTAATAAAAACCCTCTGTACCTCTTTCATCTCTCAAGGACACCCATTACACAGTAATAAAACCCTCTGTGTCTCTTGTCACCCAGCAGGATACCCCACACAGTAATAAAACCCTCTGTGTCTCTTTAGTCTCTCAGCAGATATCCACACAGTAATAAACCCTCTGTGTCTCTAGTCTCTCAGCAGATATCCACACAGTAATAAAAACCTCTGTGTCTCTTTCTGTCTCTCAGAGGACACCCCACACAGTAACACAACACCCCTCTTACAGATACATACCTGTTGACATTGCATTTGACAGAGATTTAATACAGTTGTTGAACATGCTGCCAGATCTTTGAAAACTCAATCGGTCGTATCCAATGGCATTCATCAAAGTAGACAATCTTGCAGAAAGACCAGAGATGTGCTGTCTTCTTTCCTTACCATCTCTATGTCTAATGCTGCTGAGTGCAGCTTTTCGTGCCTTTGACGGCTGAAAAACATACAATCATCCATGACTGAACAGTGTTTAAACCACCTCCTACCAGAAAATACATCCGGAGGAAACGACCGACACTGATGGGATTACAAGTGTGAGTTAATAGCAAGTCCTAACTTTTTCATTGAGAAAGTTCAAAAGAGATGATGACAACAAAATAATTTGTTTTGCCTTTTACAACAAAACAGTCTTGTAGTTTGCACATCCCAGGTTTTTTTCTGCCAGTACCATAACGCTGGAGGGGTAAGCGTCATTTTTCAAAACTGCCGCTAATCAAATATGGATCAGCTAAGACTGAATAATTTGACATTAATGTCAATCAAGTGTGGTAGCAGTAAAACAGTAAAGGGAATTCATTGAATATGCAAAGAGCCCCCCCCCCCCAAAAAAAAAAAGAAAACACAAAACAAACCGAGATAACAGTGTCTGGCCCCCATCAAACATAATTTGGCCCTGATTCAAATTATTTTCTTAGGGTAAAGCGAGCCACTGTGCCACTACTTCCATATGAAAGTACACACTGCTCACAAAAATACTGATATCAAATATATTACCCGTGCCCTGGAAGAGGGCACCACCCACTCACAAAACGATAGGTTACGGATGTAACCCGGTTCCCTAATAAGAGAAGCATGACTGCCAAACCATACTTTTGAGATATGCCTGCTTGCCATTGTCCCAACACGCATGCAGGAACTGTACACTGACAGTGCCTGTAGCTCACTGGACCCACTTAGCTGGAGGTGATAGCTAATAGAAAGCTGTCTTCAGAGAGAGATACTTCAGCTCTATGGTATCTGTGGGCTCAAACTGAGCCTTCGTGAGAACCTCCAGTACCACGCCTAGACTCCATTAGGGGATCGAACCGCCAAGCACCCTTTAGAAAACTGTCGCCAGAATATGAGCCCAGGGACACTGAGTCATGGGAACAAGATATGGCTGCTGCTAGGTACGCTTTTCAATGCAGAGGGGATTTACCTGCCTCTAGCAAATCTTGCAGGAACTGTAAAATAACTGACTAAAGGGCATCACACAGGATCAATATTTCCACTTGTAGGCGCACAGCTCTTGTGGAAGAAAGCCAATGTACCAGACCCTTGCTGAAACAGATTCTGAATGGCAGCTACTCTGTCATCCATCAGGTAGGCTTGCATATAAGGGAATCCAGAAGGACCCAATCAATCGCTGTGTGGGCCACTGCTCCTTCCTGGGACTGGGAAACAAATCAACCAGTTGTCCAGGTAGTTCATCACTGATCCCCTTGCAGCGCAAGGAGCTAGGATGACATCCATACACTCTGAAAATGTGTGGGGGGCTAGGAGGAGGAGTTTTAATGGCAGCAACAGAGACCTCAAAGGCGGCTCCCTGAAAGGCGAAGCGGAGAGTTATTTTACAATGCGCTGGACAGATAGAAACGATGGAAATACACGTCCTTTTGTTCCTCTCAGATAAACCATTCGCCCGGCTGGACAGCCTGGCGAATACGGGCGGATGCCAGCGCCTCGTTCTCCACCTGCCGACATCTTGTACTTGGTGAGGCGCTGCTGCAGCAATTCCTCAACTGCTGGAATGGTGTTCGGGGAGGTAGGGGCGCTTTGAAGGAAGGAGCCACCTTTACATGAGGCCACGATGAAATCGCATCAAGGGTCTTCCTCAGCAATGCTGACATCCGTTCTGTAACATCCGGGGCACCGCCGTGCAGGGCGGGTCAGCTTTGAGCCTGCTGCCTGGCCAGGGGCTCCCAACGCCGTGTGCCGCTCGGCCGCTGGCAGGGTACGTTGTGCAGGATATGCAAGCATGGAATTTATCCATGCTTGATGTCTGCACAGCCCCAAGGGCTTTGTTTAAACACTGGAGGGTGTAGACCTGTGTATTTAAGAACTCAGGCACCAAGGGTGCAGAAGCACCGAGGACACTAAGAGGCAGAATACAGTACTGGTGCACTGAAGGGCTGAGGCGCAGAGTGCAGGTGTTATTGACATGCTGTGACACTAAGCACCGAGGCACCGAAAGCATCTAAAGACCGAGGGCAGCCTGAGAGGCACCTAGCTTTTAACCATTAGAGTCAACACAACCCGGAGCTGCAGCATACACCAGGGTGGATACACAGAGCTGAGTGGTTGCTGGGTTAAAACCAGGAGAGCAGACAAAACACATACATGCACACAACATTAAAGCTGTGAGGGTAAATAGGAGCAGTCACCACAGCGTGGGGTGAACTGAATTCTAAGCGCACTGAAAGGGCTGACTGAGACAATCCAGAGGAGTAACTCCTGGCGGGGCCCCGTGGGATTGTGTGTCTCTTTTTTTTTCTTTTTTTTTTTAACTGCAATGGCGCAGGTAGAAAACAGAAAGCGGCGTGAGGCTGTTGAAAAGAAAAGATTAAACGAGCTGTTGTGTTATAGCTCACAGAAGCGGAGTGTCTGATTCCAGGGAAGTGTAAGATGGCTTCAGCAATAAAATTGCAGGGGAACTCCAGAAAACTTGAGAAAGAGAGTTGTTTCACAGGCTCGGTCAGCAACTGGACAAAGGGTGTCTAGCCTGACTGCATGCAGTCACACAACTGGGGCAGCGGTAGCCACAGCAGAGTGGGAGGTCCGCCTACAGCCAGAGGGCATCGGGAGGCACCGTGGTACTGGCAAGGGTGCCTAGTTTGGATCGCGTGCAGTAACACAACCGGGGCGCGTGTAGCTTGCAATGGCGGGGCACTGCCTACAGACGAGAGGGCAGCAGTGTGGGAGTAGTGGTTGGGGCTCTGGACCTTTGACCAGAGGGTGGTGGGTTCAATCCCAGGTGGGGGACACTGCTGCTGTAATGCCTTTGAGCAAGGTACTTTACCTAGATTGCTCCAGTAAAAAACCCAACTGTGTAAATGAGTAATTGTATGTAAAAAATAATGTGATATCTTGTAACAATTGTAAGTCGCCCTAGATAAGGGTGTCTGCTAAGAATAAATAATAATAATAATAATAATAATAACAGATGGGAGAAAAAAAGACAGAAGAGAGAATGAGACTTTTTAAAAAATAATCATTATTATTATTATTATTATTATTATTATTATTAATATTATTATTATTATTATTAATGTGGACCTACACACGCTTTTATGGGGTGAGTGGGTTTGAATAAAGTAGGGTCTGCCAACAGTAGGACCAGGCCTCATGGAGGAATCTTGACAGAGATCGAATGATTCTTGGTGTTAGATCTGCCTCTCACCTGTGAGGGCACAGTGCAAGAGGAACAGAGTACAACTTAATTAAATGGCACGACAATTTATTCCGTAGGGTAGGTAGTCGGTCATTTAGGAGAGGAACGAGCTACATTATCAAATTCAATGACCCGACGGCAAACGGTGTGGCATCCGAGGATTGAGAAGCCGATGCGTCATAACTTAGGGATGCGAGCAAAGGATATAAATAGGGGGGTAGCGACGTGATCTGTTCCTTTGTGAATGGTTAGAGAAAGAACCAAAAGAAACCCTGCAATTGTGAGAACCGTGAGTGTTGTATTTGTTAGGTCTGTCTTGTAACATTGTTCTGTTTGTGTCGCTTTAAGACTACTAACACTATCGGGCTGCAGCCGCAGGCCAGCAACAAATCCGACACCAGCATTTCCCTGTTTCACAACGTACTGTCTTTTCACCACAAACACTTAAATCATGCACCGTAGGAACTGTGTCTGTGTCTTTGTGTTTTGTGTGGGTGACAAACTGGACTTTTGGTTCCGGTCAAACCGCGGGAGTTTACAAAAAACCGAAGTGATACACGCCGCTGTATTCACTTCAGCATTATTATTTACAGGTATTTGCATTTAAGGCTCTGGACATTGTAAATTATCAATAAACACCCTTGCACCTGTTAGTAATTGTCTGTGGATGATACCTGCACTGCACTCACCTGTATCCACTCACCACTTTGCCACACAGGAAGCACGTTTTTTATTTTTTTAAGTGCACTCAACGGCAAAGCTGGAGTGTAAGAGTTTTTTTTACTTTAACAGTAATGAAAAAAACAACAGTGACAAACAACCTGTAAGAACTTGGCGCATACAGCAAGTAGGGCGCGATCAAGTCTCCCAGAGTCTCGAGTCAACAGTGCCAAAAGAAGCGGAGTTTCCGGTCTCGCTGGAGGATCACGTTCCTTCTTCGTCATTTTACTTTCAAACAGCTGCAAAAAAAGCAGAGGAAAAAGATAGAAACACATGGTAAGCTGCAAGGTTAGTAAAGCAGACTGTGATCGCAGGCTATTTGCAGGTTATAAAGCAGACCGCGACGGCAGGCTATTGCAAGGTTAGTAAAGCAGACGCGATGGGCCGAGCTATTGCAGGGTTAGTAAAGCAGACTGCGATCACCAGGCTATTACAGGTTGTTAGTAGCAGGCATAGATCGCCAGGCTATTGCAAAGGTTAGTAAAGCAGATTTCTGATCACCAGGCTATTGTAAGGTTAGTAAAGCAGACTGGGTCAGCAGGCTATTGCAAGGTTAGTAAAGCAGACTTCGTGATCACCTCAGGCTATTACAAGGTTAGTAAAGAAGACCGTGATCGCAGGCTATTGCAAAGGTTAGCAGCAGACTCGATCAGATTCTGGGGAAGTTGGCGAGGCAGACTTCCAGCTATAAATTAAGGGGAACGCCAGAAAACCGATAGAAAGAGCTCTTAAAAGAGTCAATCACATAACTGGAAGAGGTTAGTATTATACTCGCCTTATCTACCTGTTCGTGAAAGGCAAAGACTGAGCTCTCCGTGCAGTGGCTATTTTTGCCTCGGTAGGGCGATGACCGAGGACGTCCACTCCTGGAGGCGGCCTATTGGCAGCTTTGATATAAAATGCTCAGCAAATACCTGACAAGCAATGCATATCCCAAAAAAGTATGGTTTGGCCAGGTTATCTTTTTCCCCAAAAAAAATCTTATTTTGCCAAAACCTTTGTAGGTAAATGAGACGTGATGAAACAGTTTGCAGATTAGTAAGGGTTTGTAGAACATAAGAAAGTTGACAAATGAGAGAGGAGCCATTCAGCCCATCTTGCTCGTTTTTTGTTAGTAGCTTATTGATCCCAGAATCTCATCAAGCAGCTTCTTGAAGGATCCCAGGGTGTCAGCTTCAACAGCATTACTGGGGAGTTGGTTCCAGACCCTCACAATTCTCTGTGTAAAAAAGTGCCTCCCTATTTTCTGTTCTGGAATGCCCCTTTATCTAATCTCCATTTGTGACCCTGGTCCTTGTTTTTTTTTTTTCAGGAAAAGTCCCTGGGCTGACATTGTCTATACCTTTTAGAATTTTGAATGTTTGAATCAGATCACGTGATAGTCTCTTTTGTTCAAGACTGAATAGATTCAATTTTTTTAGCCTGTCTGCATCCGCATGCCTTAAAAACCGGGATAATTCTGGTTGCTCTTCTTGCACTCTTTCTAGAGCAGCAATATCCTTTGTAACGATAGACCAGAACTGAACATAATATTCTAGGTGGGTCTTACTAATGCATTGTAAAGTTTTAACATTACTTCCCTTGATTTAAATTCAACACTTCACAATATATCCGAGCATCTTGTTGGCCTTTTTTTTATAGCTTCCCCACATTGTCTAGATGACATTGTCTAGATTGCAATTCTCACATTGCACATAAGGCAAGTTTTCACCATTTGGCTGTTGACATACAAAACATAGTGTACTGTTTTCAGTGGTCTTCTTTCTTATAGTCTTAACAACATAAAGAACATAAGAAAGTTTACAAACGAGAGGAGGCCATTCCTTGATTTAAATTCACTATATAAACAAGCATTTTGTTACCTTTTATAGTTTCCCCACATTGTCTAGGATGAAGACATTTCTGAGTCAAAAATAAACACCTATATCTTTTCATAGATTCCTTCTTCAATTTCAGTATCTCCTATATGGTATTTATAATGTGTTTTTATTGCCTGTGTGCAGTGCCATTTGCCATGTGTCTGCTCCAGTTCTGAATGCTGTCCATATCATTCTGAATGACCTTTGCTGCTGCAGCGTTGTTTGCCACTCCTCCTATTTTTTGTGTTGTCTGCAAATTTAACAAGTTTGCTTACTATACCAGAATCTAAGTCATTAATGTAGATTAGGAAGAGCAAAGGACCTAATACTGATCCCTGTGGTACACCACTGGTTACCTCTCGCCTCCATTTGGAGGTTTCTCCTCTAAACAGTATTTTCTGTTTTAACCACTCCCCTTTGGGTAAGACCTGTTGTAATTAATACTGCTGTAGTGATTCGTGCATTTGTTTTATGTACTGCACTCTAACTGTCTGTTTGTTTTTTGCATGCTGTGTGTGTTATTCCCTCCCTGCTGTATTCTGCCATTGCTTATTTACATTTTGTGTCTTTATAAAATGGGCTTTTTAAATACTCTATCCTGATTGGTTAAAACATGGGATGTGAATACTACAGCATATTCAATGGGTTTAAACCTTTTTCAAAAAAAAAGAATCACTTGTTTGTAGATATCATACCACTAGAATTTTGAGAAAAAAAAAAAAAGGTAGCCATTTTAAATTTATCATTATTTGTTTATTTAGCAGACGCTTTATCCAAGGCTTATTTCATAGGAGACTAGGTGTGAACTATGCATCTGTTGCAGAGTCACTTACAATTATGTCACCCAAAGACGGAGCACAAGGGAGGTCAAGTGACTTGCTCAGGGTCACACAATGAGTTAGTGGCTGAGGTGGGATTTGGAATTGGGGACCCTGGTTACAAGCCCCCTTTAACCACTGGACCACACAGCCTCCTAATTTATTCATTTATATTAATAAACATGACTAACCACATTTAATATATAATTATGAAAAACGTTAGGCATATTTAAATTCAAGCAATAAAAGATGGCGGACGAGGTATATCAATTTTGATCTTTTGGGAAAGTTCAAACTGATGATTTTTGATGAGTCTGAATCAGACACCAAACACTTATTCGCGCCAAAAAATGTAATAATACTGCTAGTATCGAATCCATCTATGCACAGCTTGGACATAGAAAAAAAGAAAAGGAAAAAAATACACAGAAGTCCACCGTCTGGGCATCGGGTGTCCTTTTATAATCGGTCTTGAGATTTCTGAAAATGCAAACAACTTTGTTGTTACTGGAAATGGTACCAAGAATCTGCGTAATAAGGACAATTTCCTGTCACTACTCTCCTGGACAAAGGATGAAATCTTCCCAACACTGCCTGTGAGAGGTTTGTTTTGATGTTCAACTAAATATAGCCAGACCTGGCAAAGAAGGTCATGTGAATTGTCCTGCTCCACTCTCCTCAGACAATAAAGGCAAATAATGAATCAAACACCATGGTGCTCGAAATGCTTGCTGCAGCTCCACCTGCTAAATCTAAAAAAGGCCTGTAATCTTTCAAAGCTGCCATTTCAATGGCAGTGTCACTTAACATCTATAAATAACTTCCTCCCGGCTTTGCTCCTCGTGACTTATTAACGCACCGGGCGCAGGGATATTCTGAGTACATCCCACACCGCCGGCTCTCATTGCCTTACCTATTCCCTACCATGTGACCCGCTGTTTGTTTGTCTGCCCCATCTGTTCCTATTGGTTGTTATCTGTGCATCCTCATTAGTTATTGTTTGTCTGTCTGTGCCCATTGGTCCTGTGTGCAGCTGAGAGTCAATGGGATGTGTCTGGAAGTCTGTTTATCTATTTCCACAAGGGGTGGGGTTAAAGAAGAAGGCGCTGCAGCCGCTCAGACGGGTTGTTGTTGTGTTGGGTGTCATGGTTGCTGTGTTCCCATGTGTGAATCCCTGTGTTGCTGGCAGAGCTGTGGTTCTGGTCTGGTGCTAAAAAGAGCTGCCTGAGAAATAAATGGACAAAGGATTTTAAAAAAGGAACCAGCATCTCTGCCTCCTGCTAAACAACAATAATAATGTGTTTTTTTTTTGTTTTTTTAATTTAGGTCGCCAATTAGTTTTTTTTTTTATTGTTTTCCCCCCAATTTAGAAATGTTTTTAGGCTCAGCTCACTGTTACACCCCTGCGCTGACTCGGTGGGGCTAAGACTTAACACACGCTGTCCTCCAAAGCGTGTGCTGTTACGCCCACTTTTTACACCGCAGACTCATTCATGCAGCCACCAGAGATACAGCATCAACGCAGCTCTGGGTAGCTACAAGCAAGCCTACAGGCCCGGGCCAGACCAGGGGGTCGCTGGTGCACAGTGAGCCGAGATGCCCTACGCCTAACCCTCCCACCCCGGGCTGCACTCCTGCCAATTGTGCACAGCCCCTGGGGAGCTCCCTGGCCGTCGGGTCAGCAAAGGAAATAGCCTGGACTCGAACCTGCCATTTATAGACTAGGGGGCGATCCTGAATAATGTGTTTTGAATAAAATACTATTCAGAATAAATTATAAATTGTACTAAATGAACCCAGCCTGCGGATTATATGATTTTCATTTTTAACCGTATAAACCATCAAACACCACCGATACAAAAAAAAATATATACTGGGTGGATAGCCAATAAACACCGAACACTGGAAATTGTTACCAATTCATGCTGACTTAACCCTTTTCTTTGTTTAAAAAAAACTAAAAAACTAAAAAAAAAAACCCCATTCTAAAAGGCAGGGCAATGTCCCGCTCCTGACTTGTTTCTTTATCATTGGTTCCGTTGAATATTTTAAACCTACCCCAACTACTGATGACAGCACATTCCTACATTTTATTGGACTCGCTTTAGATTTGAAACGAGATTACAATCAGGAATGGAGTCTTGTCTACAGGATTTAAAGCTGTATTACAGTTAAGATGTAGAGGATTTAAAACAGAATGGATGATCTAAAAAAGAGTTTGACACTGTTGTGAGCCATTGCAATTACCCCAAGACTTTTGTTGAAATGAATGCTTGTAGGCCTATCACTGTTGACCAATCAATACCACTACAATGTTTTGTATGAAGTCTTTAAAAGTGGAAAAGACAACTCAATTGATTTTACACTTTAAATACAGAACAGCACATTGCTTGTTCATAGTCCCTGGCTAGCTGCCCTTTCTTCTCTCCTCCACCCTTCTGTCCCTTCCTCCCTAGCTGAACAGCTTGCTCATAGCCCTGGCTGGTTGCCTCCCTCTCCTCCTCCACCCTCTGCCCCCCCCCCTCCTCCTAGTTGAACAGCTTGCTCATAGCCTTGGCTGACTGCTGCCTTCTCTCTCTCCTCCCCCTCCCCCCTCTGCCCCCTCTCTCCTAGTTGAACAGTTTGCTCATAGTCCTTGGCTGGCTGCTGCTCTCTCCCTCCCTCCACCTCTGCCCCTCTCCTCCTAGTTGAAATTAGCTTTGCTCATAGCCCTGGCTGGCTGCCTCTCTCCTCTTTCTATTCCTTTCCACCTTTCTGTTTTCTTGATGAATAGTTGTTTTATATTCTATATTGTTTCCTTCTCCATCTTGTTCTTTATTATATTCTATTATTGTTGTTTCTTCTTCTCCTTCCTTCTTCCTTCCACCCTTCTGTCTCTCTCCTGAAGTTGGAATGCTTGTCTATATTCTTATTATTGTTTCTCTTTCCTCTTTCTTTCATCTCCACCCTTCACTTTCTCCGGATCAGTTTATCATAGTCTCTATATTGTTCCTCTATTCCTCTGTTTTCTCCGGAGTTTGAATTAGGCTGTGACGATAGTTCCCATATTATTGTTCCTCTCCTTTCCACCCTTCTGTCTCCTTCTCCTCGACATGAGTTCGAGAAGGTTCTGAGCATGCTCTCTCTCTTCTCCACCCTGCCCCTCCTAGTTAGAACAGCTGTTCATAGCCCTGGCTAGCTGGGCCCCTCTGCTCCTCTCTCTCTCCTCCAGGTCTCTCAGTGCCTGCAGAGCTGGTTTGAGGTTGGTTCCACCAGGACCCCAGGCAGGTCACCACCACTTGAACCTCCCCTGAGCATGGAGAGGCCAGCCCCCCGCACAGGGTCTTGCGGAAGCGGCTGGAGGCCTAGGGGCACGAGTGGCTCAGTGTAGGGCTGCTAGGTGGCTGGCCCAGGCGGATTGGCAGGGTCACCAGGTTGGCTGGAGCTCAGAGCCGGACTGCTGGAACCTCTGGGTCCCACTGGCTGGCACTAATTCTCTTGCAGATGGACAGCTTATATGCTGCGGGCCAGGAGGCATCTGTGCCATGCCCCACATGTCTCCCTCTCTGAACCTTGTAACTCTTCTGCTTGTGCCTCAAGCGAT
>CM072699.1:5211783-5237029 GCA_036884735.1 Huso huso | reverse complement strand
TAAAACCGTCATTTTTGTATTTTAATCTTTAATATCATTAATTAGTTCTTCGTTTTTCTGGTCAAACTCTGGCTTCAGTGGTCTGATACCATATTCTTGCTCTACCATTAAGGTGGCTGCATGTGTATAATAATTTCATTAGTGTGTCCTTCACAGAGTTCTATCAGGCTCGCTCCTGTCCCTAATGTGTGTTTTTGCTTGTGGCCAGGGATTGTGCCTAATATACATGTTATGTTTTGTTATTTGGAGTGTTTCTGTGAATCCAACAAGCCAGTATAAAATAACATGGTGCCAGTGGTGCAGTCCCTGCAGGTTCAATAACGAGCTTCAGCTCAATGCTGAGAGTTCTGCAGTGGCAGGAAATGAAAGGAACCTTCCTCCCTCATATGCCGTCGTGAATTTGGCACTTTAGATTAAACTAACATCACCCCTCGTAATCCGCACAAAGTTTTTGCATGATCCTTTTATATAATAATGTTTTTTTTTTTTTTTTTTGGTAGCATTAAACAAAAAAAAAAGTTCAACAGATGCATGATTTTTGTTTGTTTTCACAAAATCTACAGAATAATGTGATGTTTGTTGTTAATCAGGGTTCTTGAGTTTATTCAGTGTTCGTTTTTTAAAATATATATTTTTAATAATTATGTAATAAGATCGGTGTGTGGTTTTAATGTTTTCTTGTTTTAAATATTGGTCCAGCCATTTATCTCTGTCCCTTTGATTGGTTTAATATATTTCCAATTTTTTAAATCTTGTCTTGAGGAGTGCTGTGTATATAATTGGTTTATGGGTGAGTTTCTGGAGCTGACCAAAGCGTGAACAATATATTGAACAGTTTCCTTGATTGTGGAAGAAAAGAGTGCTATATATTGACTATATAGTCATATTGTATCCATGCAATTGCTCCAGATAAAACCAGGACCCAGTCTGCTACTGGCATGATGGATCAGGGCATCTTTACTGGTCTTTGCTCAATGTTGAACTTGTCTAACAAATTACCCCTCCTCTCTGGCTAGTATTCTGTTTCCAATTATAAATGGGTTTAAATGTTTATAAAATGGCAAAGAATAGATGAAGCAATCTCATTGGCTAACCAGTGTTCCATCCTGTGCTGATGTGTCACCATGGCAGCACAGCTCAGGCTTTCACTGGACAGTCCACTCTGGGGGAGGGTGGAGGGGTGCCATTTTCATGCTGTTAACACACTCAGGGTGTTCAAATGGTGGTTGTAACAACGACCCCCTAGGCATTAGGACATTGAACTGTATTGAACACCTGGAGTGTTACTGCTCATACACCTCAGTTGATCTATCTAACGAAATAATTCAAATAGAAAGATTTTTGTTTTAATTGCGGTTCCAGATAAACAGTTTTGCCATTTTGTCATTTTGTATCTATTGGCTTACAAAAATCTTTAACTTCGAAAGTCATCATCATATTCCTTCATTTGGTTAAATACTGTATACCATATTAAGATACTTTTCATCAAACTGTGCATATCGGTTGCCTTCATCACTACAATTACTATTGGTGATGTATTTTGGCCAATACAAGTAATTACAATGCCAGGATTAGTCTATATTAACATTGTAAAGAAAGGTAACTGTTTAGATCAGTAAATGCCTGACAATGTTTTTATTCTGTTTGAAAGATCAGATTTAATGTGATTACAGCTGTAATAATACAAGACAAGCAACATTAATGCCGTGTATACTGCTGCAGGTGCACGTCTGTAAAGTGCAATCATTTCATAGCAAACAAAACTTTGTGTTAAGTAGTTCTAAACTGTTAGGGTTGTTAAGGATATTATTGAATTTAAGTTTCTAATCAAAAAATTATATCTATCATGTAACATTTATTTCTTCCTAATAAAGTATATTTTAAAATGAAAACCTTAGCAAGTTTCTTTAAATATCCATTAAAGGAAATTGTGTCTCTTCACCTGGGTTGGTTGCTTTGTTTCATCATACCCTCGGCATGCGGTGTACAATCCAAATTCATTACAACGCTTCAGTCTCAACAAATGGGTGCTAAAGTTACCCTAGCGCCTGGTAACTTTGTACCGTGTAAGTTAACAAACAAATTAAATTTAAAATATTTTAAAACCCTGTGAAGGTGTGTGGGTGGATCACGGAGACACGAGAATGTCTGAGATGCCACCCGGTACACACAGGATGTTTTATATTCCACAGTGCTGTGAGGGTGTGGGTAGATCACGGAGGACACGAGAATGTCTGAGATGCCACCGGCACCTAGGATGTGTTTATATTCACAGTGCTGTGAGGGGTGTGGGTGGATCACGGAGGACACGAAATGTCTTTGAGCGCTGCCCAGCACAATGTTATATTCCACAGTGCTGTGGTGTGTGGGTGGATCACGGAGGACACGAGAATGTCTTTGAGGCTGCCCGGCGCACACACAATGTGTTTATATTCCCACAGTGCTGTAGGGGTGTGTGGGTGGATCACGGAGGACACGAGAATGTCTTTGAGGCTACCCGGCACACCGATGTGTTTATATTCCACAGTGCTGTGAGGTGTGGGTGGATCCACGGAGGACACGAGAATGTCTTTGAGGCTGCCCGGCACACCGATGTGTTTATATTCCACAGTGCTGTGAGGTGTGTGGGTGGATCACGGAGGACACGAGAATGTCTTTGAGGCGCTGCCCGGCACACCGATGTGTTTATATTCCACAGTGCTGTGAGGGTGTGTGGGTGGATCACTGAGGACACGAGAATGTCTTTGAGGCGCTGCCCGGCACACCACGATGTGTTTATATTCCACAGTGCTGTGAGGGTGTGTGGGTGGATCATGGGACACGAAATGTCTTTGAGGCGCTACCCCGGCACACACAATGTGTTTATATTCCACAGTGCTGTGATTGTGGAATAGGAGGTGTCCATTTGGGAGTCGACCAGACCGCCCTTCAACCAATCAAGGTCGTCAGACACACCACCTCTCAACCTCTTTGTGTCAATCTTGTGATTGACAGGCTGGTCAAAACAGGGCTTCCACACTCCTGCGGGATGGCATGCCACCCAATAGTCAATATTGTTCGGTATGTGGGTGTCGCCTTCAAATATAATAGAATGACAATCAATTAGAAAATCTACAATTATTAAACATTGAGGACATGAACTTTTTTTTTGATCCATGTGTGAAAATAAAAAATGACATATCTACAATTTGAGATTATTTAATAAAAGGACATGTCTGCAGTTTGAGTTGTTTAATAAAAAGGACATATCTGCAGTTTGAAGTTATTTATCATTTTGTGCTGATTTTCAGTTTTGAGATGTCATCAAATGTTGCCATGTATCATTCCATTATTATTTGAGTATACTGCACAATCTAGTGCATAAACATGTACTGGGCTTGTTCACAGACACAATCTGCAGTAATCATGGACTGTTACCTAAGGCAGGGTGTCAAACTGTGTCTTGTCTTGTAGCTTCCACCCGAGCTCTCATTACTTAATTGGTCTAATTATTTGATTAACTGGACACATTTAACACTTCTCTTCAGGCCTCAAATGTTCATAGGTACTGTGCCTTGATCAAGTGCATTTCTAAAACCATCCTTTAAAAAGACCTTGAAAAATATGAAATATGTCCAAATTCAACAAATAATTAGATCAATGTTAATTAAGAGCTTAAGTTAAAACCAGAAGACTACGGCCCTCGATGACTGGAGTGTGACACGCCTGCTCTAAAGTAACATAAAGTTGATAAAGTAAAAAAAAACTTGTATGACGAAAGATTTGTAAAAAAAAGACTGCTGAGGTACATTGTTGATACAGACTGCTGAGTACATACATTGTTGGACCACCTTTATATATCCCATTGCAGGGTTCTCCGTTGCTCTGGGTGCCCTTCTCAGTTGCATAATGCCCATCAAAATGTATTTGTATACTTCCACGGCAATTATGGCGCAGTGCTACAGCAACTAGAACTCGTTACATAATAAAAAGACACTGCACACACATAGATAGCAGCATCATTTTTCTTTCAGAGCACTGAACCCCTGGGGGAGAGCCATTGACAGATGGTACTTGTTACTTTTATCTGCGTACTACCATTGTGTATTCCTGTCTGTCACCAACTCACTAAAAAATCCCCGAACTGCCTCTCTCTCCTCTGTCTAATTCTCCTGACCTCTCTGCTGCCTTTGACACTGTAGATCCTCTATTCTACTATCCTCTCTCGCTGACCTGGGAATCTCTGTGGCTCTGGCCTGGTTCTCCTCCTACCCCTCTCCAACCGCACCCACCCAGATAACCTGGCGTGGAGCAACCTCCATCTCGCCCTCTCTCAACAGGAGTCCCCAAGGGGTCAATCTTGGGTCCTGTTCTCTTCTCTCTCCCTGGGCCCCCTCATGGCATCCCTATGGTTTTCATACCATTTCTATGCTGATGATGTCAGATTTTCCTCTCTTCCCCCACCTCTGTCTCCCCCATCCCTTCCGTATCTCTACCTGTCTGTCTGCCCATCTCCCTGGATGCACTCATCACCTCAGACTCAACCTCTCTAAATCAGACCTCCTTTTCTTTCCCTCCTCCTCCTCCCCCTCCTCCTGATCTCTCTCTATCTCTGTTCCTCTGGAATCTACCACCTCTCTCCTCTTCCTCTGCTAAGAACTACAGTCACCCTGGACCCCTGCCTCTCTTATTCCCATCACATCTCACTCTGGCACCGATTCTTCCTGAGCAACATCCAGAAGAATCCCTTCCCCTCTGCTTCATACCCAGCTCCTGGTCCGGGCCTTGGTACTCTCCGCCCTAGACTACTGCAACTCCCCCTGGCTGGCCTCCCTCGTGTGCCACCGTCCTCCAACTCATCCAGAACTAAGCTAACGCCTGGTGTTCTCTCTGCCTCGCTTCTCCCACATAACTCACTATAGCTCATTCCACTGGCTCCCGATAACCGCGCATCAGTTCAAGACTCTTGTGCTAACCTACAGATGCCTTGACCAGACTGTACCCAACTACCTCAGACCCTCATCTCTCCCTACCCCCCACTCGACCTCTCATCTGCTGCACTAAACACTGGCTCTACCTCCTCCTAAAACCCCTGCCTCCAGGCCGCTCCTTCTCCACCTCGCCCCACAGTGGTGGAATGACCTTCTACAGATGTCAGGACTGCCCAGTCCTGACCACATTCGACACCCCAGACTCACCTCTTCAGAAAGCACCTGTAGAACTCCTCTATTTTTCTCCTGGACACTATCACCCCTTCCTTAAATACACTTTACTTGCTCACTGCCCCTATTTTTACTGCATTTAATCCTGTACTTCAAACACTGTAATCTGCCAGGTGTTTAATCTGTAGTATTTTGTATTAATTATATCCTGATGTAACTATCACTGACACTGTTATCTGCTGTATTATTGAATCGTATTTTGTCACACTTGCTTGAACCAAGTCATTGTGTTTTACCTTGCTCTTAATTGCATTATTACTTGTACTGTGATTCTTGAAATGTATTTGTTTACTACTGTAAATCGCCTGAATGGGGCGTCTGCTAAGAAATAAATAATAATAAATCATAATAATTCCCCCTAATGCAATACTTATTGATGTATTAGTTTACTAATTACACATTTTTTTTACACAACCTGCTTGTGACATTCACAATGTTTAGAATTCATATCCTAGCCTTGTATTTAATATACTATGCCCTGTATTTCTGTATTTAATGAATTTGAATTGTTGTTCACTGTTTTAATCTATTAAGCATTGTCTCTCTATCTTGTAAAGTATTTACATCCCCAGTCTGGTACCAAGCAGGCCTTGTTGACAGTCCTGTTGCTGTGTTTTAGCAGCTGTGGCAACAACTGTGCATTCTTACTGTACATTGCTTGCTATTTGCATAATGCCTGGGTTTTTATTATTTATTATTATTTAGTTCTTAGCAACACCCTTATACAGGGTGACTTACATTCATAAAAACATCACAATACAAAGTATCCACATTACAGAATATCACATTACAGATAAGAACATGAAAGTTTACAAGCGAGAGGGAGGCCATTCAGACCATCTTGCTCATTTGGTTGTTGGTAACTTATTGATCCCAGAATCTCATCAAGCAGCTTCTTGAAGGGATCCCAGGGTGTCGCTTCAACAACATTGCAGAGGTTGGTTCCAGACCCTCACAATTCTCTGTGTAAAAAAGTGCCTCCTATTTTGTGTTGTGGTGCCCTTTTATCTAATCTCTATGTGACCCTGGTCCTTGTTTCTTTTTCAGGGACGAAAAAAGTCCCTGGTGTCATTGTCAATACCTTTTTAATTTTGAATGTTTGAATCAGATAAGCATGATCTTCTTTTGTTCAAGACTGAATAGATTCAATTCTTTTTAACCTGTCTGCATCGACATGCCTTTTTAAACCTAGAATAATTCTGTTCTCTTCTTTTTTGCACTCTTTCTAAGGCAGCAATATCCTTTTGTGAGGTGAGTAGAACTGAACACAATATTGTAGATGAGGTCTTACTAATGCATTGTAAAGTTTTAACATTACTTCCCTTGATTTTAAATTCAACACTTTTCACTATATATCCAAGCATCTTGTTGGCCTTTTTTATAGCTTCCACATTGTCTAGATGAGGGCATTTCTGTGTGAACTCTAGGTCTTTTTCATGGATTCCTTCTTCAGTAGTGTCTCTCATATGGTATTTCTATGTGTGAGATGTCCGCCCTTTGTTTATTATTCATTATTATGATTTATATTTATTACAGTGGCTTAATTTGTTGTTTATTGTTTTTCTGTTTTTAAAACCTCGTGAGAGGGGCTCCCAAGTGGCGCATCAGTAAAGGCGCTCCATGTGGAGTGCAGGATCGTTCTACAGTCTGGAGCGTCGCGGTCGGTCAGGCTATTCCAACCCGACCGTGGATGGGAGCTCACCACCTTGACCCCCTGTAGTCTGGCCCGAGGCCTGGGGACACCTGCTCGCTGCCAAGAAACTCGTTGTCTTCTGGCTGTAGCTCTTGGTGGCTGCATGGTGAGTCCGCAGTGTGGCAGTCGACTGACAGCCTGCGCTTGGAGGACAGTGTGGCTGTTGTCCCCTCCCAAGTCAGAGCAGGGTGGTAGTGGTGAGCGAACTCAAATCATAATTGGCCATTCAAATTGGGAGAAAATAATAAAAAGCAATTGGCAGCGACTAAATTTAAAAAACAAACAAACAAAAAAAAACCTTGTGAGGATAAGTGACTGAATCAGCTAGTGTTTTATTTAACTGACCAGTCCTTATTAACTCACATATTAAACTCGTGCGAATGGTGACCATCTCCCGAGTCAATTCACTAATTAATTGTTGCTAAACCTGTCTCTCTATCCTCGGGAGGCGAGGCGGATTTTTGAGAGAAGATATTAAAAAGCTAAACAACTGCTAAACCTTATTTGTTTTATTAGCAGCCTTTTTGTTTAGTGTGTTTGTGTTTGTTTAAACCTTTTGTTTATTTTTAATATTTAATAAAATAGCTGGCGTCAGTGGCGCTACTTCCTAGTCCCATTGACATCACTACCTACCGTCAGAACAAACAGAACAAAAATAGGGAGGCACTTTTTTACACAGAGGGGTGGCGGGGTCTGGAACCAACTCTCCAATGTTGTTGAAACTGACACCCTGGGATCCTTCAAAAGCTGTGATGAGATTCTGGGATCAATAGCTACAACAACCAAGCGAAGCGAAGATGGGCTGAATGGCCTCCCTCTGGTTATAAACTTTCTTATGTTCTTATGTTCTTATGTCACTGCAACAACACTTGGTCACAGTTAATGTCCTCGTGGGATAAACAAGCGCCTCCAGGGCAGGGCCAGGAACAGCAAAGGCGTTTTTTGTTGTTCGTTTTTTCAAAATAGTGTTTTTGTTTGGGAAAAAAATTTGTAAAAAAAAAAAGGTAAGTGTGGGAGAAAGCAACAGCAACAGCGAGGGACACAGACCTGGGTGGGAGGCCCGGCGTCCTGCGCCTGGTGGGGAGGCCCGAGCGTCCTGCGCCCTGGTGGGAGGCCCGGCGTCCACAGCCCAAGAGGGAGTCGGTGCATCCAGCCCAAGAGGAGGTTGAACGTCCACAACCCAGGTACCAGCCAGCAGAGGAGAATACTTGCTGGTTCAATCTCCACCTCCGTGGAGGACTGTGTCGCTCCCCCTCCGCCAACAGAGGAGTTCCTGCGGTTCTGTCTCCAACGCCGTGGGAGGACTGCTTGCCTCTCCTACCTCCACCAGCAGAGGGTGAATACCTGCTGGTTCCACCTCCACTGCCGTGGGAAGGACTGCTCCTGCACTGCCTCGCTCCGCCCAGGATGCCTGCCTTGCACCGCCCAAGGATGCCTGCCTCGCTCTGCCCAGGATGTCTACCATGCGCCGCCTGGGGCTGCCTGTGGCTCCGCATCGCCTGTGGAGCCACCAGTTGCAGGAATGCGGGAAGTGAGCTCCGCTGCCTCCGAGGGCTCCCCTCCCGGGAGTTGCCTCCCGGTCCGCTGCTGCCCTCGCCTCCCGAGGTCCACTGGTGCCGTCGCCTCCCAAGGGTCCGCTGCTGCCCGTCGCCACCTGGGGTCGCCACCAGATCTGCTTCATTAGGTCGCCCGCGGCTCTGCCCGCCTGGGAAGCTGCCGGCCATAGAAGAAAGGGGGATGTCGGGAGACCAGCTCCCCCGCAGCAGTTTAGCTGCAGGGGTGGGTGGCGGAGCCCCAAGAGGGCTGCCCGGCTATGAAGATGGGAGGTCGAGAACCAGCTTCCCCCGCTTGGCAGTTCGCTGCAGGAAATTCGGTGGCGGGCCCCAGAAAAGGCTGCCAGCTACGGAGGATAGGTGGGGAAGGTCAGGAGGCCACCGCACAGGTGTGAGCGGTTGCAAGTGCTTTGGCTGGGCTCCGGTAGCACATCAGTAAGCACTCGCTAAGTGCAGTGCGCTCTAGCCTGGATGTGGCGGTTGATCAAAACTATTCACAGCCCGACCGTGGGCCAAGGAGCTTCAGGGGCAAGCGCTCAGTGTGGCGTCGCCCGGGGAGGAGGGTCCAGGTCGGCCAAATTGTCCTCGGCTCACCGCGCCAGCAACCCCTGTAGTCTGGCCGAGCGCCTGCGAGACGCCTCTAAACTGCCCAGAGCTGCGTTGTCCTCCGGCGCTGTAGCTCTGGGGGCGGCTGCAGAGCAGGGATTCGCAGTGTGTAAATTAGCGGGTGACTGACGGCTGCCTTCAGGACAGCGTGTGTTCATCTTCGCCTCGAGGTCAAATGCCCAAGGGTGGTAGCGGTGAGCTAGGCATAATAAAATAATTGGGCATTTCATTGGGAAAAATAGCTAAAACTAATTGGCAACGACTAAATTTAAAAAAAAAAAAAAAGATTGCTTTGGCTGGAGGGCCGGCCTGTGTACATCAGCCTGGCCGCTACAGTTGTTGGGTGGGAGGAGGACCTCCATCGTGGCGCCACCTTTGGCCCTGCTGCCCGTTCCTGGACGGGACTGTAAACCGGACTTTGGGGGCTAAGGTGGGAGGTGGCCTTTTAAAGCCATGTGTGCTGTGCACAGGGGGCATGTGTGGTGTATGATTTATGTTTATTACGGAAAGCCGTTGTTATTGTTATTGTTTTTGTGTTTTAAAAACCTCGTGAGGATGCATGACTGATCAGCTAGTGATTTGTTAACTAGCTGACAGTCCGCATCACTATTACTTCGTGCAGGCGGTGACCATCTCCCCAGTTAATTCATTGATTAATTGTTGCTAATCGGAGATGGTCACTGTATATAAACCTCTCTACCCTCGGGGAGAGTGTCAGAGAGCCGAGCAGGGGACACTGCTGCTGTACCCGCGAAACAGGTACTTTACCTAGGTTGTTCCAGTAAAAACCCAACTGTATAAATAGGTAATTGTATGTAAAAAATAATGTAACTGTGTAAAAAATAATGTGATATCTTGTAACAATTGTAAGTAAGCCCTGGATAAAGGCTGTTAGAAATAAATAATAATAATAATAGTAAACTTATAGTAAAACTATTTTTCTTATAAGAGTAAATTTCATTAGAGGATGTAGTAAGTACTATAAATGGATAAGAATGATTTTGTTTTATCCCTGCCCAGCAGCCTCAGGGACCTGCACAGCCTGCTGACCAGGAGTTATTAAGAGCCGGCTGTGTCTGTTGGCCGCGGGGCTATAGTTCAGTCCAGCACAAAGGCTACTCACCGCAGTTAGGGCGTGACTTCAGTCACGGACCCACAGAGACGCCCGTGGTGGTGTCTCAGGAGGTAGTAGCTCTGCTGCACAAATTTGCTGTTGCATGATGGACCCCCTCCAGGTGGAGGGCGGGTTCTACTCATGCCCAAAAGCGGGGATGGTGGCCTCAGGCAGCTCACATGGTCACCGGCCACCTTCTACAGCTTGGGTCTTCTGATGAATCATGCAAAAAGCCAGCCACACCTTCCCCAGACAGCCTCCAATCTAGGAGTGTGCTTGGACTCCCAGGGTATGCTGTCCACTCTGTCAGATGGCAGAGTGCAGAGAATAGCCACCCTGTTTGAAACTGTTTCGGCTCCTGAGTGCTCACGGTAATGATGTTCCAGAACTTATGGGCAGTAGCGGCAACTCAGGCCCTACCTTTGGGTCTCCTGTGCATGCACCCTCTGCAAGCCTGGTTCAACAGCAGGGCTTTTTTCACCCGCATTGAACCCGCGACTGCCTACTGACGGTGTTTCATCACTGTCTAAAGGCACTCTTTAGTGCAAACAACTAGCATCTGCCCTCAGCGTGGTTTTGGGTAGTGTCTTAAGGAGGCGTCACCACGAGACGCGACCAGACTGTGGGAATGGCACAGGTGTGTGTAACCCTCCATGGCACGTTCTCCACAAAAATGTTTTTTGCAACTGCAGGCAGTTTAACTAACCTTACTACATACAAGGTTTGGGGGAAGCATGTGCTTATCCGTTGAACAACATAACACTGGTGGCTTCGTCAACCACAAAAAGGCGGCCTCAGGTGGCCCAGTCTCCGATGCATGGCGTAAGCTTTATGGGCTGCCGCAGTCTCCTCACTGCTGGGTAAAAACTGGGTAGCTGACCTCTCAAGGAGGTCCCAGTACCTCAGGTGGACAGAACCCCTAGGTGCAACCTGATATGGGAGAGGTTTGGGACAGCAGAGATCTTTTTGCCTCCCGAGGAATCAACCCACTATCCCTTCTGGCTCTCCATAAGAGATGAGGACCTGCAAGCGGTAGATGCCAGGCACAACAGTGGCCGAGGCAACTGTTATCTCCTTCCCATCATCGCCTTGCTCCCCACTGTGTCTGGAGAAAATCAGGCAGGACCAGGCCAAGTGGCCTTATTGTCCCAGGAGACTCTGGTTTAAACCCTGATGCAGCTCCTGGTGGCCAACCATGGAGACTTCCCAAAGCGCCGTGACCTGCTCAGTCAGGCACAGGGGATCTTATAGCATTCCTGACACTTTTGAAGCCTCCATTTAAGCCCCTGCATTCAGCTAAGCTGAAATATTATTATTCGTGTGACTGCTTGCTTTTATTCCTTACATAAGCGGGTGAGCAAATACACAGTTTCTCCTTGTGAGAACCTGCTTTGTTTTTACAGAGGCCAGGGTTATGCTCGATACCGATCCTGCCTTTTGCCACACTATTCGGCATTCCATGTCAACCAGTCTGTGGAATTGGAGGCTTCTTTCCACCTCCTTCCAGTCTGACAGGGAGCTGCAGCTCATACACTCTGCCCAGTGAGGTCCTGGCATGCTGTTGACAGGACAAAAGTTGGAGGCAGTCAGGGCGATGTGTTGTCTGCCCTGGGATGAAGTCCTGGTCAAGCCCTGTCTGAAGCTGAGGCTGTCCAGTGGATAGCCGACACGGTGAGACTGCCTGGCGCTGGCCAACTTGCCCCAATAGGCCCCTTCCTGGGATGACGCATTCGGTCCGCCCACTGAGGGTTAAAACGTCATCCTGAGGGAAGCCATTTCTCTTTCCATCAAACCTGTGAGGCGACCGATGCTACCTTGTAGTTGGTGGTTGTCTTCTCTTTCAGGGAACCAGGGTTACGGTAGGTAAACCAACGTTCCCTTTCAATTCAAAGCGACCACCAAAATGACTATGGGATAGTATACCAGAGCCGTTGTGAGGGAGAAGAACGGCGGCATGAGGGACACTTCCACCGCATCCGAGGGTAAACTGAAGGCTAGCGGTGCGGCGTTACAACCTCTAGGACCCTTGTGCCTATTGAAGGCGGGCAGGATCTACCATATTAAGACGGTGAACCTGGAGAAAGTATCGCGGAGTATCCCAGCTAGCAGCAGTACAGATATCAGACAGCGAGGCCCTCTGAAGAGGGCCCAAGATGTAATAACCCTCTAGTGGAATGTGCGGGCTACCCTCCCAGGTTGGGGTGCCAGCACCATCATATGCAGTCGAGACTTTGTCCGTAATCCAGTCAAGACAGTCGCTGCTTTGAGAGGGGCTGTCCTAGGGTCCATCTTCCGTGGCAGACAAAGAGCTGGTCAGAATGATGCAGAGCCCATGTCCTGTCCATGTAACATCTCAATGCCCACACTGGGCAGAAATTCAATTTCTTTATTCTCCTCTGAAAAAGGGGTGGATAGGAAGACCCAGTTCCACAGATTGATTCTGATCCCAAATCGCATGCAGGAGCCATGCACCGACAGCGTTTGTAGCTCACTGACCTGCTTAGCGGAGGTGATACCCGATGAAGGCTGTCTTCATAGACAGGTACTTCAACTCTATGGAGTATATGGGCTCATACAGGGCCTTCATGAGAGCCTCCAGCACAATATCAAGACTCCATTGGGGAGAACAGTCCTCCTGGGAGGACGTGTCGCCACAGTGCCTTTAAGAAAACGGGTAGCCAAAAAATGCGCACCTGGAGATACCGAATCTACGGGGCATGGCATGCAGAAATAGCCGTTCTTGCAGAAAACTGTAAGATAACTGTCAATGGACAAGAAATTGGGTCATGGCTTCTAGCCGTGCCAAAGAGTGCCTCTCGCCTCACCGAGGAGATCCACAGGGTCGAGAACCAGATTCTCCTGGACCACCTGGGGGCCACTAGGAGAACTGACGCCTTCTTTAACTGGACCTTTTCGCGAAAAGACTGGGAGCAGCAGTATAGATGGGAAAGCATACAAAAAACGCTTTGGGCCATTCGGTACTAGGGTGTCCCTGCGCTGAGTGGACCACCTAGCCGTGGAGGGGAGTACCATAGGGGGCAGTGTGTTGTCTTCACCGAGGTGAAGAGATCGATCTGCGCCCTCCTGAATCGGATTCACAACACGCCCACTACCTGAGGGTGGAGTCACCACTTTGACAGAAGGGGACCCTCCCTTGAGAGGTCCGTTGCCCAAGTTCCTCTGAGCTCACATCAAAAGCCTGAAGGCAATGCGATGCAACCCCGGGACCGTAGTGCACCCTGGTGGTGTGTTGTCCGTCCTGAGCAACACATGGGTACTTCTTAGGCACTGGGACTGCAGCTCCAGCGTGTTTATATGCAGGGACGTCCAGTGGTCCCAATGGGATCCACGGACTCTCTGCCTTCCCAGACCGCCCCCAACCCAAGTTGGAGGCGCCTGTCGCCACCACTTTGGCGGTTTAATTACTCCCATCCACAAACCCACGGCAGGTGAGAGGTCGTCCTCCACCAGTGTAGGGGCTGTCGAAAGACGATGAGACACAGTCAGCGATGGTGTCTGTCACGCTTGGGATGGAGGTGGAATGCATTGAGCCATGCTTGAAGCGGGCATGGCAGACCCAGCTGAATGACTGATATGGCTGCGCCATCGACCCAGTAGTTTCTGGCACAATATGAGAGTGACCTGTGATCCCTGTTGAAATCCCTGAGTGACCTGTGATCCAGCTGTAGTGAGTCCAGCCGGCCCCAAACGTCGCCGTGCACTGCACGGGTATAAGCCACTCTTTGCGCCGTTGATGGTGAGGCCCAGCCTCGCCAGATGCTCTGTCACGACCACCGTGTGGGCTACTGCTCCCTTCTCGCAACTGGGAACAGATCAACCCGTTGTCGAGATAGTTTATTACGGTGATCCCCTGCAGCTGCAGGGGGCCAGGATAAGCGTTCACAGACTTTGAAAAATTAAGGAGCTAGGGAGAGGCCGAATGGCAGCACAATCTCTCATAAAATAGTCGTGAAAGGTGAAACGGAGATACTTCCTGTGCTCTGGATGAATGGGAACGAAAATACGTATCCCGTAAGTCCACGGTGGTGAACCAGTCGCCCAGCTGGACTGACTGGAGAATGTGATGGTGAGTCAGCATCTGGAACCTCTTTCTTTTAGAACCAATTGAGAAGCCTCAGGTCAGGATGGGCGGAAGCTTGGCTTTTTGGGCACCAGAAAGTACCTCAGTAGTACCCCTCTCCATGGTGTGCTGGTGTCTGCTGGTGTGCCCTGTGGCGATGCCTTGGTCACCCAGCGGCCGGAGTAAGGGAAATCGGAACTGTCCTGGTGACAGTCCGCCTGAGGAGCTCGTCTGGGTTAGACCTGCCCAGCGCCCAGGAGCAATGCAGCCACTGCCAGAGCGCCTCACGTTCCCGGTGGGATCTCTGCAAGATCTCCTCTATGGCTGGCCCAAAGGTATGTCCTGGGGATAATGGCGTATCTACCAGCGCGGCCTTATCCGCGTCAGGAACTCTGGCTTGTGACAGCCACAGCTGTCTACGAGCCACTGCTAGGCTAGCCAGGCTCCGGCCAAGAGCTTGCCCCTGGACAGGAGGCGTAGTAGCCACTGGCTCAGGGAGGGGCCTCATGCAGGACACCGTCCATATAGGCTATCAGTATACCCGCCGTTCACCCTTCACGCCTGCGGGGATTGGGAGCGACTATGGGGGGCCTGTGTGCTGGGGATGTCCAGTAGGGGGTCCTGGGACAGTTAATGGAGGAGGGGCTCTGGGGCTCCAACAGCCGCCGATGGTCCGGCCACTGAGGATGCAGAACTCACCCTCATGGCCCTCTCCAACCTGTTCTCCTTCACCCGGGGCTGAAAAGCCACGCAGATACTGAAGGCCACCTCTCTCTCTCTCTCGAGGGCCAAGTTGGCATGCTGAACGCCCAGGCACTGCGCACAGAGGGTGTGCCTGGCCTCCTGAGTGATCTTGGCCCTGCAGGATGTACAGGCGTGGAACCCGGTCTTGTCGACATCATATTACGTGTTCTGCACCGAATGAACACAGCGTGCATCGAACACTGCTTGCACTGAGTGCACCGTGAGCTATAATATATTTAGGGCTTTTGAGTTTTATTAATTGTATTTTTTGGTGCTTATTTTGAGCTGTTTCTGAATTTTATGTAAGTCGTTTTTTGGGGGCTTCGTTTTTGATATGCTGTATGAAATAAGTGTTTTCAGTTACTTTCAAAATGCTCGGCGTTTTTTTTTTTGTCAAAATATGTATAGTAACTTCGACAGTACTTGCACACTTAAGTTGTACCTTCTTTCCTTTGCTGTCTTCCACAACTAAATCCCTATGGTCACGGGAACATTCTTCTGGGGTTTTTGTGTATGCAGCATTTTTTGCAGATTTCATACAATTCTGTTTTAAATCCTCAGTATCTTATGCACGGTGTCTACCCTAACCTCGTGGTCACACACCTGGTCAGTGTGTGTAGCATAGACCAGGGGAGACACAAGGGCCGAATCCGCTGCAGGCGGCTGAAAGCAGACAGTAAGAAAACCACGGTAGAAATAGATAGGGAGAGCACACTGTTTGTTTACAAGGCCTGACTCATTTGCAACAGGGTGGTACTATATCGTCACGTGATAGGGGTGTAAAGCCTTCAGTGATGACGTAGTTTAAGCTGCGCGCGCACGCCCTCCCACAGAACAGCCACTGGCAGTACAGGTCTCCAGTCTGCAGCTATACACTCTTGTGGTGGGATGAGTCGGCTGTGCGAGGGCTGGCGTTTAGTGTTTCAATCAATTAACACTAAGCATTGCAATGTGAGGGCAGGTGCTTATTGTTTCAACCTATCAGCACCAAGCATTGTCCTGCAATAGGGTTTACTTTCTGAAAGTCTTGTAGCACCAGGTTTCGCTGTGATAATTGAGCTCAGCATTGTCTAATGAAAAAAGGTGAAAAACATTCTCTAGCATCCAGCACTACATTTAAAACAAAGCCGAGCAAGGAATAGTTTAACTTAACATAGTTATGTCAATATCTCTATCAATAAACAAGCCATGTTATAACATGTTATTGTTTGTGTTTGTTTAGCACTTCCCTTTAATAAGCTGCATGTTGGAATTATAGGTACTGTACAGCATTGTGCAGATATGAAACTGAACTGGTTCTGCCATTTGGTGCTACTTGTGTTTGTACCATTAATAAAATGCTCAGTTAGTAAATATTCTATATTTTATGTTGAAACACCTGTCCAATTTTGTGGGTTTACTATTACAAAAACCGTGACTTGAAAAGGATTGAACAGTAAAAATGAGGTTTACAGGAGCTTCTTAGGAAATCCCCCCATCAAACAAAATTAGGCGCCTCTGGTGTCGACTCGTGTGATGAATATTGGTATGTACTGTACACATGTGATAGCTGCTTGGCAGGGTATTGTTAACAGTCCATTGTCGTGTAGTATTCCAATTCTGCGCATTCACGCGTAGCTCTTCTCATTTCTGCTATATTGGTATTGAATGCGCAGGTGGTTTTGCGAGGCACAAACACATTTGCGAATTGACCAAAAAAAACTGTTTTTCCAAGTTCGCGCAACTGTTTTGTGCCGTGTTGGAAAATATCAATTTTTGTGCAAAAACACAATTTTGGCGAGGCACACATTTTGCAAGGGGTTGCGCATCGCTCTGAATATCGGTGCTATAGTCTTTGTAAAATTTGCGAAGCTAAAACAAAATGAAATATTTATGCACATTGGTTTAGAGATATACAATACCGTTAAAAAAAATAAATAAATCAAGATCATTATTTTCTTTTTACTTTCATTTTTAGCTGTGCATTTCTGAGTCGTAACCCCATGTCTGAACGGTTCTGTACAACCTGTGTGGAATGACTGCCTACATACCAATGACGCGCGGGGTGCTCGGATACTGATTGTTTCAAAGTTCTCGGAAAGTACAGACATTACTATAGACAGCACGTTTGGCAGGGCCGGGTGAAGCTGCGTTGTGAGCGCCAGGGAGACGGAAAGTGCTAAAATATGGCATTCAAATAAGTTACTTTGACGGTGTTTTCGGCTGGATATAATATATCCATCATGTGGATCATTTTGTGTTGTTTTTGTGTATTTTTTGAGACGGCCAGCTCCGGTAAGTATTATAATTATATCAACAGCATTTCTACACAATAGAATGTGGTACTGTGGTACTTTTCCAGTACTGTTTTATAATTCCTTTGTAATGCCGGCCCTACTGCAGAAGGTACTGGTTCTGTGGCTGTTTCTATTTCTAAAATGAATGATTGTATTCTGTATTCTTTATAAAGGGTTGTTGTTTAATACTCTGCACTGTTTCTCAGAATTACTGCAGAAATCAAGCAGCACCACAACCACGTGGCTGTAGGACATGAACACAATTAAGCAGAAAAACAGTTTTACAATAAACTCCACAAGAAAATGTACCATTTTTTCAGTTATTTAATTCTATTGAACACCTAAATACAGACTTTAACAAAGTTACTTTGACAATCATTTTTTGCTATTGTTACCTGAAGACATGAGGCAAAATATTAAAACAGAAACGAGTCTGAAGTTGGCTTCTTATTCGCTTGTTTATTTTTGGTCGTTTCTTATTCAGACTTTGATCTGCTCCAAACTGAATGATTGGCTTTGTATGTAAGAGGTTAAATAACGTTGGCTGCTAATTTCTCAGTGGATATTTATAGAGGGGCAGCTCTAAACAATGTTCATTTGTTTGGTGACATTGAGGGATCCCCACTTTGCAATCAGTGGCCCAGAGCGATTTAACCCCGAAATACCCCAGTTACTGATTCAATTTGTGTTACATTTGCGGGAATGCGAAGAAGAAGCTGAAATGCGCATATGTGCCATGTTTGCCCGCTGTTTTCTTATCAAAATCCGTTTTGGGCCGGGATAAATACCCACGGATGACTTAGAGAAGTTCCCCCTCTGTGATTATCAACTTTGAAATAAGTGGCTCAAAGCGATTTCACCCTTGAAATACCGCAGTTGTTCAATTTGTGTTACATTTCTATGCGAATAAGAAGCTAGAATGCGCTATCTGTGCCATGTTTTCCCGCTCTTTTTCTTTCAAACTCGGGTTTTAGGCCGGGATAAATACATATGGGAGACGTAGAGGGGTTCCGCCTGTGTGAGCATCAACTTTGAAATAAGTGGAAGAGGTGTGGAAGAGTTTGCCAGTGTCTGATTTTGGGGGAGAAAAAAGAGGCTAAGTTGTCTGTTGAGATATACACAAGCAGTTAATTCTAGGAAGGACAAGATGTTTTGGGTCATGTTCATGATGGTGAGACTACTGTGATTGCCACCAACCAAACAACATACAGAATGTGTTTATCTTTATTCTTAAGACCTGCAACATGAACATTGCCTTTGTGCTGTAAAGTAAGTTTATGATGCCTCTAGGTGGCTAATATATTTATTAGGGGTGGGCACCAATATCGATATTTTGATATGACATCGATAATTTACATATCGCGATATGGTGGGATAAAAAAAATCACAACGATTGCAGAGACTTTTTGATGCTAATACTGCTGAAAATACAAACACAGTATAATCATGTTCTGTCTCATAGGCAAACACCACACATAACGTATTATTGAACCATTTTATTCCATTGATTGACGTTTTTCTTTTTCTAAGAACCCGATTTAACAAATGTATTTAAAACATTCAACAGCTATAAATCAAGAAAAACAACAAATCCACAACCAGTGTACCCTCTCTCATATGCGCTACTCCCGTTTCTTCACCTGTTTCCTCTCACCCGCCAATCCCTTACCAGAAACTATATCCTATTTTCAGTGTCCGCATCAGCTAATTAAAAAACAGAGGTATGACACAGGCCCGGTTTTGGGATGGAACCGCATAACAGTCTCGCGTTTTGATTGGTCCATGTCTGTCACATGAATGTGTCGTCACACGAGTGGAAACGCTTGCAGGTGTTTTACATTGTGATCAGAGAGAGAGAGAGAGAGAGAGAGAGAGAGAGAGAGAGAGAGAGATCTGCTTTCCACAACCTTACCATTAAAAATATAATGTGGTATTACGCTGTACTGATATAACAAACTATGGGTGATTACTTTATATGAATTATCATGTTATGCACGAATGTAAAATTGGCTTTCTGTGGTGGTGTACTTTTTTTTTTCAAGTAGCATATATCTATAATCGTTTTGCGATATATTTTAATATAAAATGTATACACTATTGCAGTTTTGTTAGAGGATACATTAGTTTATCTCTGATGTAATCACAGTTTACATATAGACTGCCCCTGTTTTCATTTAAATCATAAATTCTGGGCCTCTGCTTTTTCAGATAACTTCCCAAATTCTGGGCCGCTTTGGTTTTTAGATAACGTCCCAAATTCTGGGCCATAGTTTTTAGATAACGTCCCAAATTCTGGGCGCTTTGCATTTTTCGAATTCAGCCCAGTTTTAGGGACTCAGCTGACAGCGAGTTTCTAAGTCATCCATGCAGTTTACCATAACCTGGATGGTTAATTCATTTGAGAGTAACCCTTAATACCTGAATCAAAGTTAATGTATTTTTCTCTCCTAGAAATCTTTTTTTTTTTTTAATGAAAAACAGAAATAAAATGTAAGTGTTAAAAAAAAAACGTATTTCAGACATTACATGAAGAAACTACATTGGACTGAAATAGATACATGAAAATTAATTAAAGCAGTCGTTTTCCTTTATTAAAGGCTAATATTAAACACATTTTGGAAGGAACATGGTATTCTGAAAAAGGACATCTCATTTTTTTTTTCTTTTACCCTACCCTTCCCAGTCTTTTCCCGCCCTCTTTTTTAGCAAAACCTGAACTCCAATTCCCTCCCACACACGTGCCACCACCATGCAACCCTGTGGCACACACCACCATGCAACCCCTGCACGCACACCCACCATGCAACCCTGCACGCACACACCACCATGCAACCCCTACATGCACACACCACCATGCAACCCTACATGCACACACCACCATGCAACCCCTATATGCACACACCACCATGCAACCCCACACGCACACACCACCATGCAACCCCTGCACGCACACACCACCATGCAACCCCTAACGCACACACCACCATGCAACCCCTGCACGCACCGCCACCATGTAACACCTGCACGCCGCCACCATGCAACCCCTACACGCACACCACCATGCAACCCCTGCACGCACACACACCACCATACAACCCCTACATGCACACACCACCATGCAACCCCTACATGCACACCCACCATGCAACCCCTACATCGCGCACACCACCATACAATCCCTGCACGCAGACACCACCATGCAACCCCTGCACGCACACACCACCATGCAACCCTGCATGCATACACCCACTGTAGCAATTCTTTGCAAAATATATTTTCGGGTATTCAGCCCCATTCATGTCTATGGCAGTGTTAAAAAAACACATTTTCAGTCATATCTCTTGAACCAGAGCACCTATAACCACCGTTCAAGGGTTCTGGACCAGCCTGAATGTAACATGCCCAGTTTGTAGCAATTCTTTGCAAAAATATTTTCAGGGCGTTCAGGGTGGTCAGTCTCATTCATGTCTATGGCAGGGGTTGAAAACACCTTTCAGGCATATCTCTCAAACCCGAAAACGTGAGAACCACCATTCAAAGTGATATAGACTCAGGGGAGCACCTAAACCACCCCCTAAAAAGGTGTGGTGGTTCACCCAAAACTCATGTCATGATGAAAAAATTCACTTTGCCAAGCCGTCCCTGGCATCTGAACCATGAAAATGGTGACTCCTTGTCAGGGGCCCCATGGGGCCCAGCCCATAAAAAAATCAAGTTCCTAACCCCCCCAGAACCCGAGATACGCCCTGTCAAAATGTCCAAAACTACCCTTTTCGGGATCATATCTCCATGACCCCAGGGCCTAGAAACCGGGTTGAACTTCCTAGGGTCATGTCTAGGGGCCAGGGTCATGTCCTAGGGTCATGTCTCTCATAGGGAGCCACCCGTTTTCAAATGCTACATTTTCAACAAATTTACACATTTACACATCAGCATGATGGCATGTCAAGGTTGCATTTCCAATAGCCTTTGAGCTCCAGGTTGGCAAAAAAAGTCTAAACTGGCGTCCTTTCTAGCTTGGAGGGATCGACAGGGGCCCCGAGGTGGACCTCCGTACCGATTTTCAAGTCTCGGGGACCCCCGGAACCCGAGATATAGCACCCTGAAAAATGTCTATGGAAATCCCATTATAAAACCCCTTTGGGGCAACGCCCACCATCTGGCGGTGGGGTGGCGTTTGAACCCGTGGCCGATGTCTTTCTTTAGCTAAGACTCTTGTGCACGCAAAGAGTGCCCTTCTGAGTTCGTTGGCCCAGGGGTCGTGAAGATACGGGTACGATAAGAGACCACCCCCTTCCCTATGGCAAATCCCATTATAAAAACACCATCGGGGTAAGGCTTGACCAATGGCGGTCGTGGGTCGTCTGAACTCGAAGGAACCCATTTTTCTTTTAGCTAAGACTGTTGTGCATCTAAAGAGAGTACTAGCGAGTTTGTTGGCCCAGGATTTGTGGACTCATGGGTACGACAGGAGGACCCCGACCCCATGATTTCCTATAGCAAAATACATACAAAAAAATGTCCATTATATATAAGACCTGAAATGTGCACATTTTGTAGTGTATTTATGGAACAGAAGCACCAATTTAAGTCCATTCCAAGTGTTTTGTGATCACAGTATCAGCTTGAGTGTATCGGACATAGTTTTGCACCAAAAAAAAAAAAAAAAAAAGTGAGCAGAGGCTGAAAAAAGCACTATATACCCTATTCTTTAAAATATCACTTTGCAGTGCAAATTTGAGAACGCAACCACTTAGCAACTTGCAAATTGGTACTGCAATTTAAAGGCCTGTAGTGTCAGACTGGTAGTCCCTAACTGATTCAAGTGTTTTTGGAATGATTCCTGCAAAGACTGATTTATAAGAAAAAAAAGAGATTAACAAACAGCATTCTGCTTTATATGCAGAAATGGCAACTACAAGAGGGTGTCAAACAAGCTGTGAATGTCCTAGGAGGCTACAGAGTACCTCTGGGTATGAATCCAGATGCTCGCAGTACCTGTTCTTAGATTTCCGAAACCACTGTATAACTGTATACCCTATAAATATCACTTTTTATTGTGTATTTGAGGAACACAACCAATTACAAACTTCATTTGAATTGCTGTGCTATCAGAATATCAGTGTATAACTTTGCTGGGTATTGCAGTGTATGCTGGGTATCAAAAGGCCTTCACTTTTACAAAAGGCTGTCAAAATTTTAAAAAGGCTGTCAATGTTACAAAAAAATAGGTGTGCTCCTAACCCAATACTTGTCTTTTTAATTCTGTGCATCCAAATACTTGTAGTTAAAAGTTTTAAGAATTAAGCCTAGTGTTTGTTGTTCTGTCCTAAACCAGTAGTTTGTCACCCAAATTTAGTAAATAAAAGGGGGGGGGGTTCATCAGATTATTCTCCATTTTATTGTAACTGAGGTACCGTTCAGTTGAGTGAAAATTGTAAAGGGGTACTCGAGCTGAAACCTCCAGATAGAAGGGGTACAGTTTAAAAAAAAAAAGGTTGAAAACCCCTGACCTACAGTATAAACTTTCAGGAATAGATAAGGGAAATTTTGACTAATACAATACAATAGGATTTATTTGAAGTTGTTGAAGGGCACTGGTCTCTTAAACCCAGAAGTTCTGATAAACCCCTACGCCTCACTATATATTGATGGACATTACATAAGCAAAATGAGATGTACTTTTTTTTTTTTTTATACCATGTTCCTAAATGTTTTCTGGGAGAGTAAAATACATTAACTTTGATTCATGTAATAAGGGTTACTCTCAAATGAATTCACAATCCAGTTTATGGTAAACTGTGCATGGATGACATAGAAACTTCGGCTCTCAGCTGAGTCCCCAAAACTGGGCTGAATTAAAATGCAAAGCGCCCAGAATTTGGGACGTTATCTAAAACCAAGGCAGCCCAGAATTTGGGACGTTATCTAAAACCAAAGCGCCCAGAATTTGGGACGTTATCTAAAACCAAAGCGCCCAGAATTTGGGACGTTATCTAAAAACCAAAGCGGCCCAGAATTTGGGACGTTATCTGAAAAAAACAAAGAGGCCCAGAATTTGCGGCGTAATGAAAACAGGGGCAGTCTATATGTAAAACTGTGATTACATCAGAGATAAACTAATGTATCCTCTAACAAAACTGCAATAGTGTATACATTTTATATTAAAATATATCGCAAAACCGATTATAGATATATGCTACTTGAAAGAAAAAAGTACACCACCACAGAAAGCCAATTCATACATTCAGCATAACATGATCATTCATATAAAGTAATCGCCCATAGTTTGTTATATCAGTACAGCATAATACCACATTATATTTTAATGGCAAGGTTGTAGAAAGCAGATCTTTATCTCTCTCTCTCTCTCTGATCACAATGTTAAAAATGCCTGCAAGCTTTTCCACTTGTGACGACATATTCATGTGACAGACTTGGACCAATCAAAACGCGACTGTTATGCGGTTCCATCCCAAAAAACCGGCCTATGTCATACCTCTGTGGACCGTCTTTTTTAAAGGGATACACACCTAAAAACAAACTTAACACAAAAACACATAATAAACAGGAAAATTGGCTGAAGTAATTTGATAGATGTATATATCATTATTTTCATTTTGATATATGTATATATCATTTTTTTCTTCCATTCAGAACGTGCTCACAAGGTACCGAATGCTATTTGCATGCTGCATTAAGTACTATTGCGATTATTGTGAGATGTGCGCATGCGTCAGTGTGGGTCATTGCATTTTTTCCATGCGATTACTGTTTTTTAAAATGTGAACTTTCGGTATTATAAATGAGATGCACTTTTAAAACATAAGAACATAAGAAAGTTTACAAACGAGAGGAGGCCATTCAGCCCGTCTTGTTGTTAGTAGCTTATTGATCCCAGAATCTCATCAAGCAGCTTCTTGACGGATCCCAGGGTGTCAGCTTCAACAACATTACTGGGGAGTTGGTTCCAGACCCTCACAATTCTCTGTGTAAAAAAGTGCCTCCTATTTTCTGTTCTGAATGCCCCTTTATCCAATCTCCATTTGTGACCCCTGGTCCTTCTTTCTTTTTTCAGGTCAAAGAAGTCCCCTGGGTCGATATTGTCAATACCTTTTAGAATTTTGAATGTTTGAATCAGATCGCCGCGTAGTCTTCTTTGTTCAAGACTGAATAGATTCAATTCTTTTAGCCTGTCTGCATACGACATGCCTTTTAAACCCGGGATAATTCTGGTTGCTCTTCTTTGCACTCTTTCTAGAGCAGCAATATCCTTTTTGTAACGAGGTGACCAGAACTGAACACAATATTCTAGGTGAGGTCTTACTAATGCATTGTAGAGTTTTAACATTACTTCCCTTGATCCCTTTTTCATAGTTCCCTTCTTCAATTTCAGTATCTCCCATATGATATTTATAATGCACATTTTTATTGCCCGCATGCAATACTTTACACTTTTCTCTATTAAATTTCATTTGCCATGTGTCTGCCCAATTCTGAATGCTGTCTAGATCATTTTGAATGACCTTTGCTGCTGCAACAGTGTTTGCCACTCCTCCTATTTTTGTGTCACATGCAAATTTAACGAGTTTGCTTACAATACCAGAATCTAAATCATTAATGTAGATTAGGAATAGCAGAGGACCTAATACTGATCCCTGTGGTACACCACTGGTTACCTCACACCATTTTGAGGTTTCTCCTCTAATCAGTACTTTCTGTTTTCTACATGTTAACCACTCCCTAATCCATGTGCATGCATTTCCTTGAATCCCTACTGCATTCAGACGTTTGTCAAAAAGCTTTCTGGAAATCTAAAGAAACCGTGTCGTATGCTTTGCAATTAATTATCCATTGTCAATTGTTGCATCCTCAGAAATTCAAGCAGGTTAGTAGTTAAACACGATCTCCCTTTCCTAAAACCACGCTGACTGTCTCCCAGGATACTGTTACCATATAGATAATTTTCCAGTTTGGA
>CM072699.1:5043967-5211283 GCA_036884735.1 Huso huso | reverse complement strand
TCTTATTATAGTTTCTATAAGTTTACATAGAATAGAAGTCAGGCTTATTGGTCTGTAGCGCCAGCAACATTAAAATCTGGCGCCAGTAGACATGTTTATTTTTTTTTTATAGTTTTTTTAGTAGCAAACATAGATGATGATAGTTTCTCATTGGGTCTGCACTACTCACATGACCCGCCCACACTCATCCACACACAGGAGAGACGGTGCGTGTCGTGTGGGAAAGTGATAGCAAACATGTCGCAGCGCACTTTTACACAGTTATGAATGACAGCTTTGTTCAGCAAGTCAAAAAGGTATGTGGGCAAAAGTCGACACACGGGTAACAAAAACAATACATTGTGAAAAATGGTTTCGTGTTCGCAAGCTTCTTCATTTACCGCGAAAGTTCATCTTTGCTAGTTTATAAACACATGTTGTTGATTAAAAAATATTCATGCTTTGGTTTGATGCATATAGTCATGGATTTATGTTAAAAACAAATTAGTTCATTCATTGAATTCAATGAATTCATAAGCTATTCTTTGTGTTAATATGTCGAACATTTGGGCTACTCGGATCTACCATCTTAGGTTTCTTAATCTTACAGCAATTTTGGTGTTAAGCGATTGTATATAAGAACATAAGAACATAAGAAAGTTTACAAACGAGAGGAGGCCATTCAGCCCATCTTGCTCGTTTGGTTGTTAGTAGCTTATTGATCCCAGAATCTCATCAAGCAGCTTCTTGAAGGATCCCAGGGTGTCAGCTTCAACAACATTACTGGGGAGTTGGTTCCAGACCCTCACAATTCTCTGTGTAAAAAGTGCCTCCTATTTTCTGTTCTGAATGCCCCTTTATCTAATCTCCATTTATGACCCCTGGTCCTTTTTTTTCTTTTTTTCAAGTCAAAGAAGTCCCCGGGTTGACATTGTCTATACCTTTTAGGATTTTGAATGTTTGAATCAGATCGCCAGTAGTCTTCTTTGTTCAAGACTGAATAGATTCAATTCTTTTTAGCCTGTCTGCATACGACATGCCTTTTAAACCCGGGATAATTCTGGTTGCTCTTCTTTGCACTCTTTCTAGAGCAGCAATATCCTTTTTGTAACGAGGTGACCAGAACTGAACACAATATTCTAGGTGAGGTCTTACTAATGCATTGTAGAGTTTTAACATTACTTCCCTTGATTTAAATTCAACACTTCTCACAATATATCCAAGCATCTTGTTAGCCTTTTTATAGCTTCCCACATTGTCTAGATGAAGACATTTCTGAGTCAACATAAACTCCTAGGTCTTTTCATAGTTCCTTCTTCAATTTCACTCTCTCCCATATGATATTTATAATGAACATTTTTTTTTATTGCCCGCATGCAATACTTTACACTTTTCTCTATTAAATTTCATTTGCCATGTGTCTGCCCAATTTTGAATCACGGTCTAGATCATTTTGAATGACCTTTGCTGCTTCAACAGTGTCTGCCACTCCTCCTATTTTTTTTGTCGTCTGCAAATTTAACGAGTTTGCTTACTATATCAGAGTCTAAATCATTAATGTAGATTAGGAATAGCAGAGGACCTAATACTGATCCCTGTGGTACACCACTGGTTACCTCACTCCATTTCGAGGTTTCTCCTCTAATCAGTACTTTCTGTTTTTCTACCTGTTAACCACTCCCTAATCCATGTGCATGCATTTCCTTGAATCCCTACTGCGCTCAGTTTGAGAATTAATCTTTTATGCGGGACTTTGTCAAAAGCTTTCTGGAAATCTAAATAGACCATGTCGTATGCTTTGCAGTTGTCCATTTTCAATGTTGCATCCTCAAAAAAAAAGTCAAGTAGGTTAGTTAGACATGATCTCCTTTCCTAAAACCATGCTGGCTGTCACCCAGGATATTGTTACCATATAGGTAATTTTCCATTTTGGATCTTATTATAGTTTCCATAAGTTTACATATAATAGAAGTCAGGCTTATTGGTCTGTAGTTACCTGGTTCAGTTTTGTCTCCCTTTTTTGTGGATCGGTATTACGTTTGCTATTTTTTCCAGTCCATCGGTACAACCCTGTGTCAAGAGACTGTTGCATGATCTTGGTTAGCGGCTTGTAAAGAACTTCTTTCATTTCTTTGAGTACTATTGGGAGGATCTCATCCGGCCCAGGGGATTTGTTTATTTTAAGAGCTCCTAGTCCCTTTAACACTTCTGCCTCTGTTATGCTAAAGTTATTTAAAACTGGATAGGAACAGGTCGACATGTGGGGCATGTTGTCCGTGTCCTCCTTTGTAAAAATCTGTGAAAAGTAATCATTTAATATATTTGCTATTTTTATTTCTTCATCTATGATTTTGCCATTTGTGTCTCTTAGACATTTAACCTCCTCTTTGAATGTTCTCTTGCTGTTATAATATTGGAAAAACATTTTGGAATTGGTTTAGCCCCTTAGCAATATTGATTTCTATCTCTCTCTTGGCCTTTCTAACTTCCTTTTTTGACTTGTGTTTGCAGTTCCAAGTACTCTTTCTGTGTGCTTTGTTTTTTTTCCCCTTTTAAACGCTCTGTAAAGTGCCTTTTTTTAAGCTGAATATTTTTTTTTTTAATTGATCTATTAAACCATTTTGGCCATTTTGTTTTAGATTTAGATTTGTCTTTTTTGGGATGTAATTGTTTTGTGCCTCTAGTACTACATTTTTAAAGACAGCCACCCTTTTTCTGTGGATGTTTTCTCTATTTTACTCAATCTACTTCTGTTAGTCTCTGTTTCATACCTTCATAGTTTGCTTTTCTAAAATTGTAAACCTTAGCTTTAGTCATTACTTTTGGGGTTTTAAAAATATTTCAAATGAGACCATGTTGTGGTCTGAGTTTGCCATGGCTCTCTGACCTCTGTTTTAGTTATTCTGTCTTCATTATTTGAAAAGACTAAAATCAAGGCATGCCTCCCCTCTAGTCGGTGCCTTGACAAATTCGTTAGGAAGCAGTCATTTGTCATTTCCACCATTTCAATTTAGTCCGTCGTGCCCCCATCCAGTTTTCCCATTTTATACAGGGGAAGTTGAAATCCCCCCATTAGTATGGCTTCTCCTTTTCTACACGCATTTCTAATGTCATTGTACAACAGATTATTTTGCTCAGCGTCCTGAATTTGGCGGTCTATAGCATGCTCCTATTATTATGCCCTTTGAATTTGTGTCCATTATTCTGACCCATATTGATTCTGCATTGTTTTCTTTGTCCTGATTTAACACCTGGGCTTCAAGGCTATTTCTTATGTATAGCGCTACCCTCCGCCTCTTCTGTCCTGCCTGTCTTTCCTATACAGTGTGTACCCACTGATATTATATTCGTCTCCATCACTCTCAGACAACCAAGTTTCTGTAACACCTATCACATCGTAGTTACTTGTTAGTGCAGTAGCTTCAAGTTCTAACATTTTGTTTCTGAGACTTCTAGCATTAAGATAAATACATTTAATAGTGGTCTTACCTGAGTTGTTGCCCTTGTTTTGATGTAGTCTCCTTCTGTTTTTTTTTTTCTCCCCTTCCTTTCTAGTTTAAATGCTTCTGTACCGCCTGAAGGATCCTTTCTCCGAGTAGATTGGTTCCCTTTCTGTTTAAGTGCAGTCCGTCCCACCTGTATAGATAGTCCTTGTTGTAGAAAGTGCTCCAATGTTCAAGAAAGGTGAAGCCTTCCTGTGTGCACCATGATTTCAGCCATGCATTTTGATTTTGTATTTCCAGCTGTCCATATGGTCCTTTGCAAAGCGCCGGCAGTATCCCAGAAAATACCACAGTTTTGGTCTTGTCTTTTAATTTCCTTCCTAGCTCTCTGAATTTGTTCTGCAGGGATCTTGGCCTGTCTCTTCCAATGTTGTTTGTACCAATGTGGACGACTACTACCGGGTCATCTCCAGTTCGTTCTAGGAGCCTGTCCACGTTCTCCGTGATGTGCTTGACAGAGGCTCCTGGAAGGCAGCACACTGTTGTAGTAAGGGGGTCCAAACTGCGAACTGAACTTGCTGTGTTTCTCAGTATGGAGTCCCCAACAATCACAACACGATTGTTTCTAATACCGTTCATCATTTTGTGAATTAGATTTTGTATTTTTTTACCCAGTAAAATACACTATTTCTGAATGGAGTATCTACCCACATCTAAAATACCCTCTTTTTAAATTTACGAAATAATTTTTCTTTAGAAAAAGATTAAATAATATTACAGGCTCTTATGAGTCTTGCCATGGATGAGAGAGATTTCTTTTTTACAAAATATTACAAATATGGGTGTGATTAGATATAGGGTGCATTTTGTTAAATATTTACTGTAACACAGCACACTAAAAACAAATGGGGGAGAGGGGGGGATTGATAAAGACGCGTTTGCGCTCAACGATGACTCAAAAAAGATTGTCAATTAGCCATACTGTCAAATGAGAGCAAAGTTGCCAAGAATTTAGAGTAGTCAGATTTGATAAAGATTTTGCTGCCGCTGAAGCTGGGAACATGTATTTGTAATTTATGTTCTTACGTAATTTAGAACATAAAATGAAAAAAAGGATTTGATAATGCCCAGGAATTAATTAGAAAAAGTTAATACGTTATATGTTTGAAGAAGACTGGAATTCTGAGTGCGTAAAATTGTGAATTACATATAAGTCTAACAAACGAAAGGAATCGGGTGTAGCGATGAAGGTTGCTATGGGGTTAATATATCCATACAGGGCCTGGGTCCATTAATGTGAACATAAAGTGCTTTGTTAAATATATGAAATGACTCCTGTGTATAATAATGGAAAGTAGTTTACAATAACGATTTTATTTAGCCTAAATGTTTAATAAAATATTTATCTGGAAAATGAATGACTTCCTTTTTCTTTCCTAGTACAGTATATCATTCCATAGCGTGCTGGGGCTGCTTCTGAAAAGACTTTTATTCAGAACACCATCTTTCTTTATTAAAAACTGGCCAGTTCTACTAGATAGAGAAATGAACAATAGGGATGTAACGCTGTATATAATATCGTGAGATGCAGGTTGCGATACGCTGTGGATCGCATTTAATGGTCCTGATGGGCTACTGTATAATGCAAAATAACATCTAATGATCATTTAATGATGGACCATGTGTTAAAAGACAAAATGTAATGAGATAGTGAGAGAATGTAAAACTATAAAACACACTTATTTCTTCATTAAGAAGCCTTTGGTGACGATGCATACCTCTATTGCAATACAATATATTGTGTAAAGAAAGCATCTCGATTCATTGATGCACTTTTAATCATTACACCCCTAATAAACAATGAACTAATATAAGAGGAAGAGATCAGAAAACAACAAGTGGAGCGCTCTGCTTTCCTGGTCTCATGGATACCAGGGAGAATGCTAGACTTACCAAGAACAGTACTGACTAAACACAGGGCATTCATATCTGTCAGCAAAGTACTGAACTGAACACTATGCATGAACGAGGCCAAACACTTTCACATAACTAGCATTATAAATACTCTGCCTCATCCCTGTAAAAACGTAACCCTTCTGTCTCCCTATTTCACTGTCTTGTGTTTGGTTTTTTCAGAAACCCACACTCTGAGGTACATCTACACGGCCATGTCCAAACCTCAGGAGGGGTTTCCTGAATTCACAGCCATGGGTCTGCTGGATGACATGCAGATTGATTACTACGACAGCGTCAATCAGAAGAAAGAGTCCAAGCAGACCTGGATGAAGGAAAACATGGATCCGGATTACTGGGAGAAAGGAACGAAGTCTCGCAAGAGCAAGGAGCAGTGGTTCAAAGTCAACGTCAGGATTCTGGAGAACAGGTTCAACGAAACAAAAAGTGAGAGACACAGAGGATACTTTCTTTTTTTTTTATTTAGCCCAATTTGGTCGCATATACAACCAAAAAAGTTGTTGATGTGAACATCAGTTTTGTTTTAGGTACACGTGTGCGACCAATCCTTTTACAACCTCAAAAAAACTGAGCAGAAATATACACTGTGAGCAACAAATATAAAGTGATCTGAAAAACAAAAATAGGGTTTTCCAGATAAATTGTAGTGATGTATAGTACAGGTGTAGTGTGTATAGTATAGATGTAGTGTGTATAGTATAGATGTAGTGTGTATAGTATAGATGTAGTGTGTATAGTACAGATGTAGTGTGTATAGTATAGATGTAGTGTGTATAGTACAGATGCAGTGTGTATAGTACAGATGTAGTGTGTATAGTACAGATGTAGTGTGTATAGTACAGATGTAGTGTGTATAGTATAGATGTAGTGTGTATAGTACAGATGCAGTGTGTATAGTACAGATGTAGTGTGTATAGGCAACTTGCACAGACAGTGAACGAACTCTGAAGGCGCAGTAAGCCTCGTAGTATGTATTTCCTGTGAATTTCCCCTGCCAGGACTCCTGACAGGGAAATGCATCGTATTGATGGGCTAACTTCATATTTTTTTATTATGTTTTTTTTTTTTTTTTGCTGCCCCACTTTAACCACTGACATCAGGGCATCTACCGCAGTGCATCGTCATGTTACGCACAGCACAAGAGCCCGGCTGCACAACATGTTTTTTGCTTGAATGAATACAGTTCAAAGTGCACATTGAATGTGTCAGGTGTTAATGCTCAGACAAGCCTGTTCTCTCTGATTTCAGGACCCCACGTTCTGCAGTGGATGCACGGCTGTACGCTGGACGAGGACAACAATGAATAGGTTCAGGGGTACGACCAGTACAGCTACGATGGGAATGACTTCCTGGCCTTCGACAAGAATCGCCTGCAGTGGGTGGCCCCCATGCAGCCAGCCGTCGCGACCAAACAAAAATGGGACGGCGAGAAAATTCTGAACCAGTACACCAAGGGCTACCTGGAGAACGAGTGCATCGACTGGCTTAAGATGTTCCTGCGCTACGGAGAAAGGGATATCTATCGCTCTGGTAAGAGACCACACAGTCATCCATAACACTACAGAGGCGATCCCAGGCTTCCTGAGGAAAGGGGAAAGGCTAGTCTATAGTGTGTTATCTTTACTGTATAATCACTACAATAGGTGCCAGCATGTATACAGGGTGGGTGCGCTTACCTGCGTGACAACAGCATGGCCTCGTGTGCAGCAGGAGTCGGAAGAGAATGAAATCAAAGTGAAAATCCAAGAAAACTTTTAACAAATTTGCATGCTGTTGTGTAGTAATTCAAATTTATTATCACCATCTTTCCCATTATCATTCATCAGCAACAACGGGAGCTTTTGTATGTGGACCTAGGAGCATGGGTCAGTTTGTTAAACCAAAAAGAGCCTTTTTAACATTAACCCAGCAGTGTGGAGTAGCGGTTAGGGCTTTGGACTCTTGACTGGAGGGTCGTGGGTTCAATCCCAGGTGGGGGAAACTGCTGCTGTACCCTTGAGCAAGGTACTTTACCTAGATTGCTCCAGTAAAAACCCAACTGTATAAATGGGTAATTGTATGTGAAAATAATGTGTAAATAATAATGTAATTGTATGTAAAAATAATGTTATATCTTGTAACAATTGTAAGTCATCCTGGATAAGGGCGTCTGCTAAGAAAATAAATAATAATAACCCACTAGTGCCACCAAGCCTCCCAGATTGATCCACCTCCAGAGAAAGGTGAAAACCTGAATTAACACTGACCCTTGCAGCAACACCTAGCCTTCCAGATTGGTGCTTATTACAAAGGACCCTGGGCAGTATGCCTGTGGGGTTGCAATCTAACCTGTACATTGTTAATCTAACCTGTACATTGTTATTGATTTTTTTTTTCTCTTGGTGAACAGTCAAGCCTGCAGTAACAGTTTTTGCGAAGCCAGACAAAGATAAAAATAACCTAACTCTCACCTGCATGGCTACGGGCTTCTACCCCAAGACAATCCACATTCACTGGTACAAGGACAAGCAGAGGCTGGGTGAGAAGATGAATTCCACTTGGGCCCTGCCTAACAACGACAACACCTTCCAGCTGAGATCGAGTTTGGAGATCGACCCAGTGGAGGGCAAGGGATACTCCTGTGAAGTGCTGCACGGCAGCTTACCAGAACCGCTCTTTACACACTGGGGTAAGAGACAACAGTTAGAGTTGCAATGCATTTTAAATAGAAGGAACTGATCCTTTTAGTCAAAGAATTTAAGTGAGGCAACACAAGTTCAGAATGTTGTGTGTGACCGATCACGTTTAGCTTCTGTGCTTTTATCAGTCACTGTCAACCGGGGACATTGATTCTCAGTGCGATTTAAACTATTAAACATTTGTACTTATTATATTTTACTGTTTTGTTCATTTTAAAATGTAGTTATTTTCTGCAGACATCATCCAATTGCAGTGATTTATTATTATTATTTATTTCTTAGCAGACGCCCTTATCCAGGGCGACTTACAATTGTTACAAGATATCACATTATTTTTACATACAATTACATTATTATTTACACAATATTTTTACATACAATTACCCATTTATACAGTTGGGTTTTTTACTGGAGCAATCTAGGTAAAGTACCTTGCTCAAGGGTACAGCAGCAGTTTCCCTCACCTGGGATTGAACCCGCGACCCTTCGGTCAAGAGTCCAGAGCCCTAACCACTACTCCACACTGCTTTCCCTACAGTGTATCAGAAAGATTAAACCTGGAAACAAAAAGTTAAATGCAAGATCCTCACAGAAGAAAATATTTCTGATTAATTAAACATCCAGTAAAATATTTTAAAAAGTTTAAATAGTAAACAAAAATATATAAACGTGTTATTCTTTATGTGACTTGGCATCCCAGAATGTGTGAATGTAGCCCAGTCCATACAGGTTTGGACAGTACAGTGTCATTTACTGCAGTTGGTGTAACAGCCCTTATAAAGTTTCTCATAGTAACAGCAAAGTGTAATAAAGCACAGTTAAAATATGATACAGAATAGCGAGGTATGGTAAAGCATATTAATAAACATAGCAAACCATGATAAACTATGGTAAATGCGTAGTATAATCATGGGAAAAGCATGGGAAAAGTGCAAAAATATTGTGCAAAAATAAAGTTGTATGAGGGAGTGTGTGACTGACTGACTGACCCTGTCCCTCTTTGTGCGTTTTGTCTTGTGAAGATGGAGTCGTGCCTGGGGAGGGGACCTCAGATGGGATTGGGAATGGGATTGGGATTGGGATTGGGATTGGGATTGGTCTTGCTGCTGTTGCAGGGATCGGTTTCATTATCTACAAGAAGACATGTGGTAAGAGACTAATTGGTAGACAATTGGTAGATTGATCAACAGACTAAGAAAAAAACAAAGAGCAAAAACTACACAGTAAAAAAAATATGTAAATAATGAAGTAATAACAAATTAATAACCATGAGGATTTCAGATTTTAATAAGAATCCTGTGGTATAGCAGTTTGATCCATTCCTGGTTTCACTGGGAGTTTAATTAAATCACCTGAACTTGTTACCTCTACACTGGGTATAATCAAGCTTGTATTAAAACCTGGAATGGGTGAAACTGCTGAAACTGCCCTGTTTAAACCCTCACCCAGTCATTGTAGTTAAAAATTATATAGCTGGTGGAGACTCTGAATTTATTATTTAAAAAATATTTTGTCTTTACATACACACCTTGCAGAAAATCTACTGGTGGTAATTGTATAACACTGGAGCAGTAATAATTACGTGATGACTAAAGATGGACCATTAGGATTTAAGATGAACTTTGGTATAATTTTAAATCCTTACCCAATATTTGTGCTCAAGAAAGAAATACAGTAGAGCAAATAAAAATGAACTAGAAGTGTGCTTTTCTAATAGCAGTGCCTTTTGTGTAGCTGAACAAGCAAACGAAAACTGAAATGTAACTTTAAACTCGTCAAATAACACGTGGGAATGGCGTTGTAAAATGAAGGGGAAAACTCACTGTTTTGGTTCTAGTTCATTACATTCCACGTAACAAAGTCACAACAAAAAATATATATAATATATACAATCTATATAAAATCACTACACAACATTTCCAGCACGTTGGGCATGCTGTTCTTGCCTTTTTTCTGTCCCATGAGTTTCTGACTCGCTCTAAAGCAGCACAGCGCTTTTTTGACCAAATGGCTTTCCATAGAGATCACTATGCTTGCACGCACATAATCTGGTTTGTTTACTTTTTGCCATTTAAAACTTTTAAATAGAGGCTCCAGAGCTGCTGTGCTGATCCTGTGATTGTTTTTTATTAATCTCACATGTCACACAGAGCTCTTTTTCGTTTGTCATTTTTTGAACTGTCAGGCAATTTCTGGTGAGGCGGTAAATAAGTGCAAGGTATTTTTGTCATTTCTAGCGAATATGAACATCTTTATTTTTGTATCCGAATACATGTAAAAAAATATGCATTCAAATATTTGGATATTTGTCCCAGCACTAGTAAAGGCACACTTGTATCTCCAGGCAATTGAAAAGCATATTCCTAGCGATGGAGACAGGGTTGGGGAAAGTACCCGAGCAGTTAATGTGAATAATGCTTTTTTATTTTGTCTTTTGTCTTTTGATCTCTCTCTATTCTGCTTGAATCCACCACCCTCTCTCCTTCCTCATCCACCAAGATCCTTAGCGTCACCCTTGACCCCTCCCTCTTACTCTCAGCACATCTCAACTCTGGTACGCACCTGTCGCTTCTTCATCAGCAACATACTCAGAATTCTTCCCATGACTTCCTCATGACTACCCCTGCCTTGACAGCTCCTGGTTCCTGGCCCTGTCCGTAGCCTGTCCTGCCTTGACTCCTCTGCAACTCCCCCACACCACACCGCTGCTCCACTTCCTGCCTCTGCTTCAAAACCTTGTGCTAAGTCCGTCTTGACCTCCAGCCCATCCAAAACTCTGTTGCTCCCTACACCTTGTCTCCTCCTGCTCCTCCACCTCCAGTTTCTCCCACACCCCCACCTCCAGAGCCCTCTCTCTGCACTGGCCCCTCAGCGGTGGAATGACCTACCCATGAATATCAGGACTGCTCAGTTCCAGACCATCCAATTCAAAACACACATGTTCAGACAACATCTCATTGTCTTGAACCATTCTGGACTAGAGGCCCCAATCCTATCTCTACTGAACTATTATTTCTCCCTACACCCCTTCCACTTCCTGTATTTTGTATTTTACTTATAGGTAACCTTACCTACATTTTTTGTAATTGCTCTTATTTGAAATCATTTTCATCCATTTGTCATACTTACTACGTGTTCTTACTGGACTTTACTCATATAATATTTGCTGTAAGTTTTAGCTGCTCTTAGTTGATCTCGCTCTTACTTAGAATTATTTACTGTATTCTTTAGTTTGCTGTTACTTGAATTGGATCTTATCATACCTTTATAACTGCTCTTATCTGCATTATGATATTCTGTAATTTAATATTTTATAATGTGATAATTTGTAATGTGATATTTTATAATGCGATGCTTTGTACTGTGATATTTTGTAACAATTGTAAGTCGCCAAGGATAAGGGTGTCTGGTAAGAAAGAAAGAAATAATAAATAATAATTTGATCAAAAGAAAACTCCATTATTACTATAGTTGTTCACACAGAAATTGTTGCTGCAGCAAATTAATTCTAGCTAGGTAAAATGCAATAAGAATTCACAGCACTGTATGTACAGTAGCTTTATGAAGAAACAATGAGCTTCACAGGCAGTAGATGCTCCTCAGGTTCATCTCCAGGGGCACCTGCCAGGGCTCCCCGCTTTCCCCTCTACTATTTGCCATGTCACTCGATCCACTCGCCCAAGCGGTCTGCCTATCTCCTACTTTTACCCCTATCACTGTTAAGAACACGCAACATCACATTTCCATCTATGCTGACGATATTTTACTATTTGTTAAAAATGTTTCCCAATTGCTTCCACATCTACTAGATATTTTCGATGAGTTCAGCCTATTATCAGGGTACAAAATCAACTGGTCTAAATCTACCCTGATGCCCTTGAATGGTGTAATGAGGGACTTACCCTCAAATATAGCAGTCGTCAAGCATTTTACATATCTTGGTGTAGAAATGTACCCTTCTTTACATTCCATCACAACTAATAACTTTAATAAGATTTTTAACAGGTGGGCGCTCCTCCCAAACTTGCTCCAAGCATCTCCATGATAAAAATGACTGTACTGCCTCGAATCAACAGCTTCAGTTCAGTGCTCCCACTTCCCCCCTACTGGTTATTGGGATAAGTTACACTCTCTGATATCTAAATATATATGGAGGTTAAAGTGGTCTCCTATCAATCACTACATCGTGAGAAAACTGCAGGAGGATTGTCGTTGGCAAATTTCATAAATTTGTTTTGGTCATTTGTCCTGCAACCTGCCACAGTCTGGTTTGATCATAATATTCCTGTCTCAGCTAGAGGAAAATTTCGTATTCCCACATAGACTTCAAGATTTAGTCTATTCTGGCATTCCCCTCAAACAATGTAAGTTACACTTCAGCCTCATAATCTCTCACCTAATTACTGTTTGGTGCTTAGTGGAAAAACATACAAAACTTCAAACAAAATGGCATACCCACTCGCCTATATTTCAGAATTTTACTGCATTACATGATGTGCTGCACACAGGCGGTACAACAAGGGAGCTGGCTTCCACACTTTATACCACTGTGACAAAGACCGAATGAATCTGAATCAACAATCTCCCTCTCGACCTGTGAGAGCACTGTACAGCAGGAATTGCGTGCCCCGTACTGAATGTTTCGGCAGTTCATTCCGGGGGCAGTCGGAAGCCGGCCATTCAGGAAAGAGATGGCGTCACGGTACCAGGAGTCCCCACCCTAGTACGGTAAGCAAAGTTTCATTCATGAATTGGAGGAGACGTGATTGAACTAACTATCGGAGGGGGTGGGGCTGAGGGTACTTTAGGGGGACGTGACGCCATAATTGGTTCCTTTGTTGTGGTTGATGGGAGGAAATGAGGACTGTTTGGAGCGAGAGTTAAGTGTTTTGTGTTTGTTTTGCAGCCGTGTGTCTTATCATTGCCAGAATAATTAAGCACGGATCTGGGAGCTGCAGCCTGGGGCCAGCGATTCACCCGGACTTCACCGCACCTGCACTTAACCAAGCATCACTGTTTCCAGCACCGCACCTGCACTACGAGCACGCACTGTCCGGAGACGTGTCTGTGTTTGTGTTGTGTTTGTGGTTTTTGTGATTTATTATTTCGGGACTGCAACCCTGGCAATAGGGTAGAGCCAGCTGTATTATTTGAGCCCGGTTTTGTGCTGGAAATACCCTTTGCTGGGTAGAGCCAGCTTTATTATTTAATTTTTGTTCAAGAAATAAAAAGGAACTTGAACCGTGAACTTTCACTACGCACTGCAACACACACGTTCACACGTGGTGTCAGTATGGGAGATGGACGTTGCCATGCTCACTGCGCTATTACAAGCGCTGGAACAGAGACTGGAGACAGGAGAGACAAAGGGAGGAGAGATACACGGCGCTGATAGAGAGGGTCGGGCTCGGGAACGCACGCCAGGCACCAGCGGTACCCGTGATGGCGCCCCCTAAGGCACGGGCGCAGAAGATGACACCGAGGCGTACTTGGTTGCCTTTGAGCAGTTGGCCACGACTGCGCAATGGCCAGAGGAGTACTGGGCCAGTCAATTGGGTCCCTGTCTGAGCGGGGAGGCTTAGGCAGCATACCAAGCCATGGCTGACGAGGAGGCTAGCCAGTACGACCTAGTCAAGCGGGCCATCCTCCAACGCCTCAACATCACGGGGGAAACCCATCGGCTGCGTTTCCGGGAATACCGGGGACCACGGGAGACCCATCCCAGGGTGGTCGCCCAGAAACTGTGTGACCACATGGTGCACTGGCTTAGCCCTGCACAAAAGACCGGTGCACAGATGGGCGAGGCAATGGTCTTGGAGCAGTTCTGCCATGGTCGGCACAGAGACACAGGACTGGATACGGCGTCACAACCCAGACACCCTGGAGGCCGCCGTCAAACTGGCGGAGGACTTTGAGGACTCCCGGGTCTCCATCAGAACCGGACTACTGACCCCTCTTCTTCCTCTCACCAGCCGAGGAGCAGCGCCCGCAGTACCACCAACACCTCCTCCTCCCCTGGGACCCCGACCGGCCAAACCACCGATCCCAATGGGCCGACCCACCTCCTCAACATGGAGGCAGCAGTTAGCCCCCAGCTGGGGTAGATTTGCTACCCCCGACCCGCTGCCTTATCAGCAGCAGGACAGATCGCTAACCCCAGTGCCTTCTGCCCCTATTATCTGTTTTAGGTGCCATGAACCGGGACACATCGCCTGCATGTGCCCCTCGGCAATGGAGTGCAACGTGGCGACTTGCTATCTGGCATCTGAAGCAGGTAAGGAACGGGGAAATGGTCGACCGCACACGTAAACGTGGCAGACAGAGCAGGTGAGATTTTTCCCCTGCAAGCTGACCTGTTCTCTTCCCTTTTTTGTCCTAGGAAAACAAAGAAGAGACGGATTGAAAAATGGGAAGGTGCATCTCTGAAACAAGGCTGGTGACTGGTGGGAGAGAGCGCGGATGGTATCAAACACCACTCAAGGGGAGTAGGTACGCAGTGTGATCGAGAGGGTGAGGTTACTGGGCCATCCAGGGCAGATGTTACTCCAGCCCCTCTCAATGTACCGGACATGTGGGGCTCAAGCGCGGACCTAGTGTGGGACCAGAAAAATGACCCCACACTGGTGCACGCTTGGCGACAGGTCCGGTCTACTGAAGGTAAGGATGTTGAAGGCACTGGGGTACTGGTATATCCGCACTTCATTATCAAGGGGCAATTACTGTATAGGGTAAACCCTGCCACGGGCACAGGACAGCCTGTAACACAATTGATGGTTCCCCCGTCGTGTCGGCCCGAGGTCATGAGGCTGGCGCATGACATCCCCTTTGCAGGACACTTGGGAGCTGACAAGATGAGGGAATGCATATTGGCTCGATTTTGTTGGGTAGGGCTTCATAGTGATGTGTTGAAATATGTAGGCACATGCCCAGACTGCCAGCGAGTGCGCCCCGCCCCTTTGGTCCCACTGCCAATAATTTCCACTCCCTTTGAGCGCATTGCAATGGACATAGTGGGCCCTTTGCTACCTTCTGACTCCGGGTATACGCACATATTAGTAGTGGTGGATTATGCAACACGATACCCGGAGGCAGTTCCTTTGAGGTCCACTAGTGCCGCTGCAATAGCCAAAGAACTAGTGCAGGTTATGTCGAGAGTAGGGATCCCCAAAGAGATACTGACTGATCATGGAACTAACTTTCTGTCCCGAACGCTACAGCAGGTATATAAAATGTTAAAAATACGTCCCATCCGGACATCTGTTTATCATCAACAGTCGGACGGTTTGGTGGAACGTTTTAACCAAACATTAAAGCAGATGCTGAGACGATTTGTGAATCAGGAGCAGAAACATTGGTCATCGCTTCTCCCCTACCTCCTTTTTGCAGTGAGAGAGGTGCCGCAGAGTTCAACAGGGTTCTCCCCCTTTGAACTCTTGTACTGCCGACAGCCTCGCGGCATCCTCGAACTGTTGAGAGAGGGGTGGGAAGAACACAAAGGCTCGTCCAAAAACGTAGTGCAGCATGTGCTCCTACTCCGTGATCACCTGGATTTGGTCGGTCGTTTGGCCCAGGACAATCTAAAATCGGCTCAGCACCGGCAACAGCAGCATTACAACCAAAATGCACGGATTCGGACCTTTCGGCCAGGAGACAAGGTAATGCTGCTTCTTCCCACGTCGGAATCCAAGCTATATGCTAAATGGCAGGGACCATATGAGGTGATTCGGGCTATAGGGAAAGTCAATTATGAAATTCGGCAGCCCGATCGCCGCAACAAACAGGAAATTTACCATGTAAATTTATTAAAGCCCTGGCAGGCAAGAGAAGCCTTATTTATAGCCCCAGGCGAGGTAGAGGATGATTTTGGACCCTGTATAGAGGCTCCTAGCATACAGAACATTCCGATGGGGGAACAGTTACTCCCAGATCAGCAGAGAGATCTGCGCAGGTTAATTGAGGAATTCATTGATGTTTTTTCTGATGTGCCCGGCAGAACTAATCTCGTTGGATATGACATTGTCTCTCCCCCAGGTGTCACAGTGCGAGAGAGACCCTATCGGATCCCGGAAAGTCGACGAGGTGGCGTTCGCAAAGAGGTACGGGCGATGCTCGAGCTTGGGGTGATTGAGCCTTCCAGGGGCGAGTGGTGCAGTCCAATTGTGATAGTGGCCAAAAAGGACAGCACCAACCGCTTCTGTGTTGATTTCCACAAGGTAAACGCTTTTGCCAAGTTCGATGCATATCCCATACCTCGGGTCGACAAGCTTCTCAACAGACTGGGAACGGCGAGGTTCATTTCGACTTTGGACCTGACAAAGGGATACTGGCAGATCCCCTTAACCCGCAGATCACGTGAGAAAACTACATTTTCTACCCCTGATGGTCTGTTTCATTTCACAACCATGCCGTTTGGGCCACATGGTGTGCCCGCTGCCTTTCAGAGACTAATGGACCAGGTTTTACGCCCACATCATGAATATGCAGCAGCGTATATTGATGATGTGGTTATCTATAGCTCCACCTGGCGGGAGCATTTGGCTAGGGTCACAGCCGTCTTGCAGTCTCTGAGGGTAGCCCGGCTGACAGCCAACTTGGGTAAATGTGCATTTGCCAAAGAAGAAACCCAATATTTAGGATTTATTATGGGACATGGGCAGGTGAAACCCGTCGCCACCAAAGTCCAGGCTTTGATGGATGTGGCAATCCCGAAAACCAAGTCCCAGGTGAGGTCTCTCTTGGGGTTGGCCGGTTATTACCGCCGATTCATCCCCGAGTACACCACAGTGAACCCCCTAGTAAACCTCACTAAAAAGAGCGCACCAAATTTAATTAAATGGACAGGAGAATGTCAGGGGGCCTTTGATACCATTAAGCAATGACTCTGCCAAGCCCCCGCCCTGATCACACCAGATTTTGATAAGGAATTCCTCCTCCACACCAACACTTCGGATGTTGGTCTGGGGGCGGTCTTGACACAGTGGGTCGATGGAGTATCCCAGTCTGTTCCCATCCTAGTCTTACTGCAGACTGAACCAAGCCCTGTCTGTTCCTATCTTAGTCAGACTGAACCGAGCCCTGTTTGTTCCGATCCTAGTCTTACTGCAGACTGAACCAAGCCCTGTCTGTTCCCATCCTTGTCAGACTGAACCGAGCCTTGTCTGTTCCCATCCTAGTCTTACTGCAGACTGAACCAAGCCCTGTCTGTTCCTATCCTAGTCAGACTGAACAGAGCCCTGTTTGTTCCCATCCTAGTCTTACTGCAGACTGAACCGAACCCTGTTTGTTCCCATCCTAGTCTTACTGCAGACTGAACCAAGCCCTGTCTGTTCCTATCCTAGTCAGACTGAACAGAGCCCTGTTTGTTCCCATCCTAGTCTTACTGCAGACTGAACCGAGCCCTGTCTGTTCCCATCCTAGTCAGACTGAACCGAGCCCTGTCTGTTTCCCATCCTAGTCTGTTCCCATCCTAGTCTTACTGAACTGAACTGAGCCCTGTCTGTTCCCATCCTAGTCAGACTGAACTGAGCCCTGTCTGTTCCCATCCTAGTCAGACTGAACCGAGCCCTGTCTGTTCCCATCCTAGTCTTACTGCAGACTGAACCGATCCCTGTCTGTTCCCATCCTAGTCGCTACTGCGAATGAGCAAATGCTCTATGTTTTTCCGAAAAATTAAATCCATGTACACAGTTTGAATTTATCTGAAGGGTAATTTGATTATCTATTCCAAGTCATGTAAACACAGAAAAGTGTTGTTTTCAGAAAACCAATTTTCTGATTCAGTTTTCCAAAAACATTTGTTTGACTGAAAACTTGATCTCATGTCAAACATGTCCACTGACTGACTGACAGGCTTGTTGTTCAGTGTCCAGCGCTGGGGATCAGTGTCACTGACAGGCTTGTTGTTCAGTGTCCAGCACTGACAGGCTTGTTGTTCAGTGTCCAGCGCTTTACAGTGTCACTGACAGGCTTGTTGTTCAGTGTCCAGCTGTCATTCACTAATTGTTTCTTTACAGCTGTTGGTAAATAGTAAGTATGCAGTCATGTGTGTGTCCTTCATTTCCAGGAATGTTGTATCATTGTTTTTATTTTAATTCTCAAATATAATTTGTTTCTAAATGTCCCATACTGAACTCGTGGGATTGCTCATAAGAGCTGTACAAGGTTTAAATCACATAACCTCCCCAAGCTTGATTCATTCAAAGATTAATTCTCAAACTGAATGCAGTAGGGATTCAAGGAAATGCATGCACATGGATTAGGGAGTGGTTAACATGTAGAAAACAGAAAGTACTGATTAGAGGAGAAACCTCAAAATGGAGCGAGGTAACCAGTGGTGTACCACAGGGATCAGTATTAGGTCCTCTGCTATTCCTAATCTACATTAATGATTTCGATTCTGGTATAGTAAGCAAACTTAAATTTGCAGACGACACAAAAATAGGAGGTGTGGCAAACACTGTTGCAGCAGCAAAGGTCATTCAAAATGATCTAGACAGCATTCAGAACTGGGCAGACACATGGCAAATGAATGAATTGAATTTAATCGAGAAAAGTGTAAAGTATTGCATGCAGGCAATAAAAATGTGCATTATAAATATCATATGGGGGATACTAAAATTGATGAAGGGAACTATGAAAAAGACCTCAGAATTGTCTTCCTCTAGACAATGTGGGGAAGCTATAAAAAAGGCCAACAAGATGCTCGGATATATTGTGAGAAGTGTTGAATTTAAATCAAGGGAAGTAATGTTAAAACTTTACAATGCATTAGTAAGACCTCACCTAGAATATTGAATTCAGTTCTGGTCACCTCGTTACAAAAAGGATATTGCTGCTCTAGAAAGAGTGCAAAGAAGAGCAACCAGAATTATCCCGGGTTTAAAAGGCATGTCGTATGCAGACAGGCTAAAAGAATTGAATCTATTCAGTCTTGAACAAAGAAGACTACGTGGCGATCTGATTCAAACATTCAAAATCCTAAAAGCTATAGACAATGTCAACCCAGGGGACTTCTTTGACTTGAAAAAAGAAACAAGGACCAGGGGTCAAAAATGGAGATTAGATAAAGGGGCATTCAGAACAGAAAATAGGAGGCACTTTTTTACAGAGAGAATTGTGAGGGTCTGGAACCAACTCCCCAGTAATGTTGTTGAAGCTGACACCCTGGGATCCTTCAAGAAGCTGCTTGATGAGATTCTGGGATCAATAAGCTACTAACAACCAAACGAGCAAGATGGGCTGAATGGCCTCCTCTCGTTTGTAAACCTTCTCATTTTCTTATGTTCTTAAGTCTTCGGAATTGAATTGAATTTTGCGTTGAGAAATTGTCAACAACCACTAAAGAATCATGCCAAAGCTCATTGACAAATATCCTAATAGTTTTAAAGAAGTTATTATTGCTAAAGGTGCCTCAACTAGTTATTAATTTAATTTTCCTTGTCAGGGTATGAATACTTTTGAATTAGCATTTTAGGAGTTTTGCAAAGAAAATGCTGAAATAAATAATCGTAAATCTATTTCTTGTAACTTTTTATTTGTTTTCGAGAAATTTCTAGAAACTATAAATTTCCATTTGGGTATGTAAACTTTTGACTGCAGCTGTATATATTTAACCTGTTACACCAGGAAACATTATAATAAGTAAGACATGCACATTTGATATGAATTTATGAACAATAAAAAATGTGTATTTTTGACAAGAACACCAACATCATACACAATAGAAATGAAAATGTTTTTTTACATTTTATTGCTGTTTTTTTTTCAATAGCAACACATGCAATAAATAATAAAAGAAACGATGTATTTGTAAACAGTATAATACCTACAAAACATAAGACTTCTGAAGAATATAAATTAAGTTTTTATAAACAGGAAACCTACATATGCAAGATTTGTGATGAATAAAAATACTTTATTTAACAATAACATGCACATTATTCCTATATGATGCGTACTTGCTTGTTTGTTGCTGGTGCGAGTGCACAGAGGAATGTGAAAACCTTGAAAGCATGCAGAGATGAACGGTGGGGTGATTGCTCTATTGAAAGCATGCAGAGATGAACGGTGGGGTGATTGCTCTATTGAAAGCATGCAGAGATGAACGGCGGGGTGATTGCTCTATTGAAAGCATGCAGAGATGAACGGTGGGGTGATTGCTCTATTGAAAGCATGCAGAGATGAACGGTGGGGAGATTGCTCTATTGAAAGCATGCAGAGATGAACGGTGGGGTGATTGCTCTATTGAAAGCATGCAGAGATGAACGGCAGGGTGATTACTCTATTGAAAGCATGCAGAGATGAACAGTGGGGTGCTTGCTCTATTGAAAGCATGCAGAGATGAACGGTGGGGAGATTGCTCTATTGAAAGCATGCAGAGATGAAAGAGGGTGTGGTGCTCTATTGAAAGCATGCAGAGATGAACGGCGGGGTGATTGCTCTATTGAAAGCATGCAGAGATGAACGGTGGGGTGATTGCTCTATTGAAAGCATGCAGAGATGAACGGTAGGGTGATTACTCTATTGAAAGCATGCAGAGATGAACGGTGGGGTGATTGCTCTATTGAAAGCATGCAGAGATGAACGGTGGGGTGATTGCTCTATTGAAAGCATGCAGAGATGAACGGCGGGTGTAGTGCTCTTGAAAGCATGCAGAGATGAAAGCATGCATGCAGAGATGAACAGTGGGGTGTAGTGCTCTATTGAAAGCATGCAGAGATGAACGGTGGGGTGACTGCTCTATTGAAAGCATGCAGAGATGAACGGTGGGGTGATTGCTCTATTGAAAGCATGCAGAGATGAACGGTGGGGTGATTGCTCTATTGAAAGCATGCAGAGATGAACGGCAGGGTGATTGCTCTATTGAAAGCATGCAGAGATGAACGGCAGAGTGATTGCTCTATTGAAAGCATGCAGAGATGAACGGCAGGGTGATTGCTCTATTGAAAGATGAACGGCAGGGTGATTGCTCTATTGAAAGCAGAGATGAACAGTGGGGTGATTGCTCTATTGAAAGCATGCAGAGATGAACGGTGGGGAGATTGCTCTATTGAAAGCATGCAGAGATGAAAGGGGGGTGGTGGTGCTCTATTGAAAGCATGCAGAGATGAAAGGGGGGTGTGGTGCTCTATTGAAAGCATGCAGAGATGAATGGTGGGATGACTGCTCTATTGAAAGCATGCAGAGATGAACGGTGGGGTGATTGCTCTATTGAAAGCATGCAGAGATGAACAGCGGGGTGATTGCTCTATTGAAAGCATGCAGAGATGAACGGTGGGGTGTGGTGCTCTATTGAAAGCATGCAGAGATGAACGGTGGGGTGATTGCTCTATTGAAAGCATGCACAGATGAAAGGGGGGTGTGGTGCTCTATTGAAAGCATGCAGAGATGAATGGTGGGATGACTGCTCTATTGAAAGCATGCAGAGATGAACGGTGGGGTGATTGCTCTATTGAAAGCATGCAGAGATGAACAGCGGGGTGATTGCTCTATTGAAAGCATGCAGAGATGAACGGTGGGGTGTGGTGCTCTATTGAAAGCATGCAGAGATGAACGGTGGGGTGATTGCTCTATTGAAAGCATGCAGAGATGAAAGGGGGGTGGTGCTCTATTGAAAGCATGCAGAGATGAATGGTGGGATGACTGCTGTATTGAAAGCATGCAGAGATGAACGGTGGGGTGATTGCTCTATTGAAAGCATGCAGAGATGAACAGCGGGGTGATTGCTCTATTGAAAGCATGCAGAGATGAACGGTGGGGTGATTGCTCTATTGAAAGCATGCAGAGATGAACAGCTTGGGGTGATTGCTCTATTGAAAGCATACAGAGATGAACAGCAGGGTGATTGCTCTATTTGCTGTATACTCCAGTGCAAAATCAAATGATGATTTCAGCGTCAGGTCTTCCTCCATCATCATCATCCTCCTCTTATTTACAAAATAAAACCTTTCAAAGTTATTGTTTTCAAAACCCCTGATCACACATGAACATTTACTTCCGGTGTCTGAATCAATCTTATATAGTGATGTATTTTGTTTGAAATAACAATTAAGTTATACCAATATACAATACAAGTAAATAAGTAATACTGCAAATAAACAGTACCAAAATGAAAGTAAATACTATATATACACCTTTAGATGGCAGTGGTTTGCTGCTGTATCTTCCATTCTTCTCAAAGCACTCACAGACACAAGGAATGTTTGTGAGGCATGCTAATGGATAAAAATGCCCCCTACCCCCCAAACTGCAAACAAACCTTGACTCACCTGCATACATCCTGGATCTGCAGTGGTTAATAAACATGGAACCAATATATATATATATATATATATATATATATATATATATATATATATATAATATAAAAAATAATAAAAAATTAGTTATAACTTATATTTATTACTACTACTACGACTACTACTACTACTAATAATAATAATAATTGTTTTTTAATATAGCACCTTTCACAATAAAAATTGCTGCAAAGCCCTTGACATGATAAAACACTGACAAATATTCATAAAAGAATGCAAGAAAAGCAATAAAAACAAAAGAAACACACAGAACAGTAAAACAAGGCAGAGAATAAAAGGAACATTTTAGCTTAAAAATGCTACATTATGAAAGTGTGTTTTTAATCTTGTTTTAAAAGCAGTAACACTTAGTGCTTCCCTTACTGAGCTAGGCAGATCATTCCAGAGTTTTGGGGCCTGTAACGGGAGATCTGTGCTGACTGTCTGGCGCATGCATTGTTCTGCAGGAAGAAGGCAGCAGCCTCGTAAGATCCACCTGTCAGTCATGGCAGTGACACGGAGAGGTGGAGAAGAGGTTGTGTTGGCTTTCCCATAAGTACTGTGCTTGGTTGTGCATTCAGTTGGCCAAGATATGGGTTACCCAGAGCCGCTTGCTGAGGAGGCGAGCATGAACGAAACAGGCAAGCACCACTGAAGAAGACAGACAGCCATAAATAAAGAAAATTATAATTAAAATAAATTGTTATGTACCCTAGGGGGGCGTGTGTAAATAGAGGGGAACCTTGGCCATAAGCACGGATACCCAAGCTGACCGATTTAGCGACAGTGGAGGCACTGCATAGACAGCACCTTTATTTTGTAGTTTTATTACTGTGTTTTATTTTACCTTTTTCTTTTGCCTTTTGTTATTTATTATTATTTCAAAACACTTGTGAGTGTGCCAGCATTTGACTGTTTACCGGTATTGGTATTACTGTGGTCCTGTTTACTGTTGTCGGTGTCTGCAGGCTAAAATAAATCAAACAGAAAATAATAAAACTGGGCACCAGTGCAGTGTTTTCAACTAAACCTTCAGTTTCCTGTGTGTGTCAGAGAATTGCCTACCACCCTTCCACAGGGCCCTATAACTTAATGCTCTACCACCTGTGTTTTTTCTTGGGGGGGGTTGTTTTGTTTTTTCATTTGTGGGACAGTAAGCAACCTGGCATACTGTGATCTGAGTGGGCTTCTGGAATATATGGTATTAAAAGATCATTTAATGCCTTATAAGTTAAAAGCAACACCTTAAAATGTATCCTGAAAGACCGGAAGCCAGTGTAGAGATGCTAGCACAGGAGTCATGTGATCTTGTCTATTAGTCCTGGTTAAAGTTCTAGCTGCAGCATTTTGTATAAGTTGCAGTCGAGATATAAGATTGCTATGAGTACCAGAGAATAGGGCATTACAATAATCAATTTTAGAAGATACAAAAGCATGCATCAGTCTCTCAGGATCTGATGGGGAATACTTCTCAATTTGGTGATATTTCTTAGATGATAAAAAGACATTTTAGTAGTATTCCTGATGTGTGTCTCAAAAGAAAGATTTGGGTCAAAGATCACACCCAAGTTTCTCATGTTGTCTGCAAGTTCATAAGAGACTAAATCAGACATGTTACTTCTGAGATCCCAGAATCATCACTTTAGTTTAGCATTGAAAAGTTTTCAAGCACCCTTTTTTATGTCAGCAAGACAGGAGCTCAAAATATTAACAGTTGAGGTGTCACCCTGTTTCAGGGATAAATATAGCTGTAACAATGAAAATTAACCCCATATTACGCATTATTGCCCATAATAAAAGAAAACTGAGGGGCCAACCTGTTTGACAGACAAAAAGGATTTTAACAAATTGCAACCTGTTTGAGATAGGGTCGAAACCAAGACAGAATGCAAACTGACAGTCCTACCAGATTTTCAAGGCAAAACATTAAAACGAGGGCTGTCAAGCGATTAAAAAAAAATTAATCTCGATTAATCTCGCAATTAAAAAAAATTAATCTTCGTTAATCTCGGTTTTAATAGCATATTAAATTGATACGATTACTACCTCCATCTAATGTAAATGTGTTTTATTACTGATGCTATTATTATCCTTAACTGTAAGTAAAATCGTTCTAAAATGTATTTATTTAACTAGGAAATGTACCCATTGAGACCGTCACCAAAATCTAGTAGGGTCAAAAATTTAGAAATTACAAATACATGTACACCCTCGCTATAACGAACCTGTTGGGGTCCAAGCCTTTTGTTTGTTATATCGAGGGGTTCGTTAGAGAAAGGACAATCAAAACATACTGTTGGAGTGAATTAATGAGATGAGATTGTGAATACAAGTAGAATTACATGTACCTGCTTTATCCCATTCATTAACGAATTAAAACGCAGTACAAGAAAAATCCTGAATTGAAACTGAACTTTTTTTCAAAGTCAATCTGACACGAATCGTTTCAAACTGCACCAAATCTTAATCCAGCTTGCAAGAATCCCAAACAGTTTTTATCCAAAATCAACCCGACATGAAGAGTTCATCAGATCTTCAAGGTTTTTTTTTTGTTGTTGTTGTTCTTTAAGTCAAATTTTGCTTTGCCGCATGGTTGCTGAACAAGCCAAAAAATAGTGCTTTTTGTCAACTTATATTCACTGCAGAGTTATGCCTGCATTACTACTTTTTTTCAAACCATCATTATAGTTTCCAGCTTTGTTGCAACATAAATTGATTTTCGTTTCGGAGGCAGTTACACAGTGTGTGCTTTTTATTAAGAGTTGACTTCACTGAGGAGGTGGCATCCCGTGCGTACAGACCGGGATGTTGAGTGTGTGTTTATATTATCTTTTTATTAAGATAAGAGTTGACTTCACTGTGGAGGTGGCATCCCGTGCGTACAGACCGGGATGTTGATAAGAGTTGACTTCACTGTGGAGGTGGCATCCCCTGCGTACAGACCGGGATGTTGAGTGTGTGTTTATATTATCTTTTTATTAAGATAAGAGTTGACTTCACTGAGGAGGTGGCATCCCCTGCGTACAGACCGGGATGTTGATAAGAGTTGACTTCACTGTGGAGGTGGCATCCCCTGCGTACAGACCGGGATGTTGAGTGTGTGTTTATATTATCTTTTTATTAAGATAAGAGTTGACTTTTGAGGAGGTGGCATCCCCTAACAGACCGGATGTTGATAAGCACTGACTTCACTGTGGAGGTGGCATCCCCTGCGTACAGACCGGGATGTTGAGTGTGTGTTTATATTATCTTTTTATTAAGATAAGAGTTGACTTCACTGAGGAGGTGGCATCCCCTGCGTACAGACCGTGTTGATAAGAGTTGACTTCACTGTGGAGGCATCCCCTGCGTACAGACCGGGATGTTGAGTGTGTGTTTATATTATCTTTTTATTAAGATAAGAGTTGACTTCACTGAGGAGGTGGCATCCCCTGCGTACAGACCGGGATGTTGAGTGTGTGTTTATATTATCTTTTTATTAAGATAAGAGTTGACTTCACTGTGGAGGTGGCATCCCCTGCATACAGACCGGGATGTTGAGTGTGTGTTTATATTATCTTTTTATTAAGATAAGAGTTGACTTCACTGCATCCCCTGCATACAGACCGGGATGTTGATAAGAGTTGACTTCATTCCCCCTGCGTACAGACCGGGATGTTGAGTGTGTGTTTATATTATCTTTTTTTTTTATTTGGGGTCCAGGGGCCAGGTTTGTTATAATGAAGGGCGTTATAGCGAGGGTGTCCTGTACAACCAACAAAATAAAACATGCGGTTCAAGCCTGATCAGCAGCATACAGAGATCACAAAATAGATTAAATAGGATATATCTATTTTTAAATGTGATTTGTGGACTGAAATAAATTAGTTTTTTTTTAAATAAAATTATAAATATGCAGCTACAGTAAGCACTTCTAGGAAATGAACTGTTAATTGTGAAGAGAACATAAAAAACATTGTCATCATATCCAAAACCTGCAAACTAACAAGAACAAGTGGCAGGCTTTACATACTTAGCACAACAAAAAAGCAGCACCGCGGCTTATTAAAAATAATAATAATAATAATAATTACATACTTCGCTTGTTCATGGGCTTGCAGCGATCGTGAATTTCTGTCTAAACTGGTTGATTTAATTCTTTGTTGTATTGTTGTTGTATGTAGCAGAAGAGCTGCTCGTGTATTTTGAGAAGTGAAGGCGTGTTCAGCACACAGCAGACTAGGTGTACTCATGTGATACTGTGTGTGATACTGGAACTCACTTTGACAGTAGACAAGTAAGCGTCTTTCTGTTCAGTGAGCCTTCACAAAGTTTTTTAAACAATAAATAAACCTCTGTGTTGTTTGGATTGTGAACTTTGTTGTCTGTCTTCTGTTTTGTAATCACATCACCTCTACACCTGCGCACTATAAATAAATTGAATATTGTTGGTTATATTAAAAATAAAAACATGTATTGTAAAAGGCGGTTCTAGTGTTAATGAAATGTAACTTTTAGATGTTCCAAACACACACACACACACACACACACACACACAAACACAAATATCAGTTCTAAGTAGTAAAACTTGTAGAAATTATATTTTATGTAATTGTGTGTGTGTGTGTGTGTGTGTGTGTGTGTGTGTGTGTGAAAAGGTAACCAGACAAACAAGTAGCTAATGCACGGCAACACGTGAATTCATGTACAGTATCTTGTTAAATGTTTTTATCTTCATGGCAAGGCATGTAAGCTCTCCTCATGATTTTAAAAGTCGTTCTTTCCCTAATTAGTATACAGACAGGGTCATTTAAATATCCCCTCCGCTGAATCACTATGACTGCAGTAATTTGCATTGTCACGGCCCGATTTGTCGTCCTAAATCATAACTACATGGAAATGCAATTCCTGAGAAGTACGGCCAAAACATTGTGAGGAAAACTGTCATGAATTATCTATGTAAACACAGTTTCGTTTCGGTTTTAAAAAACAATGTACATTAACAATAACATGAAATAACTCAAACAGTTCATATTTTATCTGTAAATGCACCGCGGTTCAAACCATTGATGCTAAACAAAAGAAACAAAAGACCAGAGTCAAGGGGCCCGATTTTTATAACACGGCTGCAAGCGCAAGGGCAACGAGTCACTGAGGCAGCGCAGCAGGGAGGGGCCTGTCCCAAGAGAGGGAACGAGTCACTGAGGTACCCCTGCAGGGAGGGGCTGTCCCAAGAGAGGGAACGAGTCACTGAGGTACCCCTGCAGGGAGGGGCCTGTCCCAAGAGAGGGAACGAGTCACTGAGGTACCCCTGCAGGGAGGAGCCTGTCCCAAGAGAGGGAACGAGTCACTGAGGTACCCCTGCAGGGAGGAGCCTGTCCCAAGAGAGGGAACGAGTCACTGAGGTACCCCTGCAGGGAGGGGCTGTCCCAAGAGAGGGAACGAGTCACTGAGGTACCCCTGCAGGGAGGGGCCTGTCCCAAGAGAGGCAACGAGTCATTGAGGTACCGCTGCAGGGAGGGGCCTGTGCCCAGAGAGTGATTTTGATCAGATTTAGAGCCCGGCGCAAGCGTAATCCGACTCAATGTCTTTGCGCTACGCCAATCACTGCCAAGTGAGAGGTGAAATCTGATGCCCAATCGTGAGTCAGTAACATTCCTTTAAGAAGCTGTTTGCGCTGTCGCCACTACGCTCAGCAACTATGCATTGAGAAAAAGACTAAGTGGCGCTAGCTCTGTGTGCAAACATGAAGTGGAATTTGGCAGCTCACAGACAACGAAAGTAACGCTTCACGCCACCGACTAGATATTTTTGCAGAAGGTGAAGCGAGGAGAATAATAATATATACAATCGAGCACCCAGGGCAAACCAGGTTAAAGAGGCATGGGAACAGATAGCTGCATCTATGAATGCTTCTTCATCCGGCATTCGAAGAACTGCACAAGAGTGCCGAAAACAATCAACGATGTCTGGCAGAGAAGCAAACAAATGATCATCAGCTCACCGGGCTGCAGTATCTACAGATGGGAGTCCCTCCACAAGCCAGCCGCTGACGTCTGCGCAGGAGCTGCAGGTAATCAGTTTCCTCTCATTTTATATATATATATATATATATATATATATATATATATATATATATATATATATACTATATAACACTGCAAAAGTTTTAGGCAGGTGTGAAAAAATGCTGTAAAGTAAGAATGCTTTCAAAAATAGACATGTTAATAGTTTATATTTATCAATTAACAAAATGCAAAGTGAGTGAACAGAAGAAAAATCTACATCAAATCAATATTTGGTGTGACCACCCTTTGCCATCAAAACAGCATCAATTCTTCTAGGTACACTTGCACACAGTTTTTGAAGGAACTCAGCAGGTAGGTTGGCCCAAACATCTTGGAGAACTAACCACAGTTCTTCTGTGGATTTAGGCAGCCTCAGTTGCTTCTCTCTCTTCATGTAATCCCAGACAGACTCGATGAGTCACTGTGGGGGCCACACCATCACTTCCAGGACTCCTTGTTCTTCTTTACGCTGAAGATAGTTCTTAATGACTTTCGCTGTATATTTGGGGTCGTTGTCAAGCTGCAGAATACATTTGGGGCCAATCAGATGCCTCCCTGATGGTATTGCATGATGGATAAGTATCTGCCTGTACTTCTCAGCATTGAGGAGACCATTAATTCTGACCAAATCCCCAACTCCATTTGCAGAAATGCAGCCCCAAACTTGCAAGGAACCTCCACCATGCTTCACTGTTGCCTGCAGACACTCATTCGTGTACCGCTCTCCAGCCCTTCGGCGAACAAACTGCCTTCTGCTACAGCCAAATATTTCAAATTTTGACTCATCAGTCCAGAGCACCTGCTGCCATTTTTCTGCACCCCAGTTCCTGTGTTTTCGTGCATAGTTGAGTCGCTTGGCCTTGTTTCCACGTCGGAGGTATGGCTTTTTGGCTGCAAGTCTTCCATGAAGGCCACTTCTTATGTTCTTATGTTCTTATGTTCTGACCAGACTTCTCCGGACAGTAGATGGGTGTACCAGGGTCCCACTGTTTTCTGCCAATTCTGAGCTGATGGCACTGCTGGACATCTTCTGATTGCGAAGGGAAGTAAGCATGATGTGTCTTTCATCTGCTGCAGTAAGTTTCCTTGGCCGACCACTGCGTCTACGGTCCTCAACGTTGCCCGTTTCTTTGTGCTTCTTCAAAAGAGCTTGGACAGCACATCTGGAAACCCCTGTCTGCCTTGAAATTTCTGCCTGGGAGAGACCTTGCTGATGCAGTAGAACTACCTTGTGTCTTGTTGCTGTGCTCAGTCTTGCCATGGTGTATGACTTTTGACAGTAAACTGTCTTCAGCAACCTCACCTTGTTAACTGAGTTTGGCTGTTCCTCACCCAGTTTTATTCCTCCTACACAGCTGTTTCTGTTTCAGTTAATGATTGTGTTTCAACCTACATATTGAATTGATGATCATTAGCACCTGTTTGGTATAATTGTTTAATCATACACCTGACTATATGCCTACAAAATCCCTGACTTTGTGGAAGTGTACCTAGAAGAATTGATGCTGTTTTGAAGGCAAAGGGTGGTCACACCAAATATGGATTTGATTTAGATTTTTCTTCTGTTCACTCACTTTGCATTTAGTTAATTGATAAATATAATCTATTAACATGTCTATTTTTGAAAGCATTCTTACGTTACATCATTTTTTCACACCTGCCTAAAACTTTTGCACAGTACTGTATATATATATATATATAATTCATGTTATTTAAACTGCGTTGGTTTTTCAACCAGTGAAAAAAAGTGAAAGAATTGTTAGGCTATTAAAAACATGTACTGGCTACACAGTGTAGCTGGCATATCTAGTTCGATCCCTCGTCGTTTAAAATAATTGTATATGTATTCAGCGTGTTTTTTCTTTACTCATGTATTGATTGTCTTTTAATAATCATGTAGGTGTACAATCTCAAAAGCGTTGTCTATTCTGTTTAATAAATGCATAGTGAAAGCATGGGTGCTGAAGCCCTAAAGTGCAAAACACAAATACAAATAAAACAACTATTTTAGTTGGACAACATTTTTTTTTAGCTCAAAAAAGTCTGGCTTCAGTTCCTGTGAATTTCTAGTTGTTTTCAAAAAGCATCATAAAAAGTGTTTTACACGGTGAAGTTGAGGTTAGTGCAGTTTCAACGCGTGAAGATCAAAGTTTACTTCTGGGTCACAGCATATTGATGATTTAAATATAAGTTCACTTCTCAGTTGTTTTTTTTTACGTCATTGTACCAGAGTTGTGGTGGTGGTTGGCAGGGATGGGGTTAATTCCTGCCCCTGACAGAAGCATGTGAGAATGTAGCTGCTCCTAAATTGAGAGCCCAGGGCTCCACTAGGGGAGAGGAGTTTGGTGAGTGAGCCTGTGTTGTTGCTGTATGTTTTCTTTAAAAGTTCAGTGAAGGCTGTGCCCAGCCTGAACAATTTTTGTATTTTTGCAAGTAGTGAAGGCGAACGACCAGCCTCCATTCTGTGTTTTGTTTAAACCTTTATTTTTGCCCTTGTGCCTTTTTGTTTGTACTTGTGTGTTATTTTGTTGTGCACGTTTGTGCTTTGTACTGTGGTTTTCTGAGTCTCTGTCTCACCGCTATCCTGGTCATCAAACTGGGTAAATACTGTGTGCTGTTAGATGGACCGCATAGATGATCCCCTGCTTAATGCTGATGCTGGTGCTTCCTCTGTGCTTGTCCTCCTTGACCTAACAGTCGCTTTTGACCCCATCGATCATGGCATTCTTCTTGACCGCCTTCAGAAGTATGCTGGAATCTCTAAAACCTGTCTCTCTGGATGTCCTCTTACCTATCCGGACAATTGCAGTCTGTTTTCTATGCTGGACGCAGTGGTGTTGCAAACCCAGTCACTTGTGGTGTCCCCCCCAAGGATCTGTTCTTGGGCCCTTTCTCTTCAATATCTACATGCTTTCCCTGGGTCACCTCATCCGCCAACACAGCCTCATGTTTCACTGCTGTGCTGATGACACCCAGCTCTACTTAAAACTCGACTCTGGAAGCTCCTCTGCCATGGCCCGGCTCTCAGCTTGCATTCAAGAAATCGAGGCCTGGATGTCTGCCAATTTTCATCAGCTGAACACTAGCAAATCTGAACTCCTTCTAGTAGGATCTAAAACTCAACTCAAGAATCTCAATATAGCTGCCCTGAACCTTGGAAACTCTCTGCTGCTGCCTTCCCCCACAGTATGAAGCCTTGGTGTACTTCTGGACAGCAACCTCTCCTTTGATGCCCACATCTCCTCCATGGTCAAATCTTCCTTCTACCATCTTCAAAACATCTTCAAAGTCCGTCCCTATCTTTCCCTCACGGATGCGGAGATACTTTGTCTACTCTCGACTACTGCAACTCTCTATATGGTGGTCTCCTGGCACGCACCACAAACCAACCGCAGCTAGTTCAGAATGCTGCTGCTAGGATCCTTACCAGATGCAAAAAACGTGAACGCATCACCCCCAGTCTTGCCCATCTACCTGTAAAGTTCAGATTATTTTCAAAACTCCCCTGCTCACCTACAATGCCCTTCATCAACCTGCTGACCAGTTATGTCCCTGCCCGCAAGCTGAGGTCCTCCGACTCTGGCCTGCTTGTTATCGCCAAGCAAAAGTGCACCACACTTGAAGAACGGTTGTTTAGCTTCATGGCTCCGACTCTTTGGAACTCTCTCCCAGCTTTGGTGCGTGATGCTCCCACCGTTGTTCGCTTTAAATCAGCTCTCAAGACCTACTTGTTCTCTCTTGCTTTCCATGCCCTTTAAGCCTGATATCTGTTATTTGCTGCTGTGTTGTTGCTACTATATCATATATTATGCATTTTCACTGTATTGTATTATACATTATTTTTTACTGTATCATGTTTTATTCCTTGCTCTGTATTTTAAAGTATTATTGATTTTCTTGTTGTTACTTGATATCTTGTAAAGTGCTTTGTGATGGTGGTCCACTATGAAAGGCGCTATATAAAATAAAGATTGATTTCGCGTGGCCATCATAGTTGAAATGTTAAGCAATACCAATGTTAGGGTAAGCTAGAAATTCACAGGCATCGAAACAAGAATTGTCTGAGATACAAAAAAACCAAGTATTATTATTATTACTATTATTATTTATTTCTTAGCAGACGCCCTTATCCAGGGCGACTTTCAGTCGTAAACAAAAATACATTTCAAGGATCACAGTACAAGTAATAATACAATTAAGAGCAAGATAAATGACTTTGGTTCTAGCAAGTACAAGTATGACAAAATACGATTCAGTAACGGAGCAGATAACAGTGTCAGTGAAAGTTACATCAGGATATAATTAAATACAAAATACTACAGATTGACTAACACTTGACAGATTACAGTACTCTAAAATACAGGATTAAATGCAGTAAAAATAGGGGGCAGATAAGAGCAAGTAAAGCGCATTTAAGGAAGAGTGATAAGTGTCCAGGGGGAAAAAAAGAGGAGTTCTACAGGTGCTGTCTGAAGAGGTGAGTCTTGAGGAGGCACCGGAAGGTGGTCAGGGACTGAGCAGTCCTGACATCTGTAGGAAGGTCATTCCACCACTGCGGGGCGAGGGTGGAGAAGGAGCGGGCTCTGGAGGCAGGGGAGCATAAAGAAGGTAGAGCCAGTCTTCTAGAGCAGGAGGAGCGGAGAGGTTGAGTGGGGGTGTTGGGAGAGATGAGGGTCTGGAGGTAGCTGGGTGCAGTCTGGTCAAGGCATCTGTAGGCTAGTACAAGAGTCTTGAACTGGATGCGAGCGGTGATCAGGAGCGGGTGGAGTGAGCAGAGCAGTGGAGTTGCGTGGGAGAAGCGAGGCAGAGAGAACACCAGGCGAGCAGCAGAGTTCTGGATGAGCTGGAGCGGACGGGTGGCGGATGCAGGGAGGCCAGCCAGGAGTGAGTTGCAGTAGTCTAGGTGGGAGAGTACCAAGGCCTGGACCATGAAGCTGGGTGGCGTATTTGGTGAGGAAGGGTCAGATTCTTCGGATGTTGCTCAGGAAGAATCGGCAAGTGCGTGCCAGAGTGGAGATGTGCTGGGAATAAGAGAGGCAGGGGTCCAGGGTGACTCCGAGGTTCTTAGCGGAGGAAGAGGGAGAGTGTGGTAGATTCCAAATGAACAGATAGAGAGATCAGAGGAGGGGGAGGAGGAGGGAAAGAAAAGGAGGTCAGATTTAGAGAGGTTGAGTTTGAGGTGATGTGAGTACATCCAGGAGGAGATGGCAGACAGACAGGTAGAGATACGGGAGGGGATGGAGGGGTCAGAGGTGGGGAAGGAGAGGAAAATCTGAGCATCATCAGCATAGAAATGGTATGAGGACGGTAGCTCTGGAGGAAGGTGGGGTCGAGGGTAGGTTTTTTGAGAAGGGGAGTGATAGAGGCTTGTTTGAAGGCAGAGGGAAAGAGACCAGAAAGGAGAGAGGTGTTGAGAAGGGAGGAGATGAAGGGAAGTAGAGCAGGAGCAGCAGCTTGAAAGAGGTGAGTGGGGAGGGGGTCCAGGGCACACGTGGTGGGTTTGTGACCCTAGAGCAGGGAGGCGAGGTCAGAGTCTGAGAGGGGAGAGAAGGTGGAGAAGGAGGGTGAGTTAGTAGGGGATGCAGTGGGTGAAGAGGTTGGAGCAGGAGGGGGTGCGGGGGAGGGAGAGGTGTTAAAGAGTTTGCGGATATCTGAGATTTTAGAAGAGAAGAGGCAAAGTCATCAGAGGAGATAGAGGAGGGAGGAGGAGGGGAGGGTTTAGGAGGGAGGAGAAGCTAGAGAATAGTTTACGTGAGTTGTTAGTGGAGGCTTGGATTACAGATTGGAAATAAGTACATTTAGCACAGGAGAGAGTAGAGGAGAAGGAGGAGAGGAGAGTGCGGTAAAGGTCTAGGGCAGCAGGGAGTTTGGTTCTCTTCCACTTCTTTTCAGCAGATTGCAGTGTGATTCTTGCTGAGTGGAGCGCAGAGGAGAGCCAGGGTTGGGGAGGGGAGGGGAGGGGTGAGCAGGTCGGGAGGTGAGGGGACAGAGGGAGTCGAGGGAGGAGGTGAGGGAGGAGAAGAGGGTGGAGGTAGCAGAGTCTACAGAGAGTTGTGAGAAGGAGTCGATAGGAGGGAGGTGAGAGAGAGCAGTGGAGGCAATGACAGAAGGGGAGAGAGAGCGGAGGTTATGGCGAGAGGTGACAGTGGGGGTAGGAGGAGCAGGGAGAGAGGGGAGAGACAGAGAAAGAGATGAAATAGTGATCAGAGAGGTCCAGGGGGGTGACAGAGAGGGTGGAGGGGCAGCAGGCCCTGGAGAAGGTGAAGTCCAGTTGACGGCCAGCTTTGTGGGTAGGAGGGGATGGAGAGAGACAGAAGTCGAAGGAGTGAAGGAGAAGAAGGAATCCGGCAGAGTGCCTGGGGTTGGAGAAATGGATATTGAAGTCAGCTAACAGGACAGTTGAGGGGAGGGAGGAGAGTAGTCGAGTTCATCTAAAATAGTCCTTTTAACCGCTATTCCTGTATACAAACTCATGTATGGTAAACATGATACTTTTTTTAATAAAACAAAGTCATTTTGTGAAGTAGTATTCAAAGTAATTGCATTATTTTGCACAGTACTAAATTACAGTTGAGCCTCGTAGAGTTAACAACAGAGGAACTATAACGCACACAACAATAATATAGAGTATCCTTGTGATAACAGGATTGCGTTTCAAAGAACACAGACGTTTTCAATGAAAACAAACCACAGCTGATTGTACATCACAAAGCAATCACGTCGTCCTGCCGAAAACGCTTATTCTGCGCGTGCACATCACCCGTAATTCACCTCAGACACGAGCAGAAAAAAATAGTCGTGCTTGTGGGCCGATCGCATTTTACGCATGCGCATTGTGCCAGGGTTACACAACACCGGCATGCCATGACAGTTTTTCTCTTACCGGTATGCATTCCGGCGTATACCGTCCCACTTTAACCACTGCATTTCTGTGATACATTGAACAGGGAAGCGGCGTAATGACTGGAGGACCTCTGTGTTATCCGGGCTGTCTCCACAGGGTGTCAGTGTGGCGCCGCGGAGAGACCTAGAATAGAGGCGGGCAGAGGATAAGCAGCACAGGAAGTGGCTTTCCTCTTGTGATGCGAAGGAAAAGAACGGTGAGTCTGAAGTGTAATGATACTAATAGAAACGACTCACTACAGGAGTATTGTGGAAGAGATTTATAGTACAGCGCCGTTGTGTCTTGTCTAGTTTTTAGTACGCCCTCCTTTATGTTAAAAAGACGGTCGCATTAATTGGTGATTTAATGAATTGATGACGTATAGACTGCGGTTTTGTTTCTCAGAGGTTTGATAACATGTCTATCGTTCCCTCCCCAGGCTGTAGCTCCTCAAGCTCCTCATTTGCACTAAATTCCCTACAAATCTGAATAAGGTTACGTTGCTAGCAGCAGCATCCCACAGGGATAATACAACGGTTTAAAGAAAGATACAATATTATATAGCGAAGCACGGTGTAGCATAATATAAATATAGTAAAGAAACATGGTAACGCAGACGTGTGTGTGTGTGTGCAGAGGCGGATTAAGATTTATTAGGGCCCTGGGCACAAATAACATTTAGGCCCCAGCAACCCCAGAAAACACGAATATATTAAAACGCATGAATACCTAGACTTACCGTTTACACTGCATTAATAATAAAGCAATTGCATAGTAATACACTATGCCTAAATTAACTGCTCAAATATATGCCTTCGGAAACTGATTTAGATTAATGGAATCGCGGAAAAAAAAAATAACATGAAAACGAAATGACGTTAGTTTTAGCGACCTTGCAGACTCCTATTTCCTGAAAATTATTAACAACTGCGGTTGCCGGCGAGCCATTATTGTATTAAGAGCACGTGGTGTCAGTAAATGTCGCAATTAGTACCGTACTAAGACTATTTACAAAGAAGGTATAGCCATTATACTACGACTGTATACACAAGCTCGTGTTCGTACTGATGTGCTCTTGAATGAAGCCTGCTGAACCCAAATCCATATCCAGTTACTTCCGCTACACAACCCGGTTAATAAATAAATAAAAACCCATTTTCCATTGTGCACTCCAGTATTTTTTTTTTTATGTAACTACCCATTACCCCTACATTTTAATAATACTGTACCATTACATAATGTAACCAAAAATACAAACATATCAAATATAATTACAACAATGTCTTACCTTTTTAAATGATCAGTTTCTTCCTAGTTTTCATGGAAGAAGAGTCCTGTATAATCTGGTCAAAGTCTGTTTGTTGTACCAGTTCTGACTCCACTGCCATCAGAGATAAGGCATTCAGACGCATTGTTGATCTTAGTTCATTTTTAATCCTTGCCATCTTTGAAAATGAACATTCTCCTTCACAATTTGTAATTGGTAGAGTCAGGAAGATTCTCAGAGCAACGTACACGTTAGGGAATGTTGATTGGAGGCCGCTTTGCCTGATAACTTGCAGCAATTGGGCAGGACTTTAGGCTCATCCTGGACAAAGAATTTGAACTGTACGAGTTCATCAGGAAAGTTTTTTTCCCCAAGTCATTTGCGTAAACTGCTGCAAGTTTAGTGGCACGCTTGCGAATGTCAGTGATGTCCAACAAGTTTTTTTCAAATATTACTCCAAACCGATCATTCAGCAACCTATAGGCATCCAGTCGGTAACGAAGACAAGTTAATAACTGGTCAATTACAACATAGAAAGTCTCAATCTGAAATTTTTGACAAGTGATAAGAACATAAGAAAATAAGAACATAAGAAAGTTTCATGGCCATTCAGCCCATCTTGCTTGTTTGGTTGTTAGTAGCTTATTGATCCCAGAATCTCATCAAGCAGCTTCTTGAAGGATCCCAGGGTGTCAGCTTCCACAACATTACTGGGGAGTTGGTTCCATACTGTCACAATTCTCTGTGTAAAAAAAGTGCCTCCTATTTTCTGTTCTGAATGCCCCTTTATCTAATCTCCATTTGTGACCCCTGGTCCTTGTTTCTTTTTTCAGGTCGAAAAAGTCCCCTGGGTCGACTTTTGAATACTTGAATCAGATCGCAGCGTAGTCTTCTTTGTTCAAGGCTGAATAGATTCAATTCTTTTAGCCTGTCTGCATATGACATGCCTTTTAAATCTGGGATAATTCTGGTTGCTCTTCTTTGCACTCTTTCTAGAGGAGCAATATCCTTTTTGTAACGAGGTGACCAGAACTGAACACAATATTGTAGGTGAGGTCTTACTAATGCATTGTAAAGTTTTAACATTACTTCCCTTGATTTAAATTCAACACTTCTCACAATATATCCGAGCATCTTGTTAGCCTTTTTTTATAGCTTCCCCACATTGTCAAGATGAAGACATTTCTGAGTCAACATAAACTCCTAGGTCTTTTTCATAGATCCCTTCTTCAATTTCAGTATCTCCCATATGGTATTTATAATGCACATTTGTATTGCCTGCGTGCAATACTTTACACTTTTCTCTATTAAATGTCATTTGCCATGTGTCTGCCCAACAGTGTTTGCCACTCCTCCTATTTTTGTGTCGTCTGCAAATTTAACGAGTTTGCTTACTATACCAGAATCTAAATCAATAATGTAGATTAGGACCTAATACTGATCCCTGTGGTACACCACTGGTTACCTCGCTCCATTTTGAGGTTTCTCCTCTAATCAGTACTTTCTGTAACTAATGTATGTGATTGAAGGAGGTCTTAGTGCAGTTTACAAAATGAAAGATATGAAAGTAATTGAAAAGGTGTTTTGGATGTACACTAAAGGTTTAAATGACATATTTCAGGACGTTTTGGGTAAAACCTCTTCTGCTGTGTAAAAAATGTATGTGTGATTTTATATATATAAAATATAATAACCAATTTTACAGTGCTGAAAAATATTATACATTTGTAACTAACCAGAGATTGTAAGAAAAAAAAAAATTCAAAATTAATAGTCAGCACAAAAGGTCAGAATAAATTACACAACACAACGTATACGGTCTCGTAGTTTGATGTCAGGTAAATTATGTGACGTCATAAAAATAAACTCTGAGACTGTTAGGCTGACTAGTTTATAAACTGTCACAGAAACCTGAGATGGAATTATTTTCCTTTAACTCACTGAAGCCCATCTGTTTTTTTTTTTATAATACATGAAGGCCTCCCCACACAAGCCTGTCTGCTGCGTCCCTCATCCATGTTGCTCCGGCGTGTTTCCTAAGTTCATCTTGCCATCTTCCTGGAGGTCGTCTTCTTAATCTCTTTATGTCTCTTGGGATCCAGTCTAGTATCTTCTTGGTCCAGCGATGGTCTGTTCTTCTTGCCCTCACTGTCATTTCAGTTTTTTCGCTCTTATAGTAACATTGCATGCTTTTTTTTTTTTTTTTTAATTAGTATACAAAAATCAGATGTTTGTCTGTGCTAGAAATGACATAAATACCTTTCACTTTTTATGTGAGAGTAATATATTAAATAACAACAAAAAAACACAGGATCAACACAAACTCAGATATTTGTGTGGGTTTTATTAGTGTTTAATTGTTATGTTGATACTTTTCTTATCTCTGGATGCTTTACGTTACATTGATCTGCATGTGATTAAATACATAACCTTTACAGTAAAATAAATAAAACATAAAATATGGTTGTATTGCTATATAGATATAGATAGATATAGATATACATATTTAAACCATAGATATGCATGCGTGTGTGTGTTCACATATTTACGCGTAACTATTTGTAATATTGTATTGAACCTAGTTTTAATACATTTGAACTCATTTTGTCTCATACAGACACACCATTAGTGCTGGTTATTTTTATGCATATTCATAATGTTTGTTAATATATTTTTAGGGGGGGTGGGTGAAATTTGCCATGACAATCGCCACTGGTGTGAAAGGTAGTGTCGCAGCGAAAATACCATTTTATCAACAAACAAATTTCATCACGTTTGGTGTGTGTAGACCTTTACTGTGACAGACAGCCTATACACCCCCAGGTCAATAATTTGAGTGTACTAGTGTAATACTAACTTCTGAAATACAGATGCCTTGTGTGTCATTTTCTGGAGGCAAGGAAAAGGTGCTCCTAAAAAATAGTGTCGAATAAACAGTAGAATAAACAGTATAATCGCCTTTAAAATAAATAATCTTCCTTGCAGGTTCCGAGGTTGGTGACATCATAATCGATGGAGGGCGGTGCTGGTTGTGATGACCTCACAGCCTGGGAGCTGGTGCCGGTTTGGCGGTGCAGTGTGGTGAGGCGGCGCTTTCTGGAGAGAGGCAGTGGGGATGAGACCCCCAGAGGGGGATCAGTCTGTCGAATCCTGATCGAGAGCGATGCAACAGACCCCCTCTGCAGCCAACTCCTCCCCTATCCCATCAACCACTGGACCCCGCTCACCATGGGGGAGGGGGAGTGTGACATCATCGAGGGGGTGCTGGAGGGCATGCGGGCAGGGGAGCGCTGCGAGGTGAGTCGGGGAGATGCAGCCTAAACTGCAAAAACAAAACTGAGCTATAAAATGTATTGAAGTCAATGGAAAGTCCCCCTAAGGTATCGGATATATATATTTCAAGGATGGAAATACGACTTTAGCATAACAGTTTCACCCAGTCCAGGTTTTAGTACGAGCCTGGTCAGCCACAGTGTATACAAGCTCAGGTGTGTCTTGTTAAACTCATAGTAGAACCAGGAATGGATAAAACCACTATGCAACAGGAGTCTTATGGCCATTCCTGTATTTTGTATTTTTCAGGTTGTGATCAGCGGGCTGGAAAGCTCCCCCTGTCTGCAGACCCAGGAGCTGCGCCTCACCCTGCAGCTGCACAGCTTCACCCCGGGGAGGGACTCCTGGGAGCTGAGCTTCGATGAGAAGTGGGGTTCCATCGCGAGGCACAAGCAGAAGGGGGGTGCAAGGTTCAGAGAGGGAGACATGTGGGGCGCAGCGCACAGATACTCCCTGGCCACGCGCCTCGCTGTCACTCTGCAGAGGGTCGTGCCAGCCGAGTGGGACCCAGAGTTCCAGCGAGTCCGCTCTGAGCTCCACGCCAACCTGGCGGCCTGCCAGCTCCGCCTGGGCCAGCCACACAACGCCCTACTGAGCGCCACTCGTGCCCTAGGCCTCCAGCCACGCTGCACCAAGGCCCTGTACCGCAGGGGGCTGGCCCTCTCCATGCTCGGGGAGTTCAAGCAGGCCAGAGCTGACCTGCGCAGGGTCCTGGAGCTGGAACCAGCCTCCAAACCAGCTCTGCAGGCACTGAGAGACCTGGAGCGGAGAGAGAGGGAGCAGAGGGGCCAGCTAGCCAGGGCTATGAGCAAGCTGTTCAACTAGGAGAGGGGCAGAGGGTGGAGAAGAGAGAGAGAGCAGCCAGCCAGGGCTATGAGCAAGCTGTTCAACTAGGAGAGGGGCAGAGGGTGGAGAGGAGAGGAGGAGAGAGAGAGCAGCAGCCAGCCAGGGCTATGAGCAAGCTGTTCAAATAGGAGAAGGCAGAGGGTGGAGAGGAGAGGGGCAGAAGAGAGAGAGGAGAGAGAGCAGCCAGGGGGCTATGAGCAAGCTGTTCAACTAGGAGGGGCAGAGGGTGGAGAGGAGTAGAGAAGAGGAGAGAGAGAGAGCGAGCCAGCCAGGGCTATGAGCAAGCTGTTCAACTAGGAGAGGGGGCAGAGGGTGGAGAGGAGAGGAGGAGAGAGAGAGCAGCAGCCAGCCAGGGCTATGAGCAAGCTGTTCAACTAGGAGAAGGCAGAGGGTGGAGAGGAGAGGAGAAGAGAAGAGGAGAGAGAGAGAGCAGCCAGCCAGGGCTATGAGCAAGCTGTTCAACTAGGAGAGGGCAGAGGGTGGAGAGGAGAAGAGAAGAGGAGAGAGAGAGCAGCCAGCCAGGGCTATGAGCAAGCTGTTCAACTAGGAGAGGGGGCAGAGGGTGGAGAGGAGAGGAGGAGAGAGAGCAGCAGCCAGCCAGGGCTATGAGCAAGCTGTTCAACTAGGAGAGAGGGGGCAGAGGGTGGAGAGGAGGAGAGAGAGAGAGCAGCAGTCAGCCAAGGCTATGAGCAAGCTGTTCAACTAGGAGAGGGGCAGAGGGTGGAGAGGAGAAGAGAGAGAGCAACCAGCCAGGGCTATGAGCAAGCTGTTCAACTAGGAGAGGGACAGAGGGTGGAGAGGAGAAGAGAAAGAGGGCAGCTAGCCAGGGCTATGAGCAAGCAATGTGCTGTTCTGTATTTAAAGTGTAAAAAAATCAATTGAGTTGTCTTTTTCCACTTTTAAAAGACTTTCATACAAAACATTTGTAGTAGTATATTGATTGGTCAACAGTGATAGGCCTACAAGCATTCATTTCAACAAAAGTCTTAGGGTCAATTGCAATGAGCTCACAACAGTGTCGAGCTGCAGATCATCCATTCTGTTTTAAATCCTCTGTATCTTAACTGTAATACAGCTTTAAATCCTGTGAACAAGACTCCATTCCTGATTGTAATCTCGTTTTAAATCTCGCAAGCGGAGTCCAATAAAAATGTAGGAATGTGCTGTCACTCAGTAGTTGGGGTGGGTTTAAAATATTCAGAACGAACCAATGATAGAAACAAGTCAGGAACGAGGGACATTGCCCTGCAGCACTGGGAAATGTAGTTTTTTTTTTAGTTTTTAAGTTTTTTTTTTTTAAACAAAGAAAAGGGGTTAAGTCAGCATGAATTGAGTAACAATTTCCAGTGTTCCGGTGTTTATTGGCTATCCACCAGTATATTTTTTTTGTATCGGTGGTGTTTGATCGTTTATCGGTTAAAAATGAAAATCATATAATCCACCGGGCTGGGTCATTTAGTACAATTTATAATTTATTCTGAATAGTATTTTATTCAAAACACATTATTCAGGATGCGCCCTATAGTCTAGACGTCGCCGGTTCGAGTCCAGGCTATTCCTTTGCTGACCGACGACGGGAGCTCCCAGGGGGCTGTGCACAATTGGCCGAGTGCCGCCCGGGGGGTGGGAGGGTTAGGGCGGCCAGGGCATCCTCGGCTCACTGTGCACCAGCGACCCCTGTGGTCTGGCCGGACGCCTGTGGGCTTGCTTGTAAGCTGCCCAGAGCTGCGTTGTCCTCGATGCTGTATCTCTGAGTGGCTGCATGAATGAGTCTGCAGTGTGTAAAGAAGTGGGCGGCTAACAGCACACGCTTTGGAGGACAGCGTGTGTTCGTCTTCGCCCCACCCGAGTCAGCGCAGGGGTGGTAGCAGTGAGCTGAGCCTAAAAACATTTCTAAATTGGGGAGAAAACAATAAAAAAAAACTAATTGGCGACTACTAAATTAAAAAAAAAAAAAAAAAAACATTATTATTGTTTCGCAGGAGGCAGAGAGATGCTGGTTCCTTTTTTAAATCCTTTGTCTATTTATTTCTCCAGACGCTCTTTCAGCACCCAGACCAGAGACCACAGCTCTGCCAGCAACACAGGATTCACACATAGGAACACAGCAACCATGACACCCAGCACAACAACAACCCGTCTGAACGGCGCTGCAGCGCCTTCTTATACGTTTAACCCACCCCCTTATGCAAATAGATAACCAGACTTCAGACACATCCCATTGACTCTCAGCTGCACACCAGGACCAATGGGCACAGACAGACAAACAATAACTAATGAGGATGCACAGATAACAACCAATGGGAACAGACCAGGGCAGACAAACAAACAGCGGGTCACATGGTAACGGGAATAGGTAGGCAATAAGGCACGACGGTGTGGGATGTACTCGAATATCCACACGCCCCGGGTGCGTTGTAAGTCACGAGGCAAAGCCGGAGGATTATTTATAGATGTTAAATTGAACACTGCCATTGAAATGGCAGCTTTGAAGATTTACAGGCCCTTTTTTAGATTTAGCAGGTGGAGCTGCAGCAAGCGATTTCGAGCACCATGGTGTTTGATTCATTGTTGCCCTTGTCGTTGTCTGAGGAAGTGGAGCAGGACAGTCACGCTGACCTTCTTTGCCAGGTCTGGCTATATTTAGTTGAACATCAAAACAAACCTTTCTCACAGGCAGTGTTGGGGAAGATTTCATCCTTTGTGATCCGGGAGTAGTGACAGGAGGTATTCATGCCAGATTTGCGGTACCATTTCCAGTAACAACAAAGATGTTGTTTGCATTTTGAAATACTCAGACAGTGGCCTAAAAAGGACACCCGATGCCCAGGCAGTGGACTTCTGTGTATTTTTTTTCCTTTTCTTTTTCTATGTCCAGAAGCTGTGCATAGATAAGTTCGATACTAGCAGTATTACATTTTTTTGGCACTTGAATAAGTGTTGGTGTCTGATTCAGACTCATCCAAAATCTCATCGAGTTTGGTTTCCCAAAAGATCAAAATTGATATACCTCGTCCGCCATCTTTATTGCGAATTTAAATATGCCTAACGTTTTTTTTCATAATTATATATTAAATGTGGTTAGTCATGTTTATTAATATAAATGAATAAATTAGGAGGCTGTGTGGTCCAGTGGTTAAAGAAAAGGGCTTGTAACCAAGAGGTCCCCAGTTCAAATCCCACCTCAGCCACTAACTCATTGTGTGACCCTGAGCAAGTCACTTGACCTCCTTGTGCTCCGTCTTTCGGGTGACATAATTGTAAGTGACTCTGCAGCTGATGCATAGTTCACACACCCTAGTCTCTGTAAGTCGCCTTGGATAAAGGCGTCTGCTAAATAAACAAATAATGATAAATTTAAAATGGCTACCTTTTTTTTTTTTTTTTCAAAATTCTAGTGGCGTATGGATATCTACAAGTGATTCGCCCCTTTTTGGAAAAAGAAAAAAGTTTAAACCCATTGGAATATGCTGTAGTATTCACATCCCCATGTTTTTGACCAATCAGGATAGAGTATTTAAAAGACCCATTTTATAAAGACACAAAATGTAAATAAGCAATGGCGGAATACAGCAGGGAGGGAATAACACACACAGCATGCAAAAACAAACAGACAGCTAGGAGTACGGTACATAAACACAAATGCACGAATCACTACAGTATTAATTACAACAGGTCTTACTTAAAGGGAGTGGTTAAAACAGAAAGTACTGTTTAGAGGAGAAACCTCCAAATGGAGCGAGGTAACCAGTGGTGTACCACAGGGATCAGTATTAGGTCCTCTGCTCTTCCTAATCTACATTAATGACTTAGATTCTGGTATAGTAAGCAAACTTGTTAAATTTGCAGACAACACAAAAATAGGAGGAGTGGCAAACAACGCTGCAGCAGCAAAGGTCATTCAGAATGATATGGACAGCATTCAGAACTGGGCAGACACATGGCAAATGGCACTGCACACAGGCAATAAAAATACATTATAAATACCATATGGGAGATACTGAAATTGAAGAAGGAATCTATGAAAAAGATATAGGTGTTTATTTTGACTCAGAAATGTCTTCATCTAGACAATGTGGGGAAACTATAAAAAAGGCCAACAAAATGCTTGTTTATATAGTGAATTTAAATCAAGGGAATGGCCTCCTCTCGTTTGTAAACTTTCTTATGTTCTTATGTTGTTAAGACTATAAGAAAGAAGACCACTCTGAAAACAGTACACTATGTTGTATGTCAGCAGCCAAATGGTGAAAACTTGCCTTATGTGCAATGTGAGAATTGCAATCTAGACAATGTCATCTAGACAATGTGGGGAAGCTATAAAAAAGGCCAACAAGATGCTCGGATATATTGTGAGAAGTGTTGAATTTAAATCAAGGGAAGTAATGTTAAAACTTTACAATGCATTAGTAAGACCCCACCTAGAATATTATGTTCAGTTCTGGTCACCTCGTTACAAAAAGGATATTGCTGCTCTAGAAAGAGTGCAAAGAAGAGCAACCAGAATTATCCCGGGTTTAAAAGGCATGCCGGATGCAGACAGGCTAAAAGAATTGAATCTATTCAGTCTTGAACAAAGAAGACTATGCGGCGATCTGATTCAAACATTCAAAATTCTAAAAGGTATAGACAATGTCAACCCAGGGGACTTTTTCGACCTGAAAAAAGAAACAAGGACCAGGGGTCACAAATGGAGATTAGATAAAGGGGCATTCAGAACAGAAAATAGGAGGCACTTTTTTACACAGAGAATTGTGAGGGTCTGGAACCAACTCCCCAGTAATGCTGTTGAAGCTGACACCCTGGGATCCTTCAAGAAGCTGCTTGATGAGATTCTGGGATCAATAAGCTACTAACAACCAAACGAGCAAGATGGGCTGAATGGCCTCCTCTCATTTGTCAACTTTCTTATGTTCTACAAACCGCATACTAATCTGCAAACTGTTTCATGCGTCTCATTTACCTACAAAGGTTTTGGCAAATAAGATTTTTTGGGGGAAAAGATAACCGCCAAACCATACTTTTGGGATATGCGTGCTTGTCAGGTATTTGCTGAGCATTTTATATCAAAGCTGCCAATAGGCCGCTCCGTGGAGTGACGTCCTCGGTCTCGCCTACCGAGGCAAAAATAGCCACTGCACGGAGAGCTCAGTCTCTTTTGCCTTTCACGAACAGGTAGATAAGGCGAGTATAATACTAACCTCTTCCAGTTATGTGATTGACTCTTTTAGAGCTCTTTCTATCGAGTTTTCTGGCGTTCCCTTGCAATTTATAGCTGGAAGTCGGCTCGCAACTTCCCCAGAATCTGATCGCAGTCTGCTTTACTAACCTTGCAATAGCCTGCCGATCACAGTCTGCTTTACTAACCTTGTAATAGCCTGGTGATCACAGTCTGCTTTATTGCACAGTCCTGGTGATCTTTACTAACCTTGCAATAGCCTGTCGATCGCAGTCTGCTTTACTAACCTTGCAATAGCCTGGTGATCGCAGTCTGCTTTACTAACCTTGCAATAGCCTGTCGATCGCAGTCTGCTTTACTAACCTTGTAATAGCCTGGTGAACCTTGTAATAGCCTGGTGATCGCAGTCTGCTTTACTAACCTTGCAATAGCCTGTCGATTTACGCAATAGCCTGCCGAGTCTGCTTTACTAACCTTGCAATAGCCTGGTGATCGCAGTCTGCTTTACTAACCTTGCAATAGCCTGCCGATCGCAGTCTGCTTTACTAACCTTGCAATAGCCTGGTGATCACAGTCTGCTTTACTAACCTTGCAGCTTGCTGCATGTGTTTCTATCTTTTCCTCTGCTTTTTGCAGCTGTTTTGAAAGTAAAATGACGAGAAGGGAGAACGTGATCCTCCAGCGAGACCGAGCTCCGCTGCGCGCCACTGTTGACTCGAGGACTCTGGGAGACTTCGGCACGCCTACTTGCTGTGTGCGGCCTAGTGCCCTTACAGGTTGTTTGTCACTGTTGTTTTTTCATTACTGCTTAAAGTAAAAAAAAGACCCTTACACTCCAGCTTGCCGTTGAGTGCACTTTAAAAATAAAAAACGCGTGCTTCCTTGTGGCAAAGTGGTGAGTGGATACAGGTGAGTGCAGTGCAGGTACGAATCACACAGACAATTACTAACAGGTGCAAGGGTGTTTATTGATAATTTACAATGTCCAGAGCCTTAAATGCAAATACCTGTAAATAATAATGCTGGAAGTGAATACAGCGGCGTGTATCACTTCGGTTTTTGTAAACTCCCGCGGGTTTGACCCGGAACCAAAAAGTCCAGTTTTGTCACCCACACAAAACACAAAGACACAGACACAGTTCCTACGGTGCGTGATTTAAGTGCTTGTGGTGAAAAGACAGTACGTTGTGAAACAGGGAAGTGCTGGTGTCCGGATTTGTTGCTGGCCTGCGGCTGCAGCTCCGGATAGTGTTAGTAGTCTTAAAACGACACAAACAGAACAATGTTACAAGACAGACTAACAAATACAACACTCACGGTTCTCACAATTGCAGGGTTTCCTTTTGGTTCTTTCTCTAACCATTCACAAAGGAACAGATCACGTACGCTACCCCCCTATTTATATCCTTGCTCATGACCCCTAAGTTAACGAGCGCATCCGCTCCTCCAATCCTCGGATGCCACACCGTTTACCGTCGGGGTCATTGAATTTGGATACCGTAGCTCCGTTCCTCTCCTAAATGACCGACTTCCACCTACCCTACGGAATAAATTGTCGTGCCATTTAATTAAGTGTACTCTGTTCCTCTTGCACTGTGCCCTCACAGGTCGAGAGGCAGATCTAACACCAAGAATCATTCGATCTCTGTCACATTCCTCCATGAGGCCTGGTCCTACTGCTGAGCAGACCCTACGCACATTCAAACCACTCACCCATAAAAGCGGTGTGTAGGTCCAATATTAATAATAATAATAATAATAATAATAATAATAATAATTATTTTAAAAAAAAAGTCTCATTCTCTCTTCTGTCTTTTTTCTCCCATCTGTTATTATTATTATTATTATTATTATTTATTTCTTAGCAGACACCCTTATCTAGGGCGACTTACAATTGTTACAAGATATCACATTATTTTTACATACAATTACTCATTTACACAGTTGGGTTTTTACTGGAGCAATCTAGGTAAAGTACCTTGCTCAAGGGTACAGCAGCAGTGTCCCCCACCTGGGATTGAACCCACGACCCTCTGGTCAAGAGTCCAGAGCCCTAACCACTACTCCACACTGCTGCCCCTCGTCTGTAGGCAGTGCCCCACGCCATTGCAAGCTACACGCTGCCCCGGTTGTGTTACTGCACGCGATCCAAACTAGGCACCCTTGCCAGTACCACGGTGCCTCGATGCCCTCTGGCTGTAGACGGACCTCCACTCTGCTGTAGGCTACACGCTGCCCCAGTTGTGTGACTGCATGCAGTCCAGGCTAGACACCCTTGTCCAGTTGCTGTGACCGAGCCTGTGTGAAACAACTCTCTTTCTCAAGTTTTCTGGAGTTCCCCTGCAATTTTATTGCTGGAAGCCATCTTGCCACTTCCCTGGAATCAGACACTCCGCTTCTGTGAGCTATAACACAACAGCGCTGCGTTTAATCTTTTTCTTTTCAACAGCCTACGTCGCTTTCTGTTTTCTACTGCGCTATTGCAGTTAAAAAAAAGAAAAGAAAAAGAGACACATGATCCTCCACGGGGCCCCGCTGTGGAGTTGACTCCTCTGGATTGTCTCAGTCAGCCCTTTCAGTGCGCTTAGAAATTCAGTTCACCCACGTTGCTGTGGTGACTGTTCTATTTACCCTCACAGCTTTAATGTTGTGTGCATGTATGTGTTTTGTCTGCTCTCCTGGTTGCCTAACCCAGCCACTCGAGCCTGTGTATCCACCCTGGTGTATGCTGCAGCTCCCGGGTTGTGTTGACTTCACGTGGTTAAAGCTAGGTGCCTCTCAGTGCTTCGGCGCCCTCGGTCTTTAGATGCTCGGTGCCTCGGTGCTTAGTGTCACAGCATGTCAATAACACCTGCACTCGGTGCCTCAGCCCTTCAGTGCACCAGTACTGTATTCTACCTCACTTAGTGTCCTCGGTGCTTCTGCACCCTTGGTGCCTGAGTTCTTTAATACACAGGTCTACACCCTCCAGTGTTTAAACAAAGCCCTTGGGGCTGTGCAGACATCAAGCATGGATAAATTCCATGCTTGCATATCCTGCACAACGTACCCTGCTAGCACGGCTGAGCCGTACACGGCGTTGGGAGCCCCTGGCCAGGCAGCAGGCTCAAGCTGACCCCGCCTGCACCGGTGGTACCCCGGATGTTACAGAACCGGATGTCAGCATTGCTGAGGAGGCCATGATGCGATTTCTATCGTGGCCTCATGGGAAGGTGGCTCCTTCCTTCAGAAGCAGCCCCTACCTCCCCTGACCATTCCAGCAGTTGAGGAATTGCTGCAGCGCTCTCACCAAGAATGCAAGATGTCTCGGCAGGTGGAGAACGAGACGCTGGCATCCGCCGTATTCGCCAGGCTGTCCAGCCGGGCGAATGGTTTATCACAGAGGAACAAAAGGACGTGTATTTCCACGTTCCTATCTGTCCAGCGCACAGGAAATATCTCCGCTTCGCCTTTCAGGGGAGCGTCTTTGAGGTCTCTGTGCTGCCATTCGGCCTCTCCTTAGCCCCCCACACATTTTCAGAGTGTATGGATGCCATCCTAGCTCCCTTGCGGCTGCAAGGGATCAGGGTGATGAACTACCTGGACAACTGGTTGATTTGTTCCCAGTCCCAGGAAGGAGCAGTGGCCCACACAGCGATTGATTGGGTCTCCTTCTGGATTCCCTTATGATGCAAGCCTACCTGTTGGATGACAGAGTAGCTGCCATTCGCAACTGTTTCAACAAGGGTCCACAGTACAATTGGCTTCTTCCACAAGAGCGCTGTACGCCTACAAGTGGAAATATTGATCCTGTGTATTGCCCTATAGCAGTTATTTTACAGTTCCTGCAAGATTTGCTAGAGGCAGGTAAATCCCCCTCTGCATTGAAAGCGTACCTAGCAGCCATATCTGTTCCCATCGACTCAGTGTCCCTGGGCGCTCATATTCTGGCGACCAGTTTTCTAAAGGGTGCTTGGCGGTTACGTCCTCCCCGAATGGAGTCTAGACGTGGTACTGGAGGCTCTCATGAAGGCTCAGTTTGAGCCCATAGATACCATAGAGCTGAAGTATCTCTCTATGAAGACAGCTTTTCTATTAGCTATCACCTCCGCTAAGTGGGTCAGTGAGCTACAGGCACTGTCAGTGTACAGTTCCTGTATGCGTATTTGGGACAATGGCAAGCAGGCATATCTCAAAAGTATGGTTTGGCAGTCATCTTCTCTTATTAGGGAACCGGGGTTACATCCGTAACCTATCGTTTTAGTGAGTGGGTGGTGCCCTCTTCCAGGGGCACGGGTAATATATTTGATATCAGTATTTTGTGAGCAGTGTGTACTTTCATATGGAAGTAGTGGCACAGTGGCTCGTTTACCTAAGAAAATAATTTGAATCAGGGCCAAATTATGTTTGATGGGGGCCCGGGCCTGTTATCGGTTTGTTTTGTGTTTTTCTTTTTTTTTTTTTTTGGGGGGCTCTTTGCATATTCAATGAATTCCCTTTACTGTTTTACTGCTACCACACTTGATTGACATTAATGTCAAATTATTCAGTCTTAGCTGATCCATATTTGATTAGCGGCAGTTTTGAAAATGAGCGCTTGCCTCCAGCGTTAGGTACTGGCAGAAAAAACCTGGGATGTGCAAACTACAAGACTGTTTTGTTGTAAAAGGCAAAGCAAGTTATTTGTTGTCATCATCTCTTTTGAACTTTCTCAATGAAAAAGTTAGGACTTGCCATTAACTCACACTGTAATCCATCAGTGTCGGTCGTTTCCTCCGGATGTATTTTCTGGTAGGAGGTGGTTTAAACACTGTTCAGTCATGGATGATTGTATGTTTTCAGCCGTCAAAGGCACGAAAAGCTGCACTCAGCAGCATTAGACATGGGGATAGTAGGAAAGAAGACAGCACATCTCTGGTCTTTCTGCAAGATTGTCACCTTTTGATGAATGCCATTGGATACGACTGATTGAGTTTTCAAAGATCTGGCAGCATGTTCAACTGTATTAAATCTCTGTCAAATGCAATGTCAACAGAGTATGTATCTGTAAGAGGGGTGTTGTGTTACTGTGTGGGTGTCCTCTGAGACGACGAAAGAGACACAGAGGGTTTTATTACTGTGTGGATATCTGCTGAGAGACTAGAGACACAGAGGGTTTTATTACTGTGTGGATATCTGCTGAGAGACTAAAGAGACACAGAGGGTTTTATTACTGTGTGGGTATCCGCTGGGTGACAAGAGAGACACAGAGGGTTTTATTACTGTGTGGGTGTCCGCTGAGAGATGAAAGAGACACAGAGGGTTTTATTACTGTGTGGGTGTCCGCTGAGAGACAAAAGAGACCCTGTGTGTATTTGTGTGTTATATGTTGCATGTAGTGTGTTAATGTTGGTGTATTGTAGTTGGTACACAGGATATAATGTTGGTAATGAGCATGAGTGTTTAAAATGTATAATTGTATTTAGGCACTTCACGTGCATTTAAAGTATTTAATAGTATGTGAGCACAGGGTTGCACAGAATTAGTTCACGTGCTGGTATTCAAGTGCATAATTAATAAGTAATTGAATCCCGACACAACAGTATACATAAGAAATAGTCTTGAAGCCCAGGTGTTAAATCTGGACAAAGAAAACAACGCCGAATCAATATGGGTCAGAATAATGGACACAAATTCAAAGGGCATAATAATAGGAGCATGCTATAGACCGCCAAATTCAGACGCCGAGCAAAATAATCTGTTATACAATGACATTAGAAATGCGTGTAGAAAAGGAGAAGCCATACTAAAAGGGGGATTTCAACTTCCCCCATATAAGATGGGAGAACCCGGTGGGGAGCACGACGGACGAAATTGAAATGGTGGAAATGACAAATGACTGCTTCCTAATGCAATTTGTCAAGGCACCGACTAGAGGGGAGGCATGCCTTGATTTAGTCTTTTCAAATAACGAAGACAGAATAACTAAAACAGAGGTCAGGGAGCCATTGGCAAACTCAGACCACAACATGGTCTCATTTGAAGTGTTTTTTTAAAACCCCAAAAGTATGAAGGTATGAAACAGAGACCAACAGAAGTAGATTGAAGTAAATAGAGAAAACATCCACAGAAAAAGGATGGCTGTTTTTTAAAAATGTAGTACTAGATGCGCAAAACAATTACATCCCAAAAGTAGACCAATCTAAATCTAAAACAAAATGGCCAAAATGGTTTAATAGATTCAATTAAAAAAAATATTCAGCAAAAAAAGGGACCAAAAACAAAGTACACAGAAAGAGTACTTGGAACTGCAAACACAAGTCAAAAAGGAAGTTAGAAAGGCCAAGAGAGAGATAGAAATCAATATTGCTAAGGGGGCTAAAACCAATTCCAAAATGTTTTTCCAATATTATAACAGCAAGAGAACATTCAAAGAGGAGGTTAAATGTCTAAGAGACACAAATGGCAAAATCATAGATGAAGAAAAAAAAATAGCAAATATATTAAATGATTACTTTTCACGGGTTTTTACAAAGGAGGACACGGTCAACATGCCCCACATGTCGACCTGTTCCTATCCAGTTTTATATAACTTTAGCATAACAGAGGCAGAAGTGTTAAAGGGACTAGGAGCTCTTAAAATAAACAAATCCCCAAGGGCCGGATGAGATCCTTCCAATAGTACTCAAAGAAATGAAAGAAGTTATTTACAAACCGCTAACCAAGATCATGCAACAGTCTCTTGACACAGGGGTTATACCAACAGACTGGAAAATTGCAAACGTAATACCGATCCACAAAAAGGGAGACAAAACCGAACCAGGTAACTACAGACCAATAAGCCTGACTTCTATTATATGTAAACTTATGGAAACTATAATAAGATCTAAAATTGAAAAGTACCTATATGGTAACAATATCCTGGGAGACAGTCAGCATGGTTTTACGAAAGGGAGATCGTGTCTAACTAACCTGCTTGATTTTTTTGAGGATGCAACATTGAAAATGGACAACTGCAAAGCATACGACATGGTCTATTTAGATTTCCAGAAAGCTTTTGACAAAGTCCAAAAATTAATTCTCAAACTGAACAAATTCAAGGAAATGCATGCACATGGATTAGGGAGTGGTTAACATGTAGAAAACAGAAAGTACTGATTAGAGGAGAAACCTCAAATGGAGTGAGGTAACCAGTGGTGTACCACAGGGATCAGTATTAGGTCCTCTGCTATTCCTAATCTACATTAATGATTTAGACTCTGATATAGTAAGCAAACTTTAAATTTGCAACACAAAAAATAGGAGGAGTGGCAGACACTGTTGAAGCAGCAAAGGTCATTCAAAATGATCTAGACCGCATTCAAAATTGGGCAGACACATGGCAAATGAAATTTAATAACAGACTGCTGGCAAAAAAATGTTCATTATAAATATCATATGGGAGATAGTGAAATTGAAGAAGGGAACTATGAAAAAGACCTAGGAGTTTATGTTGACTCAGAAATGTCTTCATCTAACAATGGGGGAAGCTATAAAAAAGGCTAACAAGATGCTTGGATATATTGTGAGAAGTGTTGAATTTAAATCAAGGAAGGTTAAAACTCTACAATGCATTAGTAAGACCTCACCTAGAATATTGTGTTCAGTTCTGGTCACCTTTACAAAAAAGGATATTGCTGCTCTAGAAAAGAGTGCAAAGAAGAGCAACCAGAATTATCCCTTTAAAAAGGCATGTCGTATGCAGACAGGCTAAAAGAATTGAATCTATTCAGTCTTGAACAAAGAAAACTACCTGATTCAAACATTCAAAATCCTAAAAGGTATAGACAATGTCAACCCGGGGGACTTCTTTGACTTGAAAAAAAAAAAACAAGGACCAGGGGTCATAAATGGTGATTAGATAAAGGGCATTCAGAACAGAAAATAGGAGGCACTTTTTTACAGAGAATTGTGAGGGTCTGGAACCAACTCCCCAGTAATGTTGTTGAACTACACCTGGGATCCTTCAAGAAGATTTTTTAAGCTACTAACAACCAAACGAGCAAGATGGGCTGAATGGCCTCCTCTCGTTTGTAAACTTTCTTATGTTCTTATGTTCTTAATACAGAGTTTAATTCTACCAGTTTAATTTCACCAAAAGTCAATTGTGATAATGAGGTTAACTGTTCTGACACCTTGTGGTGAGACAAAGGGAGTGGACAATGCCCTTTTAAATAGTTCCGGTTTCGGGTTACCTCTTCCCAGTCACTGCTTGAATGGAAAGAGGGTAAGCATCATGACATTTCCTCCAATCATAATCTTTAGTTTTATCGAGATAAAAGTACTCCAATAGTTTTGTAATTAACAAACTGAAAATAACTTCTACCTGTAACGTTTTATTCCCATATAAGTGCGCTATATGTTTTTAATACATATATTTTTGTTGCATTTGTGGTAGGATCTAGTAGACTATACAGCGATAGCATGTAAGTGGGGTTTTGTTCAATTTTGTTTTTCAGCAAATGCATGTTATAATTGTACTGTCTACTGACCCAGTCACTGCTTGAATGGAAAGAGGGGATTTAAGGAAACGTACATTGCTGCCTGAAATTGAAATCTGTTTTTATTTTAACAGCAATAACCACAATAAACTGCCTGCCGTGCCTGAATTGTGTCGTCCGTGTATGATAAGGATAGGGGGACAGAGTAGCAGAAGCGAGAATAATAAATTAAACACAACGCAGAGACATTCACATTACCGGAGCAAAAGTGAACCGGTTACAGTGGTGCCGTGACTCTTTTTGGATCAACCGATCAACTCTCGTGTGATCGCCGGTGGATTGCCACGCTGTCTGCTGCCTGTCTCCATGACAGTAAGGTACTCGGGTCACGTGACTCGCGCCTGTTCTGATGCGATTCTGATTCGACTGCAGTGCAATTGTATATTATTGGCACTGTACTGTTTATTTGTATATATTTTTGAATATAAATATTTTTTTCTTACTATTTCAATAGTGGTTTTTGTAATTGTGTGTATATCTATATTCCTATTTTTTTTTTTTTTTAAATCATTCATAAAAAAAATCCCTAAAGGTCTTCTTTATAGATACTGCATTTGATTTACAATGGCTTCAGGACATGACTCAGATTGTGGGTTTTCTGTTGGAGTTAGCGGTTCTGTATCTCATAGAAAAAAATGTGACATTGGTAGGGGTAAATTCCTTGCAAATAATGATTCAAATGTACACAGCTCCCCAGGGTTGTTTCCCTTACACTCACCTGGCTTTAGTTCTACGCCCATCGCACCTGCATCATCTGCACCCATACACCAAGATGTTACAATTGAGGCTTTGGGTGATCTTATCACCCGGTTAGCACACCTGATAGGTGATTCCATTGCAGTCAGATTAAGCACACATAATGCTTCTGTTGGCTCCCAGTCTTTCTTACCTGACCATCAGACTACAGATAAACCTGTTTCCTCTGATCTTGATCTCTCTAAAGTGAAAGTAGTTGTCCAGCCTGGCATTAAAGAACCTCCTGTTTTTAGAGGTGACCAGTCTGACAAATGTTCCATTCACGAGTGGGAGGAGTTGATGAAACTGTATATGCGCAAAAAGGGTTACCCTACCCATGAGCAATATGAAGAGATATTAGGCAAGCTGATGAGCAAAGCTAAGGACATAGTTAAAGTTACCTTGCGTAGCAACCCAGCGCTGCACCCCAAGCAAGACCCATCAATTGTGTTTGACATTCTGAAACAAAACTTCAGTGAATTAACTTACTCCTGTATGCCATTGGCTGATTTCTACAACACGGTTCCCAGGACTGGCGAAGATGCAATGGATTTCTGGATTCGTTTGAACAAAGCAGTTTGTAACGAAATTGGCCTAATAATAAAGTTCGGGTGCCAGGAAAGTATATATAAACTTCCCAATAAAAAAAAACCACAACTCGTTACTCGGACCTTGTAGCAAAACTAAGTTTCTACCTACGCGACCCTACAATATAAAAATTACAACTGACTCTTGATAACTTAACAAAGAATAGGGTTTTAAATAAACACCAATTAACATTTATTCCATAACCAGTACTGTCACTTATTTTTTTGACACTACACAAACCACACATTTAAGAGCATTCTTCCTTGGCACCTTTAGTACTCAATTAGTTCCCAATTACTGATAACACATCTATTAAGAAACATACAATTGTATATTTCTCAGTTTACATGGTCTCCGCATTATCCTAAGCATAGCATAAGCAATTAAACTGAATAGCCAATAAGATTTTTTATAGTTAAATGGTAATTAAATTACTCATATTGAGCCCTCCTAACGGATTAACTATGGTTATTCCTCGGGTGCAGTTCTTTACACACAGCAAACATTCACAAACCATCTATATCACATATTGAGAAAATGGCAATTCAGTTTAACTGATTCATATGCTAAGAACCAATTTTATACCATCAATACAACAAACATTCATAAACTATCCATATCACAGGTTGTGCAAATATCAATTCAGTTTAACTGATTCATATGCAAAAAAACAGTTAATACAGTTTTAAATAAAGGAAAAAAAATACATTAGTATGAAAATAATCAAACACTTTCTTTAAATCTGGTCATAGATATACCTGGTTGTCAAACAGGCAATATTTTTCAAGTCATTACACCAACAACCAACATACAGATAATAAACAAGCAGTTTGCATCAAGGTATGTAACAGTAATAATGACCGAGAGGCTATAATAAAGTCAAGCAAAATAAGAAAGGAAGTGACATAGATCTAAACAGTCATTTTCCCAAAAAAGAAACGACGGGAACTTCCATAATACTGGTTAAGTCCCGCTACAGTTGTCAGCCGTCCTCCTCAAATACACGTGCAGGACAACTCCATAACAATCCAGTAGGCAACAAAAACACAAAAAAACAAAAAAGAAAAAAAACTCCAAGTTTCAGTCTCGCTAGTAATACAGCAGTATGAAAAACTCCAGGTTTCAGTCTCGCTAGTAATACAGCAGTATAAAAAACTCCAGGTTTCAGTCTCGCTAGTAATACAGCAATATGCAGAAAACTCCAGGTTTGTCTTGCTAGTAATACAGCAATATGAAAAAACTCCAGGTTTGTCTTGCTAGTCTCGGTTTCAGTCTCGCTATTTTAAAACAACAAGCAGAATCCACGTTGCTTTCACAGACTCGTGCAACAGACCACTACCCGCAGCTTCAATTGTTTGAACAAAAAAAAACACTCACTATGGATTGCTCTCCACGCATTAAATAACCATTTGTGTATTCGAAATTGCAAACCGTGTCGGCGTCTTCACTGATCCTGCACGTTTCAAATCACTCGGCACTTTATTCCTCAATCGTTGACTTGACATAGTTCCTGTCCCAACGAGTTTCCCATACACAAAACATCCGTGGTGTCAAAGCTATATTTCATATATTAATTTTAACAGTAAGCTTAGACACCAAAAAAAACAAAAAAAAAAAAAACTATTACGACTTCTTGCTATACTGCATTCTCTCTCGCTCACTGCGTCAACTATTACGTCACTTCCTACGACCATCCTCTCTCTTCCTCCACCTGACGTCTTTATACAATTTTAAAATGTTTGACAGCCAAAGAGGTTAGTGCTAAATTCAATACGGCACAAGTTGATGTGGCAGACGAATGTTTACGTCGGCAGGGGAGGAAGATTGAAAATCCCAGTTTGAAAGTGGTTATTATGTTTATAAAACATTGCCCAGACTCTGAGTATTTAAACTTAAATCTGCTGAGAAGTGGACAGCTGGTGAGGTTCAGGAGCGTCTCGACGATTTTCAAAGAGATCAGAAAGCGAGAAGGAATGCAAATCAGCCTGTGAATTTGATGTCTAGATCCGTTACTGCTTGCACACAGACATCTCACGAGTTGCAGGTAGCGTGCACTCAGGTTGATCAGCTTTCCCTAACACCATCACCTGCGAGTACACCAACTTTGGCGGAACCAAGCCTTCACAAAATGATAGGAATGCTGGACAGAGTTCTGTCACTGAACACGCAAATCACCACTTTTCCACATAACCAAAGCCTGGTTCAAAATCCTTCTAGATCTCATGTTTACCATGGTGGAGCATGCAAGGTTTGTGGCTCTTCTACACACTCCACTCATGCTCACTGCATGCGAGACAATTTGTGCCTCCAATGCTTTGCACATGGTCACATCAAAAGGGACTGTGCTGCCCGTTCCAGGCCTGGGCCGCCTGGGACCCAGCCCCATACAAGTCATTTAAACTAGAGAGCCCATATAGCGAGAGGGGAAGTATGGGCATTGTACAACAAACCCTCAGTGTGGATAAAGACCTGGAAGCCATGTTCATGCAACATTGTGAAACGTTACCACAGGGTCAGAAAGCCATTTTTGTAGGATCACAGAGACTTGGAAAGTTTAGTGACCTGTTTTACACCTCTGTTACTGTTTGTGATCTTGTCGAGTTGAAGGCCATGCTTGATTCTGGTTCCATGGCGTGCACCTTGAGCGAAGCAGGAGAGTTGAAATTACTATCGGATGGTGTGCTTTCTCCAAAGCAAGCCGCACCTGACAATCTGGTGCTAGTTGGGTGTGGAGGCCTGACAACTCACCCAAAATGTATCTATGAGTTACAGCTTGAGGTTTATGGTCTAAAAATGGTGGTTCCTACCTTGGTTGTACCTGGACAGCACGATGAATTAATTATCAAGCACATATTACAAACTATGAGATCTACAGACAGTTACTGGGAGCTGATTTCTTCAAACAGCAACAACTCTGATGGTGAACATTTCCTAGAGATGTTATCAAGCGTTGTTCAGTGGAAAGGTGATGGTGTATCTGTGAAGATTGGAACAGTCAAACTAAATGAGGCTGTCACTCTGTTACCAAAGCATGAATATCTGGTGTGGGGGAAGTTGCCTAGTTCTGCTTGTGTGTCTCCAGGGAGCACGGTGATTGTTGAGCCAACCACATCTAAAACTTTGCCGAAAAACATTCTAGTTGGAAGAGTGGTCACACCCATGTGGGGAGACCGATGGGTTCCAATGAAGATTATCAACCCTTCCTTGAAAGCTATAACTTTAAAGCGCAACTGTAAACTGGCGGACGTCTTTCCCTGTCTTGCTGTTGAAGACCTGAACATTGATCAAGGAGTTAGTCAATATAAGTGTGCCTCTCAAGCTTCTGAAAACCATACAGTACGCTCTGCAGCTACTGATCATGTGACAATTTTACAGGACGCAGGATTAGGTGATATCGACATTGAAGCTTGTCTTCATCGGTCTGGAAGAATAAATTGGCACACTTATTAGTGGAGTAGCAAGACATTTTTTCGAGAGGAAAACTAGACTGTGGTGAGGCTAAAGGCTTTGTGCACAGGATCCACTTATCTGATGCGTCCATTTTCGACTTCCTTACCGTAGAATCCCGCCTGCACATTACCAGGAGTTACGAAAGGTCCTGACAGAAATGGAGGAGAAGGGGATTATCAGCAAGTCTGTTAGTGAATATGCCTCTCCTTTAGTCATGGTTTGGAAGAAAAATGGGGATCTTAGGATTTGCAGAGATTTTAGATGGCTGAACGCCAGAACCTTCAAGGACGCACACCCCCTACCTCATCAAGCCGATTGTCTTGTAGCATTGGGAGGAAACGTTTTCTTTAGCACAATGGACCTGACGTTGGGATTTTATAACATCCTTCTCCATGAGGCGGACAGAAAATTTACGGCATTCACTACTCCACTGGGGCTGCATGAGTATAATCGCTTACCCCAAGGGTTATGTAACAGCTCTGCATCTTTTATGCGCATGATGTTGAGTATTTTTGGTGACTTCAATTTTTCTAGTCTCCTTTGTTATCTTGACGATTTGCTTGTGTTCGCACCATCTGAAGAGGAGGCTCTGAAACGCCTTGAGATAGTGTTCAGTCGTCTCCGAGCTAACAACTTGAAACTTGCTCAGAAAAAGACTGTCAAGTTTTTAGGTCATGTCACTGACCACAACGATGTTGGGGTTGATCAAGACAAGATAAAGGCCATTTCGGACATAAGGAAAGAGGATCTTATGAATGATGACGGCTGTACACCATCTCAAAAGAAGGTCCGGTCGTTCCACGGCATGGTCCTCTATTATCAGCACTTCATACCAGGCTGTTCTTCTATTGCCAAGCCTCTCTTCAGTCTCACTGCAGGTCAGAAGCGGAAATGCAAGATGGCTAAAGGCCTGGGAAAGCCTGGTGCTTTTCGAAAACTGTCCCTACAGGATTGGACCACCTCTTGTGATGTAGCCTTTGCGAAATTGAAGGATGCTCTTCTAAACAGTGCTATTTTAGCACACCCTGACTTAGACATACCATTCGTCCTGTCAATCGATGCCTCACTCGATGGTCTTGGAGCTGTGTTGTCACAAATCCCAGTTGGAGAGGACAAAGCAAGACCAGTTGCTTTTGCAAGCAAATCATTGAGCCGCAGTCAAGCTAGATACCCAGCCCACAGACTTGAATTTCTCGCATTGAAATGGTCAGTCTGTGACAAATTTAGTCATTGGCTTAAAGGCCACAGATTTACTGTGTGGACTGATAATAATCCACTGACCTATATTATGACCAAGCCAAAATTAGATGCTTGTGAACAGCGTTGGGTCGCTAAACTTGCCCCTTATACTTTTGATATTAAGCACAGTCCAGGCAGGTTGAACATCGTGGCGGACACTTTGAGTAGGGAGCCTTTCGTGAAGCCTCTCGATCAGAGATTGCTGTCTGTGCCTTATACTAAGTTGATGGAGGAAGCTCAAGAAGTTGCAGCTATTGAAATCCAGGATGTGTTTCGGTGGAGTTGCCAGCAACAGGAGGACTAAACCCCAGTTTTCCCCATCTATCAGGTGGTGCTTCCACTCAGCCACTGCATTCTGTACAAGGGTCACTGTCAATGGAAGAAGTGTCTGCAGTTCTAGATATGCATGTGGAATGGGATGTTGCTTCCAAGCTCAGAGCTGTCGGCCTTGCACAACGTGTTCAGCAGCTGGTGCCTTCAGGTCAAGATACTCTACCCACCTTGTCCCTACATGACCTACAAATTCACCAAAGACAGGACGCTACTATCTCTAGGATCATCACGTATGTGGAGAGGAGAATACGGCCTTCCAGGAGAGAGCGGTTTGGAATACCAAACCATGCCTTGAAACTTGTTAAACAGTGGGAGAAACTTGTGCTGCAGAATGGCATCTTATATAGGGTTTCCAAGGACCCACTCACAAAGAAGAAAAGGTTCCAATACATTGTCCCTGAGGTCTTGCGAAATGAGGCTTTAACTGGAGTACATGACCTGGCAGGTCATCAGGGGCAAGCTCGAACATTATATCTCGCTCGTCAACGATTCTTTTGGCCTGACATGGAGAAAGACATTCGAGAACAGTGCGATGCTGTCACAGATGCGTCTTTGCCAAGATCCCCGAACCTGCTGCAAGAGCCCCCTTAGAAAACATTATTGAAGACAATAAAAACAAGTCAGTTGACGTTCTTGTGGTAACAGACCACTTCACAAAGCTGGCTCATGCCTTTCCTTGCAAAGACCAGACTGCCAAGCAAGTTGCAAAGAAACTATGGGACAATTTCTTTTGTGTGTACGGCTTTCCTGAGCGGATTCACTCTGATCAAGGAGCGAATTTCGAAAGCAACTTAAGGGCAGCAGTGTGGAGTAGTGGTTAGGACTCTGGACTCTTGACCGGAGGGTTGTGGGTTCAATCCCAGGTCGGGACACTGCTGCTGTACCCTTGAGCAAGGTACTTTACCTAGATTGCTGCAGTAAAAACCCAACTGTATAAATGGGTAATTGTATGTAAAAATAACGTGATAGCTTGTAACAATTGTAAGTCGCCCTGGATAAGGGAGTCTGCTAAGAAATAAATAATAATAATAATACCACCGCATACCATCCAATGGGTAATGGCGGTACTGAAAGATTCAATAGAACATTGGGGAACATGCTCAGATCGTTGCCACCTAAAGCAAAGCACCAATGGCCTCAACTGATCCAGTCAATGACATTTGTATATAATTGTACGGCCCATGAGAAAACTGGATTTGTGCCTTTCTTTCATGTTTGGTAGGGTACCCAGGTTGCCAGTCAATTTGATGTTCAAAAATGTCTTCAATGACAGTGCAGTGTGTGATTACAATTCTTATGTCCTGTCTCTCATCAGTGATCTCAAAGAAGCCATGTCTCTAGCTCAGCAACACTCTGCTAAAGAACAGACCCATCAAGCCAAGGAGTATAACAAGAAATTAAAAGGTTCGCCTCTCTCCGTGGGAGAGAGTCCTCTTAGCCAATAAAGGGGAACGAGGCAAACGAAAACTGGCAGATAAATGGGAACCAACAGTGTACACTATGTTAGACACGAATCCTTCAATCCACATTTATAAGATCCAAGATCAGTCTGGGAACACCAGAGTAGTGCACAGAAATCTGCTGCTCCAAGCCAACTTCTTGCCTCTCCATATGCCTGACGATAATCCTTCCACAGATTTCCTTAGTGAGATGGAAGACAGTTCATTACAAGATTCGCTGCCTTCAGAGTCTGTTGCCCTTGTCGAGGAAGCAAGTGCTGATGATTGCGTCCGCTCCTGGGTTTTTGACAACTCGTCTTGCAACAATACAGGTGGATCTCAAACATTACAAGACTTGGAGTCTAATTCTGTTTCTGCATTAACTACTGAGAACCTGGCACAATTAGATGAGAGCTCAAACGCATGTAACAATCCAGGCACTGATGTCTCATCTGCTCCTCCCACTTTCCCTCACAGCACTAGCTCCCCCACTTGTTGCACTAGTATTCAGGGCTCTGTCTCTGGCCTTGAACCTGTCTGAACTAGATTTGGTAGAATTGTTCGATCATTGAATAGGTTAATTGAGCACATGACTTTGCAACACGATCAGAATCTGCTCCCTAGTGTGTAATCCTTTACTTTGTTTTAATGACTGACGGGAGATGTTGGTAATTTTCTTGTATCAGATGTATCTATATCATTATCGATACATGTTTTGTTCTTTACCACCCTGATGTTAAGCTTAGATGCTATGGAATTCCTGTTTTATTTACTGCATGTCTATTGGCCAAGGTGTTTGTGGTGTACTAGGCATCACATTAGTCTAGGAGAGATTTGAGACTTGATCAACCTCAATTTTTTTCTCCAAGCCTTCTGTTAGGTAGCAAAATGCTGACTTAAGATGTATATGTATTTTCATATGTGTCTGACTTGGGCCTGATGATTCTTGAGTGTTTGAATTCTAATGGGTGGCTACTTTTTTATTTTTTTCCTTACAATGTCGTATATTGATTTTGGTGTAATTTAAGGGGGGTGAGTGTAATTCTACCAGTTTAATTTCACCAAAAGTCAATTGTGATAATGAGGTTAACTGTTCTGACACCTTGTGGTGAGACAAAGGGAGTGGACAATGCCCTTTTAAATAGTTCCGGTTTCGGGTTACCTCTTCCCAGTCACTGCTTGAATGGAAAGAGGGTAAGCATCATGACGTTTCCTCCAATCATAATCTTTAGTTTTATCGAGATAAAAGTACTCCAATAGTTTTGTAATTAACAAACTGAAAATAACTTCTACCTGTAACGTTTTATTCCCATATAAGTGCGCTATATGTTTTTAATACATATATTTTTGTTGCATTTGTGAGTACTGTAGTTACACGTGGTTGCTATGTATACTGTACACTGTCCCCCGGGGATTTGACCTAAGCTGAATTGCATATCGGGTGAATCTATTTTATTTTGTTTTAGGGATTTAAGGAAACGTACATTGCTGCTTGAAACTGAAATCTGTTTTTATTTTAACAGGTATGTTGTCCTCCCTTTTATCAGTTGTACATAATTGTTTTGAATGTTTTTATATTAGGGTTTAACGGTAGGATCTAGTAGACTATACAGCGATAGCATGTAAGCGGGGTTTTGTTCAATTTTGTTTTTCTGCAAATGCGTGTTATAATTGTACTGTCTACTGACCCAGTCACTGCTTGAATGGAAAGAGGGGATTTAAGGAAACGTACATTGCTGCCTGAAACTGAAATCTGTTTTTATTTTAACAGCAATAACCACAATAAACTGCCTGCCGTGCCTGAATTGTGTCGTCCGTGTATGATAAGGATAGGGGGACAGAGTAGCAGAAGCAAGAATAATAAATTAAACACAACGCAGAGACATTCACATTACCGGAGCAAAAGTGAACCGGTTACACAACATCGACAATGGATAACTGCAAAGCATACGACATGGTTTATTTAGATTTCCAGAAAGCCTTTGACAAAGTCCCGCATAAAAGATTAATTCTCAAACTGAACACAGTAGGGATTCAAGGAAATGCATGCACATGGATTAGGGAGTGGTTAACATGTAGAAAACAGAAAGTACCGATTAGAGGAGAAACCTCCAAATGGCACGAGGTAACCAGTATTAGGTCCTCTGCTATTCCTAATCTACATTAATGATTTAGATTCTGGTATAGTAAGCAAACTTGTTAAGTTTGCAGACGACACAAAAATAAGAGGAGTGGCAAACACTGTTTTAATCCTGTACTTTAGAGTACTGTAATCTGTCAAGTGTTATTTAATCTGTAGTATTTTGTATTTAATTATATCCTGATGTAACTTTCACTGACACTGTTATCTGCTCCGTTACTGAATCGTATTTTGTCATACTTGTACTTGCTAGAACCAGAGAGAGCGAGGAGAGAGAAAATAAATTAAAAACAACTGCTAAGTATCGTGCTGGAAAAACCAGCACGCTTATTTGTTTATTTCTATTTGTTTGGCCAACGTGCCCTTTTTGTTTCTGTCTGGTTTGTTTAAATCGTTTGTTTTGTTTTTGATGTATTATTTAATAAAAGAAGCTGAACGCCGTAGCGTTTCAGCTCTCACCCGTACTTCCTGAGTCTGTGTTTCTGGTCTGTGACGTCACCACACCTCACCACTGCAAGCCATCCTTCACACCACATCATCAATATACGCTGCTGCATATTCATGATGTGGGCGTAAAACCTGGTCCATCAGTCTCTGAAAGGCAGCAGGCGCACCTTATAGCCCAAACTGCATGGTTTTAAAGTGAAACAGCCCCTCTGGTGTTGAAAATACAGTTTTCTCTCTAGAACTGCAGGTTAAAGGGATCTGCCAGTATCCCATCATCAGGTCCAAAGTGGAGATAAACCTTGCCTTACCCAGTCTGTCTAAAAGTTCGTCGACCCGAGGCATAGGGTATGCATCGAACTTGGCAATAGTGTTTACCTTCCTGAAATCCACGCAGAAGCGATTGGTGCCGTCTTTCTTTTCTTAGAGCATGTCCCATACCTCTTTGCGAATGCCACTTTGTCGACTTTCTGGGATCCGGTAAGGTCTCTCCTGCACGATGACACCTGGTGGAGAGATAATGTCATATTCAACCAAATGAGTTCTGCCAGGCAAGTCAGAAAAAATATCGCTGAATTCCTCAATAAGCTTATGCAGCTCCCGTTGCTGGTCTGGAACCAATTGTTCCCCCATCGGAATGATTTTTGTGATAGGAGTCTCTGGACAGGGGCCTAAATCATCCTCTATGTTGCCTGGGGCTATAAACAAGACCTCCATTGCCTGCCAGGGCTTTAATAAATTGACATGATAAATTTCATGTTCATTACGATGGTCAGGCTGTCTATAGCCCGAATCACTTCATATGGCCCCTGCCATTTAGCACATAACTTGGATTCTGATGAGGGAAGTAGCAGCATTACCTTGTCTCCTGGTCAAAAGGTTCGAATTAGTGCATTTTTGTTGTAATGCTGCTGTTGTCGGTGCTGAGCTGATCTGAGGTTGTCCTGGGCCAAACGACCGACCAAATCTAGGTGATCTCTTAGTAGGAGCACATGCTTCACTACATTTTTGGATGAACCTTTGTGCTCTTCCCGCCCCTCTCTCAACAGATCGAGGATGCCGCGAGGCTGTCGGCCATACAAGAGCTCAAAGGGGGAGAACCCTGTCGAACTCTGCGGCACCTCTCTCACTGCAAAAAGGAGGTAGGGAAGGAGCGATGCCCAATGTTTTTGCTCTTGCATTACAAACCATCTTAGCATCGACTTCAAGGTCTGATTAAAACGTTCCACCAAACCGTCCGTCTGTGGATAATAAAAAGACATCCTGATGGGACGTATTTTTTATATTTTATATACCTGCTGTAATGTTTTAGACAGAAGGTTGGTTCCATGATCAGTCAAGATCTACTTAGCTATAATCTGTAGTAACTCGGTGGCTATTGCAGCGGCACTAGTGGACCTCAATGGAACTGGCTCTGGATATTGCGTTGCATAATCTACCACTACTAATATATGCGTATACCCAGAGTCAGAAGGTAGCAAAGGGCCCACTATGTCCATTGCAATGTGTTCAAAAGGAGTGGAAATAATTGGCAGTGGAACCAAAGGGGTGGTTCGCACTCAATCCGGCGCTACGCGCTGGCAGTCTGGGCATGTGGCTACATATTCCGAAACATCAGCATGAAGACCTACCTGTGACAGGGTCTTACGTCACGTGCGTGGGTCACCGCTGTTTAAGCAACACAGAGAGACACAGGCGCGCAGGATTTATTAATACAAACAGAAATGAAAGTAAAGGTGGTCATGTGACGTTACCAGCCATGGTAACGCACAGAGGACACATACAGCAAGCTGTACAAAAGGCAAAATAAAACACAATACAAAAACTACAAATAAAAGGTGCCCCAGAGGGCGAGTGCTAGCCTTATAAACGAGGCGTCCCGCTCCAGGAACCGGCTACACTACGTAACCCTCGCTATACATCACATGGGATCACTGTCCCCTAACTAACCTACTCATGAGCCGGTATCCATACAACGACTCGTGCTGCTTCATATGGCCTTGGCTGGGCATTGCCTTCACAAGCACCGCTTGCAGTCTCAGGGTTGCGTAGCGGTCGTTCCTGCAGAGCGGACCCACTCCTCCCGAGTATACGCCGCTCCCCTCTGGCATGGCGTTACAGTCGCCTCGAACCATCTCCCGCGGATGCTTTTGAACTGACGGACACTCGGTCAAGACCCGCCCACCTGCTGATTGAGGTCCAGCACAGCCAATCACTTGCTGCCCTTCCCCTCAACCAAGCCTAGCAGGCAGCAAGTCTCAATCGAGCGCCCGTCTGTAAAACAATAATTCAATTAAACAAATCAACTCCAAAACGACACACAAACCCATTTCCCCATACAAATTATATCCACACTAAATACACACGTGCAGGGCAATCGCCCTGCTACACTACCCAATAGAATCGAGCCAATATCCGCTCCCTTGTCTTGTCAGCTCCAAGGTGCCCCGCAAAAGGGATATCATGCGCCAGCCTCATGACCTCGGTCTGACAAGACGGGGGAACCAATAATTGTGTTACAGGCTGTCCTGTGCCAGCGGCTAGATTTACCCTATACAGTAATTGCCCCTTGATACTGAAGTGTGGATATACTAGCGCCCCAGCGCCATCAACATCCTTACCTTCAATAGACCGGACCTGCCCCCAAGCGTGCACTAGTGACGGGTCATTATGTTGGCCCCACACTATGTCCGCGCTTGAGTACCACATGTCCGGTATATTGAGAGGGGCCGGAGTAGCATCTGCCCTGGATGGCCCAGTAACCTCACCCTCTTGGTCACACAGTGTTCCGACTCCTTTTGACTGGCGTTTGTTACCATTCAAGCATTCTCCCACCAGACCCCAGCCTTGTCTCAGGGATGCTCCCTCCCATTTTGCAGTCCGTCTCTCCTTATTTGTTTTTCTAGGACGGAAAATAGGAGAAAACATTTCAGCTTGAAAAGGAAACACATCACCAATTCGTTCCCTTTTCTTTTCTTGTGCCACGTTTACGTGTGCGGCTGAGACTGCCATTATTTTAATTAATTCTTTAAATTTTGGCCAGTCTTGGCCCAGAATAACTGGGTGTGGCAACCTTTCCGCCACCCCTACTACCAGGTGACGTTTTATCGGTCCTACCGATAAATATACTTTGTGTGGGGTATGCCGCCGTGTCTCCATGGATACAGGAGATGGCCACCTGACCTCGTAGCCGCCACGACACACCGCACAAGACAGCTGTTCTAATCAAGGTTTGCTCACATCTCGTGTCCACTAATGCGTGGGTTTTCACATTGCCTATAACCACATCAATCATACAAGGCCCCTTCCGACCATTTTCCCCATGCTTACCTATCTCAGGTGTCCAATTACATGCGGCTACGTCACACTCCATGGCAGCGGGGCATGACCTGTCCAGATGTCCCTGTTGGTTGCACCTAAAACAAGTCAGGGGGACAGAGGGAACAGGGGTTAAGTATCTGTCCCGTTGCTGGTATGACAACGGGGCAGGGGCAGCACCTCTACCCCAGCTGGGGACCAACCTTGGTCTCCATGGAGGGGAGGCAAGGTGACCCATTGGGGTCAGCGGTCTTGGAGGTCTGGGTCCCGGGACTGATGGTGGTGGTGGTGTTGGAGGAGAGAGAGGTGAGGGTCAGTATCCCGGTCTGGGCAGAAACTAGTTTCACAGCGCCCTCCAGGGTGTCGGGGTTGTGGCGCCGTATCCAAGCCTGGGTATCGGCGCCGACCACATGGCAGAACACGGTACAACACGCACACAATTAGACACACGATCACAGGTCCAAAGTGAGTGCTCTCAGTGCTTGTGGTGAAGTACAATATATTACGTGCTATTGGTGAAAACAAGTGCTGGGGTGATCCGGTTTTGTGCTGGCCCCTGGCGACAGTTCCGGATTTGTGTTTAGCCGTCTAGTGCTATTTAACAAAAACAACAGACAGTTACTAAACAGAAAATACCAACAAAACACTCACAAACTCTTTAGTTTTATTTTGGGGATGTCTCCCTGTCCTTCCAGTATCTCTGAAACCCAAGCGAAGGAAAAGATTTACAATTCTCCGGCCCCTTTTATGCGATTATGCATGACCCCTCCTGGTCTTTTCTTCCCATTTTTTTATTATTTTCTTTCCCCCAAAAGGACAGGAAAGACAAAACCAAAAAAAAAAAACCTATTTTTTTTTTTTTTTTTCCCCAAACACAAAAACACTTCTCCTGGTCCGACGCTTGGAGGCACTGTTATCCCTCGTTGGACACCATATCTGAACAGGCTGGCTGCGTGGTGACGTCAGAGCCACGAAAGGAAACACACACAGGAAGGTGAAATGAAATGATGAAGGCGCTTGCTTGTGCCGGTTTATTATAAATAAAAAGGTTTGAACAAAACAGAAAACAGGACACGGCACTTGAGGCCAAAATAAACAGACAAACAAAACGAACAAACACTAACAAACACGAACACTAAACACAAAACAAGTACGGTGCTGGTGCTCCCAGAACTCATAGCAGTTGTTATTTACTGTTATTATCTATTTTACCTCCTCTCTCTCTCTCCCGTTCTTTTGCCCTGAACACACAACCCCCAGTGAGTAAAACATGCATCTATATATAAGAAGGACATAAGAAAGTTTACAAACGAGAGGAGGCCATTCAGCCCATCTTACTCGTTTGGTTGTTATTAACTTATTGATCCCAGAATCTCATCAAGTAGCTACCTGAAGGATCCCAGGGTGTCAGCTTCAACAACATTACTGGGGAGTTGGTTCCAGCCCCTCACAATTCTCAGTGTAAAAAAGTGCCTCCTATTTTCTGTTCTGAATGCCCCTTTATCTAATCTCCATTTGTGACTCCTGGTCCTTGTTTCTTTTTTCAGGTCAAAAAAGTCCCCTGGGTCGACATTGTCTATACTTTTATTTTGAAGACTAAATAGATTCAATTCTTTTAGCCTGTCCGCATACGACATGCCTTTTAAACCCGGGATAATTCTGGTTGCTCTTCTTTGCACTCTTTCTAGAGCAGCAATATCCTTTTTGTAACGAGGTGACCAGAACTGAACACAATATTCCAGGTGAGGTCTTACTAATGCATTGTAAAGTTTTAACATTACTTCCCTTGATTTAAATTCAACACTTCTCACAATATATCCGAGCATCTTGTTAGCCTTTTTTTATAGCTTCCCCACATTGTCCAGATGAAGACATTTCTGAGTCAACATAAACTCCTAGGTCTTTTTCATAGATCTCTTCTTCAATTTCACAATCTCCCATATGATATTTATAATGCACATTTTTTTTCCTGCATGCAATACTTTACACTTTTCTCTATTAAATGTCATTTGTCATGTGTCTGCCCAGTTCTGAATGCTGTCTAGATCATTTTGAATGACCTTTGCTGCTGCAACAGTGTTTGCCACTCCTCCTATTTTTGTGTTGTCTGCAAATTTAACAAGTTTGCTTACTATACCAGAATCTAAATCATTAATGTAGATTAGAAATAGCAGAGGACCTAATACTGATCCCTGTGGTACAACACTGGTTACCTCGCTCCATTTTTAGGTTTCTCCTCTAATCAGTACTTTCTGTTTTCTACATGTTAACCACTCCCTAATCGATGTGCATGCATTTCCTTGAATCCCTACTGCGTTCAGTTTGAGAATTAATCTTTTATGCGGGACTTTGTCAAAAGCTTTCTGGAAATCTAAATAAACCATGTCATATGCTTTGCAATTATCCATTTTCAATATTGCATCCTCAAAAAAGTCAAGCAGGTTTGTTAGACACGGTCTATCTTTCCCAAAACCATGCTTACTATCTCCCAGGATATTGTTACCATATCGGTAATTATCCATTTTGAATCTTATTATAGTTTCCATAAGTTTACACATAATAGAAGTCAGGCTTATTGGTCTGTAGTTACCTGGTTCGGTTTTGTCTCCCTTTTTGTGGATCGGTATCACGTTTGCTATTTTCCAGTCTGTCGGTACAACCCCTGTGTCAAGAGACTGTTGCATGATTTTGGTTAGTGGTTTGTAAATAACTTCTTTCATTTCTTTGAGTACTATTGGGAGGATCTCATCCAGCCCAGGGAATTTGTTTATTTTAAGAGCTCCTAGTCCCTTTAACACTTCTGCCTCTGTTATGCTAAAGTTATTTAAAATTGGATAGGAACAGGTCGACATGTGGGACATGTTGTCTGTGTCCTCCTTTGTAAAAACTTGTGAAAAGTAAGCATTTAATATATTTGCTATTTTTTTTTCTTCATCTATGATTTTGCCATTTGTGTCTCTTAGACATTTAACCTCCTCTTTGAATGTTCTCTTGCTGTTATAATATTGGAAAAACATTTTGGAATTGGTTTTAGCCCCCTTAGCAATATTGATTTCTATCTCTCTCTTGGCCTTTCTAACTTCCTTTTTGACTTGTGTTTGCAGTTCCAAGTACTCTTTCTGTGTACTTTGTTTTTGGTCCCTTTTAAACACTCTGTAAAGTGCCTTTTTTCGCTGAATATTTTTTTTAATTGATCTATTAAACCATTTTGGCCATTTTGTTTTAGATTTAGATTTGTCTACTTTTGGGGTGTAATTGTTTTGCACATCTAGTACTACATTTTTAAAAAACAGCCATCCTTTTTGTGGATGTTTTCTCTATTTTACTCCAATCTACTTCTGTTAGTCTCTGTTTCATACCTTCATAGTTTGCTTTTCTAAAATTGTAAACCTTAGCTTTAGTCATTACTTTTGGGGTTTTAAAAAATACTTCAAATGAGACCATGGTGTGGTCTGAGTTTGCCAATGGCTGTCTGACCTCTGTTTTAGTTATTCTGTCTTCATTATTTGAAAAGACTAAATCAAGGCAAGCCTCCCCTCTAGTCGGTGCCTTGACAAATTGCGTTAGGAAGCAGTCATTTGTCATTTCCACCATTTCAATTCCGTCCGTCGTGCTCCCCACCGGGTTCCCCATTTTATACGGGGGAAGTTGAAATCCCCCATTAGTATGGCTTCTCCTTTTCTACACGCATTTCGAATGTCATTGTATAACAGATTATTTTCCTCAGCGTCTGAATTTGGCGGTCTATAGCATGCTCCTATTATTATGCCCTTTGAATTTGTGTCCATTATTCTGACCCATATTGATTCGGCTTTGTTTTCTTTGTCCAGATTTAACACCTGGGCTTCAAGACTATTTCTTATGTATAGCGCTACCCCTCCGCCTCTTCTGTCCTGCCTGTCTAAAACAAAATGGCCAAAATGGTTTAATAGATCAATTAAAAAAAATATTCAGCGAAAAAAGGCACTTTACAGAGCGTTTAAAAGGGACCAAAAACAAAGCACACAGAAAGAGTACTTGGAACTGCAAACACAAGTCAAAAAGGAAGTTAGAAAGGCCAAGAGAGATGAAAAATCAATATTGCTAAGGGGCTAAAACCAATTCCAAAATGTTTTTCCAATATTATAACAGCAAGAGAACATTCAAAGAGGAGGTTAAATGTCTAAGAGACACAAATGGCAAAATCATAGATGAAGAAAAAAAAATAGCAAATATATTAAATGATTACTTTTCACAGGTTTTTACAAAGGAGGACACGGACAACATGCCCCCCATGTCGACCTGTTCCTATCCAATTTTAAATAACTTTAGCATAACAGAGGCAGAAGTGTTAAAGGGACTAGGAGCTCTTAAAATAAACAAATCCCCTGGGCCAGATGAGATCCTCCCAATAGTACTCAAAGAAATGAAAGAAGTTATTTACAAACCGCTAACCAAGATCATGCAACACTGGAAAATAGCAAACGTAATACCGATCCACAAAAAGGGAGACAAAACCGAACCAGGTAACTACAGACCAGTAAGCCTGACTTCTATTATATGTAAACTTATGGAAACTATAATAAGATTCAAAATGGAAAATTACCTATATGGTAACAATATCCTGGGAGACAGCCAGCATGGTTTTAGGAAAGGGAGATCATGTCTAACTAACCTACTTGACTTTTTTTGAGGATGCAACATTGAAAATGGATAACTGCAAAGCATACGACATGGTCTATTTAGATTTCCAGAAAGCTTTTGACAAAGTCCCGCATAAAAGATTAATTCTCAAACTGAACGCAGTAGGGATTCAAGGAAATGCATGCACATGGATTAGGAGTGGTTAACAGGTAGAAAACAGAAAGTACTGATTAGAGGAGAAACCTCAAAATGGAGTGAGGTAAATTAGTGGTGTACCACAGGGATCAGTATTAGGTCCTCTGCTATTCCTAGTCTACATTAATGATTTAGATTCTGGTATAGTAAGCAAACTCGTTAAATTTGCAGACGACACAAAAATAGGAGGAGTGGCAAACACTGTTGAAGCAGCAAAGGTCATTCAAAATGATCTAGACAGCATTCAGAATTGGGCAGACACATGGCAAATGAAATTTAATAGAGAAAAGTGTAAAGTATTGCATGCAGGCAATAAAAATGTGCATCATAAATATCATATGGGAGATAGTGAAATTGAAGAAGGGAACTATGAAAAAGACCTAGGAGTTTATGTTGACTCAGAAATGTCTTCATCTAGACAATGTGGGGAAGCTATAAAAAAGGCTAACAAGATGCTCAGATATATTGTGAGAAGTGTTGAATTTAAATCAAGGGAAGTAATGTTAAAACTCTACAATGCATTAGTAAGACCTCACCTAGAATATTGTGTTCAGTTCTGGCCACCTCGTTACAAAAGGATATTGCTGCTCTAGAAAGAGTGCAAAGAAGAGCAACCAGAATTATCCCGGTTTAAAAGGCATGTCGTATGGGACAGGCTAAAAGAATTGAATCTATTTAGTCTTCAAAATAAAAGTATAGACAATGTCGACCCAGGGGACTTCTTTGACCTGAAAAAAGAAACAAGGACCAGGAGTCACAAATGGAGATTAGATAAAGGGGCATTCAGAACAGAAAATAGGAGGCACTTTTTTACACAGAGAATTGTGAGGGTCTGTAACCAATTCCCCAGTAATGTTGTTGAAGCTGACACCCTGGGATCCTTCAAGAAGCTGCTTGATGAGATTCTGGGATCAATAAGCTACTAACAACCAAACGAGCAAGATGGGCTGAATGGCCTCCTCTCGTTTGTAAACTTTCTTATGTTCTTATGTTCTTATGTTCTTATGTCTTTCCTATACAGTGTGTACCCACTAATATTATATTTGTCTCCATCACTCTCAGACAACCAAGTTTCTGTAACACCTATCACATCGTAGTTACTTGTTAGTGCAGTAGCTTCAAGTTCTGGAGGCTGTGTGGTCCAGTGGTTAAAGAAAAGGGCTTGTAACCAGGAGGTCCCCGGTTCAAATCCCACCTCAGCCACTGACTCATTGTGTGACCCTGAGCAGGTCACTTAACCTCCTTGTGCTCCGTCTTTCGGTGAGACGTAATTGTAAGTGACTCTGCAGCTGATGCATAGTTCACACACCTGTCTCTGTAAGTCGCCTTGGATAAAGGCGTATGCTAAATAAACTAATAATAATAAAGTTCTAACATTTTGTTTCTGAGACTTCTAGCATTAAGATAAATACATTAATAGCTGTCTTACCTGAGTTGTTTCCCTTGTTTTGATGTGGTCTCCCTTCTGTTTTTTTGTTTTCTCCCCCTTCCTTTCTCGTTTAAATGCTTCTGGACCTCCTCAAGGATCCTTTCTCCCGAGTAGATTGGTTCCCTTTCTGTTTAAGTGCAGTCCGTCCCACCTATATAGATAGTCCTTGTTGTAGAATGTGCTCCAATGTTCAAGAAATGTGAAGCCTTCCTGTGTGCACCACGATTTCAGCCATGCATTTTGATTTTGTATTTCCAGCTGCCCATATGGTCCTTTGCAAGGTGCTGGCAGTATCCCAGAAAATACCACAGTTTTGGTCTTGTCTTTTAATTTCCTTCCTAGCTCTCTGAATTTGTTTTGCAGGAATCTTGGTCTGTCTCTTCCAATGTTGTTTGTACCGATGTGGACGACTACTACCGGGTCGTCTCCTGTTCGTTCTAGTAGCCTGTCCACGTTCTCAGTGATGTGCTTGACAGAGGCTCCTGGAAGGAAGCACACTGTTGTAGTAAGGGGGTCCAAACTGCGAACTGAACTTGCTGTGTTTTTCAATATGGAGTCCCCAACAATCATGACCTCCCTTCTTTTTGCTGCCTGGCCAGCACTGTTTATAGGGTCCTGGATGTTGTTCCTTTCATTCTCTTGATGTTGGTTTTGGTCATCTAAATGTTGAAGTGGCTCAAATTTGTTGGATGTCTGGATTTCTGGTGGTTGTGTTTGACGAAGTTTATTTTTTTCCCTGCTTCTGCCTACCTGAACCCAGCTGTTTCAACTCTCTTCCATCTCCCTGGTGGCTTTCAGTCTGCTAGGGGTGCAGACTTCCATGAATTGTGGGTGTGCCAGCTCCTCAAGCTCCTGTTGCTGTCTCATTTCCTGCAGCTCCATTTCTAGCATACTTACTTGTTGAAGCAAGTCCTGGATCGTGCGGCACTTTACACAAACTTGGTTGAGCTCTGTTGGGTTTTCTCGGATTTCCCACATCATGCAGTTGTCACAGATTACTGGCTTGAAGACTATGTTTTATTTAATTTATTTTTTTTGGAAGTTTAGTTTAGCTTCTGCAGCTGTCAACCTGCTTTGAAACTGCTTCTAACTGCGCTGTACTTGTCCACAACTGTACTTCTCCCACGCTGTCACTTCCTTACAGTGTTTTTGTGTTTCTTGTTGTACCTCAGGCCAGGTATTCAATAAGGAGCGTGTGTGTTACAGTGTGTGTTACAGTGTGTTTGTGCTACAGTGTGTTTGTGTTACAGTGTGTTTGTGCTACAGTGTGTATTACAGTGTGTTTGTGTTATAGTGTGTGTTACAGTGTGTTTGTGCTACAGTGTGTTTGTGTTACAGTGTGTGTTACAGTGTGTTTGTGCTACAGTGTGTGTTTGTGCTACAGTGTGTTTGTGTTACAGTGTGTGCTACAGTGTGTGTGTGTGTTACAGTGTGTTTGTGCTACAGCATGTGTGTTAGTGTATTTGTGCTAGTGTGTTTTACTGTGTATTTGTGTTACAGTGTGTGTGCTACAGTGTGTTTGTGTTAGTGTGTGCTACAGTGTTTGTGTTACAGTGTGTGTGTGTGTTACATTGTATGTGTGTTAGTGTGTGTGTTACAGTGTGTTTGTGCTATAGTGTGTGTTACAGTGTGTGTGTTACAGTGTGTTTGTGTTACAGTGTGTGTGTGTGTTACATTGTATGTGTGTTAGTGTGTGTGTTACAGTGTGTTTGTGCTATAGTGTGTGTTACAGTGTGTGTGTTACAGTGTATTTGTGTTACAGTATGTGTGTGTTACAGTGTGTGCTACAGTGTGTTTGTGCTACAGTGTGTGTTAGTGTGTTTGTGCTATAGTGTGTGTTACAGTGTGTGTGTTACAGTGTATTTGTGTTACAGTATGTGTGTGTTACAGTGTGTGCTACAGTGTGTTTGTGTTAGTGTGTGCTACAGTGTGTTTGTGTTAGTGTGTTACAGTGTATGTGTGTTACAGTGTGTGTATTACAGTGTGTTTGTGTTAGTGTGTTACAGTGTATGTGTGTTACAGTGTGTGTTACAGTGTGTTTGTGTTGCAGTGTGTGTGTGTTACACTGTGTTTGTGTTACACTGTGTGTTGCAGTGTGTGTGTGTTACAGTGGTTGTGTTACAGTGCGTGTGTTACAGTGTGTTTGTGTTACTGTGTGTGTGTGTTACAGCGTGTGTGTGTTACAGTGTGTGTGTTTACAGTGTGTGTGTTATATCTCAGGCCAGGTGTTCAATAAGGAGCGGGTGGAGAACCTCTTCTCCCCCCAGGGGATCAGGCAGCTCATCAGGATGCCTACCGGCTGTGGAGAGCAGACCATGATCTCCATGGGGCCGACCGCATACTCCACCCGATACCTCGACCACAGCAAGCAGTGGAAAGAGCTACCAGCTGGGCTGCGAGACCAGGCACTGGAGTTCATCAGAGCGGGTTAGACCACAAACCATTGATATGACATTTTAGGATAGACAGACTCTGCTGTACCACAATTAAACTGGTTTCAGGTGAGATATTGTAACAGACAAGTCTTTTCCTTGTATCTGTGTATCAGGTTACACCCGGATCCTGACCTATAAGAAGAAGGATGGCTCTTACGGTGCTTGGATTCACTATGACAGCAGTACCTGGTAGGACCTGCTTCTAAAGGCAGTGTTACCTGCAGAGGGCAGTGTAAAGCAGTTTAAACCCTGCCCTGTCTTCTCTAGTAATAGTAGTAATAATGACGTATTAGTGGTTGGGGGTGATTTTAATTGCACTATAGATTTTACTAAAGACAAAAAATACTGAGGAACCACATCCTCAATCCTCCAGAGAGTGAACTGCAGTTTACAGTCCAGTGACCTGGTTGACGTATGGAGGTGTCTGCACCCTCATGCCCAACAGTAATAATTACACATCTAGAGTACGACTGGACCGGCTTTATTTGTTTCACCTCTATTACTTTGTAGGTGCAAGTATCATTCCCAATAGTCTGTCTGACCACCACTGCCCGTCAGTCACTGTACTTATTCCAATGGAAGGTGCACATCTTCTTATTGGCATTTTAACATTCAATTATTAAAGGACTGAAAATTCGGGGTTTGGAAAATGTGGCAAAATCAAAGGAACAATTATAAAGATTTAAGGCAGTGGTGGAACATTGGGGGAAAAAACAAATTCGATTTTTTTTGTCAGCAAACTCATTAAATCTGCAGACGACACAAAAATAGGAGTGGCAAACACTGTTGCAGCAGCAAAGGTCATTCAGAATTATCTAGATAGCATTTAGAACTGGGCAGACACATGGCAAATTAAATTTAATAGAGAAAAGTATAAAGTATTGCATGCAGGCAATAAAAATGTGCATTATAAATATCATATGGGAGATACTGAAATTGAAGAAGGGAACTATGAAAAAGACCTAGGAGTTTATGTTGACTCAGAAATGTCTTCATCTAGACAATGTGGGGAAGCTATAAAAAAGGCCAACAAGATGCTCGGATATATTGTGAGAAGTGTTCAATTTAAATCAAGGGAAGTAATGTTAAAACTTTACAATGCATTAGTAAGACCTCACCTAGAATATTGTGTTCAGTCTGGTCACCTCGTTACAAAAAGGATATTGCTGCTGTAGAAAGAGTGCAAAGAAGAGCAACCAGAATTATCCCGGGTTTAAAAGGCATGTCGTATGCAGACAGGCTAAAATAATTAAATCTGTTCAGTCTTGAACAAAGAAGACTACGCGGCGATCTGATTCAAACATTCAAAACCCTAAACGGTATAGACATATATATGTCGACCCAGGGGACTTCTTTGACCTGAAAAAAGAAACAAGGACCAGGGGTCACAAATGGAGATTGGATAAAGGGGCATTCAGAACAGAAAATAGGAGGCACTTTTTTACACAGAGAATTGTGAGGGTCTGGAACCAACTTCCCAGTAATGTTGTTGAAGTTGACATCCTGGGATCCTTCAAGAAGCTGCTTGATGAGATTCTGGGATCAATAAGCTACTAACAACCAAACGAGCAAGATGGGCTGAATGGCCTCCTCTCGTTTGTAAACTTTCTTATGTTCTTATGTTCTTATGTCTTTCCCTATACAGTGTGTACCCACTAATATTATATTTGTCTCCATCACTCTCAGACAACCAAGTTTCTGTAACACCTATCACATCGTAGTTACTTGTTAGTGCAGTAGCTTCAAGTTCTGGAGGCTGTGTGGTCCAGTGGTTAAAAAAGGGCTTGTAACCAGGAGGTCCCCAGTTCAAATCCCACCTCAGCCACTGACTCATTGTGTGACCCTGAGCAGGTCACTTAACCTCCTTGTGCTCCGTCTTTCGGTGAGACGAATTTGTAAGTGACTCTGCAGCTGATGCATAGTTCACACACCTGTCTCTGTAAGTCGCCTTGGATAAAGGCGTATGCTAAATAAACTAATAATAATAAAGTTCTAACATTTTGTTTCTGAGACTTCTAGCATTAAGATAAATACATTAATAGCTGTCTTACCTGAGTTGTTTCCCTTGTTTTGATGTGGTCTCCTTCTGTTTTTTTTTTTCCCTTCCTTTCTTTCGTTTAAATGCTTCTGGACCTCCTCAAGGATCCTTTCTCCGAGTAGATTGGTTCCTTTCTGTTTAAGTGCAGTCCGTCCCACCTATATAGATAGTCCTTGTTGTAGAATGTGCTCCAATGTTCAAGAAATGTGAAGCCTTCCTGTGTGTGTACGATTTCAGCCATGCATTTTGATTTTGTATTTCCAGCTGCCCATATGGTCCTTTGCAAGGTGCTGGCAGTATCCCAGAAAATACCACAGTTTTGGTCTTGTCTTTTAATTTCCTTCCTAGCTCTCTGAATTTGTTTTGCAGGAATCTTGGTCTGTCTCTTCCAATGTTGTTTGTACCGATGTGGACGACTACTACCGGTCGTCTCCTGTTCGTTCTAGTAGCCTGTCCACGTTCTCAGTGATGTGCTTGACAGAGGCTCCTGGAAGGAAGCACACTGTTGTAGTAAGGGGTCCAAACTGCGAACTGAACTTGCTGTGTTTTTCAATATGGAGTCCCCAACAATCATGACCTCCCTTCTTTTTTTGCTGCCTGGCCAGCACTGTTTATAGGGTCCTGATGTTGTTCCTTTCATTCTCTTGATGTTGGTTTTGGTCATCTAAATGTTGAAGTGGCTCAAATTTGTTGGATGTCTGGATTTCTGGTGGTTGTGTTTGACGAAGTTTATTTTTTCCTGCTTCTGCCTACCTGAACCCAGCTGTTTCAACTCTCTTCCATCTCCCTGGTGGCTTTCAGTCTGCTAGGGGTGCAGACTTCCATGAATTGTGGGTGTGCCAGCTCCTCAAGCTCCTGTTGCTGTCTCATTTCCTGCAGCTCCATTTCTAGCATACTTACTTGTTGAAGCAAGTCCTGGATCGTCGGCACTTTACACAAACTTGGTTGAGCTCTGTTGGGTTTTCTGGATTTCCCACATCATGCAGTTGTCACAGATTACTGGCTTGAAGACTATGTTTTATTTAATTTATTTTTTTTGGAAGTTTAGTTTTAGCTTCTGCAGCTGTCAACCTGCTTTTGAAACTGCTTCTAACTGCGCTTGTACTTGTCCACAACTGTACTTCTCCCCGCTGTCGCTTCCTTACAGTGTTTTTTGTTTTCTTGTTGTACCTCAGGCCAGGTATTCAATAAGGGCGTGTGTGTTACAGTGTGTTTACAGTGTGTTTGTGCTACAGTGTGTTTGTGTTACAGTGTGTTTGTGCTACAGTGTGTATTACAGTGTGTTTGTGTTATAGTGTGTTTACAGTGTGTTTGTGCTACAGTGTGTGTTTGTGTTACAGTGTGTGTTACAGTGTGTTTGTGCTACAGTGTGTGTTTGTGCTACAGTGTGTTTGTGTTACAGTGTGTGCTACAGTGTGTGTGTGTGTTACAGTGTGTTTGTGCTACAGCATGTGTGTTAGTGTATTTGTGCTAGTGTGTTTTACTGTGTATTTGTGTTACAGTGTGTGTGCTACAGTGTGTTTGTGTTAGTGTGTGCTACAGTGTTTGTGTTACAGTGTGTGTGTGTGTTACATTGTATGTGTGTTAGTGTGTGTGTTACAGTGTGTTTGTGCTATAGTGTGTGTTACAGTGTGTGTGTTACAGTGTGTTTGTGTTACAGTGTGTGTGTGTGTTACATGTGTGTGTTAATGTGTGTGTTACAGTGTGTTTGTGCTATAGTGTGTGTTACAGTGTGTGTGTTAGTGTATTTGTGTTACAGTATGTGTGTGTTACAGTGTGTGCTACAGTGTGTTTGCTACTAGTGTGTGTTTAGTGTGTTTGTGCTATAGTGTGTTTGACAGTGTGTGTGTTACAGTGTATTTGTGTTACAGTATGTGTGTGTTACAGTGTGTGCTACAGTGTGTTTGTGTTAGTGTGTGCTACAGTGTGTTTGTGTTAGTGTGTTACAGTGTATGTGTGTTACAGTGTGTGTATTACAGTGTGTTTGTGTTAGTGTGTTACAGTGTATGTGTGTTACAGTGTGTGTTACAGTGTGTTTGTGTTGCAGTGTGTGTGTGTTACACTGTGTTTGTGTTACACTGTGTTTGTGTTACACTGTGTGTTGCAGTGTGTGTGTGTTACAGTGGTTGTGTTACAGTGCGTGTGTTACAGTGTGTTTGTGTTACTGTGTGTGTGTGTGTTACAGCGTGTGTGTGTTACTGCGTGTGTGTGTTACAGTGTGTGTGTGTTATATCTCAGGCCAGGTGTTCAATAAGGAGCGGGTGGAGAACCTCTTCTCCCCCAAGGGGATCAGGCAGCTCATCAGGATGCCTACCGGCTGTGGAGAGCAGACCATGATCTCCATGGGGCCGACCGCATACTCCACCCGATACCTCGACCACAGCAAGCAGTGGAAAGAGCTACCAGCTGGGCTGCGAGACCAGGCACTGGAGTTCATCAGAGCGGGTTAGACCACAAACCATTGATATGACATTTTAGATAGACAGACTCTGCTGTACCACAATTAAACTGGTTTCAGGTGAGATATTGTAACAGACAAGTCTTTTCCTTGTATCTGTGTATCAGGTTACACCGGATCCTGACCTATAAGAAGAAGGATGGCTCTTCACGGTGCTTGGATTCACTATGACAGCAGTACCTGGTAGGACCTGCTTCTAAAGGCAGTGTTACCTGCAGAGGGCAGTGTAAAAAGCAGTTTAAACCCTGCCCTGTCTTCTCTAGTAATAGTAGTAATAATGACGTATTAGTGGTTGGGGTGATTTTAATTGCACTATAGATTTTACTAAAGACAAAAATACTGAGGAACCACATCCTCAATCCTCCAGAGAGTGAACTGCAGTTTACAGTCCAGTGACCTGGTTGACGTATGGAGGTGTCTGCACCCCTCATGCCCAACAGTAATAATTACACATCTAGAGTACGACTGGACGGGCTTTATTTGTTTCACCTCTATTACTTTGTAGGTGTAAGTATCATTCCCAATAGTCTGTCTGACCACCACTGCCCGTCAGTCACTGTACTTATTCCAATGGAAGGGTGCACATCTTCTTATTGGCATTTTAACATTCAATTATTAAAGGACTGAAAATTCGGGGTTTGGAAAATGTGGCAAAATCAAAGGAACAATTATAAAGATTTAAGGCAGTGGTGGAACATTGGGGAAAAAAACAAATTCGATTTTTTTGTCAGCAAACTCATTAAATCTGCAGGCGACACAAAAATAGGAGTGGCAAACACTGTTGCAGCAGCAAAGGTCATTCAGAATTATCTAGATAGCATTTAGAACTGGGCAGACACATGGCAAATTAAATTTAATAGAGAAAAGTATAAAGTATTGCATGCAGGCAATAAAAATGTGCATTATAAATATCATATGGGAGATACTGAAATTGAAGAAGGAACTATGAAAAAAGACCTAGGAGTTTATGTTGACTCAGAAATGTCTTCATCTAGACAATGTGGGAAGCTATAAAAAGGCCAACAAGATGCTCGGATATATTGTGAAAGTGTTCAATTTAAATCAAGGGAAGTAATGTTAAAACTTTACAATGCATTAGTAAGACCTCACCTAGAATATTGTGTTCAGTCTGGTCACCTCGTTACAAAAAGGATATTGCTGCTGTAGAAAGAGTGCAAAGAAGAGCAACCAGAATTATCCCGGGTTTAAAAGGCATGTCGTATGCAGACAGGCTAAAATAATTAAATCTGTTCAGTCTTGAACAAAGAAGACTACGCCGGCGATCTGATTCAAACATTCAAAACCCTAAACGGTATAGACATATATATGTCGAGGCCAGGGACTTCTTTTGACCTGAAAAAGAAACAAGGACCAGGGGTCACAAATGGAGATTGGATAAAGGGGCATTCAGAACAGAAAATAGGAGGCACTTTTTTACACAGAGAATTGTGAGGGTCTGGAACCAACTTCCCAGTAATGTTGTTGAAGTTGACATCCTGGGATCCTTCAAGAAGCTGCTTGATGAGATTCTGGGATCAATAAGCTACTAACAACCAAACGAGCAAGATGGGCTGAATGGCCTCCTCTCGTTTGTAAACTTTCTTATGTTCTTATGTTCTTATGTTCTTATGTCTTTCCTATACAGTGTGTACCCACTAATATTATATTTGTCTCCATCACTCTCAGACAACCAAGTTTCTGTAACACCTATCATCGTAGTTACTTGTTAGTGCAGTAGCTTCAAGTTCTGGAGGCTGTGTGGTCAGTGGTTAAAGAAAAAAGGCTTGTAACCAGGAGGTCCCCGGTTCAAATCCCACCTCAGCCACTGACTCATTGTGTGACCCTGAGCAGGTCACTTAACCTCCTTGTGCTCCGTCTTTTCGGTGAGGCGTAATTGTAAGTGACTCTGCAGCTGATGCATAGTTCACACCTGTCTCTGTAAGTCGCCTTGGATAAAGGCGTATAAATAAACTAATAATAATAAAGTTCTAACATTTTGTTTCTGAGACTTCTAGCATTAAGATAAATACATTAATAGCTGTCTTACCTGAGTTGTTTCCTTGTTTTTTGATGTGGTCTCCCCTTCTGTTTTTTTTTTTTCTCCCCCCTTCCTTTCTCGTTTAAATGCTTCTGGACCTCCTCAAGGATCCTTTCTCCAGTAGATTGGTTCCCTTTCTGTTTAAGTGCAGTCCGTCCCACCTATATAGATAGTCCTTGTTGTAGAATGTGCTCCAATGTTCAAGAAATGTGAAGCCTTCCTGTGTGCACCACGATTTCAGCCATGCATTTTGATTTTGTATTTCCAGCTGCCCATATGGTCCTTTGCAAGGTGCTGGCAGTATCCCAGAAAATACCACAGTTTTGGTCTTGTCTTTTAATTTCCTTCCTAGCTCTCTGAATTTGTTTTTGCAGGAATCTTGGTCTGTCTCTTCCAATGTTGTTTGTACCGATGTGGGCGACTACTACCGGGTCGTCTCCTGTTCGTTCTAGTAGCCTGTCCACGTTCTCAGTGATGTGCTTGACAGAGGCTCCTGGAAGGAAGCACACTGTTGTAGTAAGGGGGTCCAAACTGCGAACTGAACTTGCTGTGTTTTTCAATATGGAGTCCCCAACAATCGCATTACTCCCTTCTTTTTTGCTGCTGCCTGGCCAGCACTGTTTATAGGGTCCTGGATGTTGTTCCTTTCATTCTCTTGATGTTGGTTTTTTGGTCATCTAAATGTTGAAGTGGCTCAAATTTGTTGGATGTCTGGATTTCTGGTGGTTGTGTTTGACGAAGTTTATTTTTTTCCCTGCTTCTGCCTACCTGAACCCAGCTGTTTCAACTCTCTTCCATCTCCCTGGTGGCTTTCAGTCTGCTAGGGGTGCAGACTTCCATGAATTGTGGGTGTGCCAGCTCCTCAAGCTCCTGTTGCTGTCTCATTTCCTGCAGCTCCATTTCTAGCATACTTACTTGTTGAAACAAGTCCTGGATCGTCGGCACTTTTTACACAAACTTGGTTGAGCTCTGTTGGGTTTTCTCGGTTTCCACATCATGCAGTTGTCACAGATTACTGGCTTGAAGACTATGTTTTATTTAATTTATTTTTTTTGGAAGTTTAGTTTAGCTTCTGCAGCTGTCAACCTGCTTTGAAACTGCTTCTAACTGCGCTGTACTTGTCCACAACTGTACTTCTCCCACTTTGTCCTTCCTTACAGTGTTTTTTTGTTTCTTGTTGTACCTCAGGCCAGGTATTCAATAAGGAGCGTGTGTGTTACAGTGTGTGTTACAGTGTGTTTGTGCTACAGTGTGTTTGTGTTACAGTGTGTTTGTGCTACAGTGTGTATTACAGTGTGTTTGTGTTATAGTGTGTGTTACAGTGTGTTTGTGCTACAGTGTGTTTGTGTTACAGTGTGTGTTACAGTGTGTTTGTGCTACAGTGTGTGTTTGTGCTACAGTGTGTTTGTGTTACAGTGTGTGCTACAGTGTGTGTGTGTGTTACAGTGTGTTTGTGCTACAGCATGTGTGTTAGTGTATTTGTGCTAGTGTGTTTTTACTGTGTATTTGTGTTACAGTGTGTGTGTTGCTACAGTGTGTTTGTGTTAGTGTGTGCTACAGTGTTTGTGTTACAGTGTTATGTGTGTATTTACATTGTATGTGTGTTAGTGTGTGTGTTACAGTGTGTTTTGTGCTTTATAGTGTGTTTTACAGTGTGTGTATTTTACAGTGTGTTTGTGTTACAGTGTGTGTGTTAATGTTACATTGTATGTGTGTTGAGTGTATTACTGTTACACAGTGTGTTTGTGCTATATGAGTGTGTGTTACAGTGTGTGTGTTACAGTGTATTTGTGTTACAGTATGTGTGTGTTACAGTGTGTGCTACAGTGTGTTTGTGCTACAGTGTGTGTTAGTGTGTTTGTGCTATAGTGTGTGTTACAGTGTGTGTGTTACAGTGTATTTGTGTTACAGTATGTGTGTGTTACAGTGTGTGCTACAGTGTGTTTGTGTTAGTGTGTGCTACAGTGTGTTTGTGTTAGTGTGTTACAGTGTATGTGTGTTACAGTGTGTGTATTACAGTGTGTTTGTGTTAGTGTGTTACAGTGTATGTGTGTTACAGTGTGTGTTACAGTGTGTTTGTGTTTACGTGTGTGTGTTACACTGTGTTTGTGTTACACTGTGTTTGTGTTACACTGTGTGTTGCAGTGTGTGTGTGTTACAGTGGTTGTGTTACAGTGCGTGTGTTACAGTGTGTTTGTGTTACTGTGTGTGTGTGTGTTACAGCGTGTGTGTGTTACTGCGTGTGTGTGTTACAGTGTGTGTGTGTTATATCTCAGGCCAGGTGTTCAATAAGGAGCGGGTGGAGAACCTCTTCTCCCCCCAGGGGATCAGGCAGCTCATCAGGATGCCTACCGGCTGTGGAGAGCAGACCATGATCTCCATGGGGCCGACCCCATACTCCACCGATACCCGACCACAGCAAGCAGTGGAAAGAGCTACCAGCTGGGCTGCGAGACCAGGCACTGGAGTTCATCAGAGCGGGTTAGACCACAAACCATTGATATGACATTTTAGGATAGACAGACTCTGCTGTACCACAATTAAACTGGTTTCAGGTGAGATATTGTAACAGACAAGTCTTTTCCTTGTATCTGTGTATCAGGTTACACCCGGATCCTGACCTATAAGAAGAAGGATGGCTCTTACGGTGCTTGATTCACTATGACAGCAGTACCTGGTAGGACCTGCTTCTAAAGGCAGTGTTACCTGCAGAGGGCAGTGTAAAGCAGTTTAAACCCTGCCCTGTCTTCTCTAGTAATAGTAGTAATAATAGCGTATTAGTGGTTGGGGGTGATTTTTAATTGCACTATAGATTTTACTAAAGACAAAAAATACTGAGGAACCACATCCTCAATCCTCCAGAGAGGAACTGCAGTTTACAGTCCAGTGACCTGGTTGGCGTATATGGAGGTGTCTGCACCCTCATGCCCAACAGTAATAATTACACATCTAGAGTATGCGACTGGACCGGCTTTATTTGTTTCACCTCTATTACTTTGTAGGTGCAAGTATCATTCCCAATAGTCTGTCTGACCACCACTGCCCGTCAGTCACTGTACTTATTCCAATGGAAGGTGCACATCTTCTTATTGGCATTTTAACATTCAATTATTAAGGGACTGAAAATTCGGGGTTTGGAAAAATGTGGCAAAATCAAAGGAACAATTATAAAGATTTAAAGGCAGTGGTGGAACATTGGGGAAAAAACAAATTCGATTTTTTTGTCAGCAAACTCATTAAATCTGCAGGCGACACAAAAATAGGAGTGGCAAACACTGTTGCAGCAGCAAAGGTCATTCAGAATTATCTAGATAGCATTTAGAACTGGGCAGACACATGGCAAATTAAATTTAATAGAGAAAAGTATAAAAGTATTGCATGCAGGCAATAAAAATGTGCATTATAAATATCATATGGGAGATACTGAAATTGAAGAAGGAACTATGAAAAGACCTAGGGAGTTTATGTTGACTCAGAAATGTCTTCATCTAGACAATGTGGGAAAGCTATAAAAAGGCCAACAAGATGCTCGGATATATTGTGAGAAGTGTTCAATTTAAATCAAGGGAAGTAATGTTAAAACTTTACAATGCATTAGTAAGACCTCACCTAGAATATTGTGTTCAGTCTGGTCACCTGGTTACAAAAAAAGGATATTGCTGCTGTAGAAAGAGTGCAAAGAAGAGCAACCAGAATTATCCTGGGTTTAAAAGGCATGTCGGTATGCAGACAGGCTAAAAAATAATTAAATCTGTTCAGTCTTGAACAAAGAAGACTACTCATGGCGATCTGATTCAAACATTCAAAAACCCTAAACGGTATAGACATATATATGTCGACCCAGGGACTTCTTTGACCTGAAAAAAAACAAGGACCAGGGGTCACAAATGGAGATTGGATAAAGGGGCATTCAGAACAGAAAATAGGAGGCACTTTTTTTACACAGAGAATTGTGAGGGGGTGGAACCAACTTCCCAGTAATGTTGTTGAATTTGACATCCTGGGATCCTTCAAGAAGCTGCTTGATGAGATTCTGGGATCAATAAGCTACTAACAACCAAACGAGCAAGATGGGCTGAATGGCCTCCTCTCGTTTGTAAACTTTCTTATGTTCTTATGTTCTTATGTACATATAGAATATAACAAAGATCACTCTAATGAGCAAACCTTCCAAAAATAAAAGAAAAAAAGAAATGTGCTGGGCAGCTTGCTGGAGGAGATGGTGAAGGGGGGCGTTAGTGCACTTTCCTTCATGGGGCTGAGGGACATGGACACACCCACTTCTTACTTCTTTGGCCTGAAGAAGAAGGGAACGTGCAGCCAGCAGCTGAGGTATTTGTGGACGCCCTGCGGCAGAGAGGAGATCAGCGAGGTGGCAGTGGAGTTCTACACACAGCTATTTACTAAAGAACAGTGTGACTCTGGTGACATGGGGAGCCTGCTCCAAGATCTACACAGCCTGTGAGGAGGAGCAGAATGGACTGGATAAATATCTGACCTTTGAGGAACTGACCACTGCCATCACACAGCTCTCCAGTGGGAAGGGGCCTGGGATAAACAACCTCCTCACTGTGTTTTTCAATCATTTCGGGGGGGGGGGGGTGATCCGGAAGGACTTCTTCCAGGTGCTGAAGGAGAGTCTGGAGAGAAAAGAGCTGCCTCTCAGCTGCCGCAGGGCAGTGATCACACTGCTGCCCAAGAAAGGAGACCTCTGCCTTTTAAAGAACTGGAGACTTGTTTCACTGTTATGTGCTGATTTAAAAATAATTTCTAAATGTCTCACAAATAGAGGTAAAATGTGTAAATCCATAGTTATTGTATCCCAGGAAGATCTATTTTTGATAACCTGTTTTTAGTTAGAGACTTTTTAACGTTGAGTGATACATGTCATTTTAATGTGGGATTGGTCTCCCTTGATCAAGAGAACACTTTTGATAGGGTCGACCACACCTACCTTGTAAAAGTGCTGAGAGCCTTCAGGTTTGGCCCTGCTTTTATTTTTTTTACAGAGAGCTCTTATGCTCAAATGTTTTTAAGCGTTTAAAAGATTAGTAATGGGTTGGAGAAAACCTTTCTCGTGTGCAGGGCCATTAGACAGGGCTGATCTCTGTCAGGCATGCTGTATTCAAGAGCCACTGTTGCATCTTCTGAGGGATAGGGTGACTGGCTGGGCAGGGCCTGCCTGTATTTAGGGCAGTGTAACAGGAAGTGACAGCAGAGCCGGTTTTCTCTGGCGCTCCAGGTTTTTTATGTCGGACAGTCAGGTAGATGCGTGTAGGTGCGTGCCTTCAGTACCAGCTGGCTGAGGGGATTCTGTTCTGGGTGCAGTGTGTCGCTCTGCAGTGCTATATAGTATGCACGTGGGTCAGCTTGGTTTACACAGAACCAGTCATTTATTGCTCTCTTTTAAATTTTGATGAGCAATGGGTACCGGCCCAGTTCAGCCCTGCATGCATTGTTGGGTACGTTTCTGTGTAGCTGTAGAATAGTTTTTGCAATTTCCAGGTGTAATGATTCAGTTGGGCTTTTGTCCCATTTTTTGTAATCAGGGTTTATGAGTGGTCCCCACACTTCACTGCCATAGAGAAGAGTCAGTTCAATAATACTGTCAATAATTAAGACAAATTTTAATGCTTTTCTAGCCAGGTTAAAGCTCCCTGATGCACTGATGGTCAGACCCAGGTATGTATAGCTGGTGTTATGCTCTAAGGTGGTGTTGCCCAGAGTGAAGAGGTACCTGTTTCCCTGAGATCTGACTTTTTTTTTTTTGGAAGACCATAACTCTGGTCTTGTCCAGGTTTACTGCCAGTGCACAGTTCTGACAGTACTGCTCTAGCAGTGACAGGCTCTGCTGAAGACCCTGCTCTGTGGGTGACAGCAGGACCAGGTCATCTGCGTAGAGCAGGAATTTAATATTTGTCTTGTATAAAGTGAGACCAGGTACTGCAGACTGTTCCACTGTAGCCAACTCATTTATGTAAATCTTGAACAGTGCTGGGCTCAGACTGCAGCCCTGTCTCCTCCACATCCTTGTGTGATGAATTCTGTTCTTTTGTTACCAATTTTCACATCGCACTTATTTTCTGAATACACTTTTACGATGTCATATACTTTTACCCCTAGACCACCTTGGAGTTGTTTAAAGAATAGACCTTCCGCCAAATTGAATCAAATTATTTTTTTTCAATGGGCTCCCGAGTGGCGCATCCAGTAAAGGCTCCCAATGTGAGTGCAGGATCACGCTCTATAGCCTGCAAGTCGCGAGTTGAATCCAGGCTATTCCTTTGCCGATCGAGGGGCGGGGAGCTTCCAAGGCGGTGCACAATGTGGCTGCGTCGCCGGGGAGGGAGGGTTAGGGTCGGTCAGGGTGTCTCGGCTCACCGGCGCACCAGCGACCCCCTGTAGTCTGGCCGGGCCTGCAGGCTTGCCTGTAAGCTGCCTGAGAGCTGCGTTGTCCCTCGGCCGCTGTAGCTCTTGGGTGGCTGCATGGTGAGTCTGCAGTGTGAAAAAGCGGTCGGCTTGACGGCACACGCCGGAGGACAGCGTGTGTTCATCTTCGCCCCCGAGTCAGCGCGGGGGGTGGTAGCGGTGAGCCGACCGTAATAAAATAATTGGCTATTCCAAATTGGGAGAAAATAATAAAAATAATTGTAACGACTAAATTAAAAAAAAAATATATATATATTTTTTCAAATCTATAAAACAGTCAAATATTTTTCCTTTGTTTGTTTGTTTGTTTGGTGGATGTGTTTCTCTCTCCGTTTCAGTCTCTCTCTCTCTCTGTCTCTCTCTCTCTCTCTCTCTCTCTCTCTCTCTGTCTCTCTCTCTCTCTGTCAGTCTCAGTCTCTCTGTCAGTCTCAGTATCCCTGTGTCTCTCTATCAGTCTCAGTCTCTCTCTCTCTCTGTCTCCCTCTCTCTCTTTCTGTCTCTCTCTGTCTCTCTCTCTCTGTGTCAGTCTCAGTCTCTCTCTGTCAGTCTGTCTCCCTCTCATCTCCCTCTCTCTCAGGCTCACAGCGTTCGTGTTGAAGACCCTCTCTCAGGTTTGCTCGTATGCAGATGTCCAGAATGAGGAGATTGAAGACCCTGCCTCCTACCTGCTCACACAGCAGCTCCACAGCGGAGAACTTCATGACCCCAAGCCAGTCATCCACAGAGAGATGCAGGTAAAGAACACAACCATACACACACACACACTCACAGAGACGCACACTGAGACACACACTGAGTGAGACACTGACACACTGAGATACAAACAAAGACACACACTGACACCTGCCACCTTCCCAGATCGCCCCAAGGGGCCCCAGCGACCCAAGCGGGTCCCAGCAGCTCGCCAAACGATACCTGCCACCTTCTACGGTTCTCAAGACAGGCCCCAGCGACCGATATCGCGATGTCCCATGGGCTCGCCAAATGATACCTGCCACCTTCTCCGGCTGCGCCAGAGACCCAAACCCATACAGGCTCCCCAGCGACACTTAAGCGATGCCTGCCACCTTGCCAGGCGTTGGGGTGCCCCAGCGACTCTGTCGCGGGGTCCCAGCGACTCGTAAGCGATATCTGCCACCTTCTCCGTCTTGACGCGAACCCGGCGACCGGGCAGGGTCCGGTGGTTCCGTAAATGAAACCTGCCACCTTGCCAGCCTGGCGCACCGGACCCCACAACTTCGCCAAACGATTACCTGCCTTGCCACCAGCGCCACGGACCCCCAAAACCTGTCACGGGCTCCGGCAACTCGCCAAACAATATCTGCCCGCGTTCTCCAGGCGGCACGGGCCCAGTCGCGACCCCGAGGTTCAGGGCTTACCACATTACATGCGACCTTCTCCGGGCGCGCCGGGCCCCAGCGACTCTGTCGGGGTCCCAGTGGCCTCATCAAAGCGATACCTGCCACCTTGCCCTGGGCGTGCGGGAAGGGCCCCTCGCGACCCTGTGCGGTCCCAGCGGCAGATCAAGCGATACCTGCCACACCGCGGGCCTGGCCGGCGCCGTGCAGGGTCCCTTGACCTGCTGGCGATACCTGCCACCTTGCCCGCCGCGTTGGGGAGCCTGCACAACCCGTTCGGGGTCCGGTGGCTTCGTAAGCGACCCGCCATCTTCTCAGGGCGTGCTTGGGACCTGTGCAGTGTCGGCGACGCGCCAAGCGATACCTGCCACCTTGCCAATATGGCAGGGGCTGGCGACTCCGTGGGGGGTCCCAGCGAATCACAAACAATACCTGCCACCTTTTCGGTGGCGCCGCGAGACTGGCAAACTCCGTGCGGGGTCCCAGTGGCTCGCCAAGCGATACCTGCCACCTTGCCCTAACGTCGCGGAAGGGCCCCTCGCGACCCTGTCTTGAGGATTTAGATCCAAAGCGATACCTGCCTTCTCTGGTGCTCGGGCCCGTGCAGGGTCCTGGCAGCTCGACAAACAATACCTGCCACCTTCTCACGGATGGCCTACGTTGCCCCAAAACCCAGCGGGGCTCCTGGCGACGCCAAGCGATACCTGCCACCACTCCGAACGCGCCGGGACCCAGCGACCCAGGTCTGGAGGGTCCCAGCGCATCACCAAGCGATGCCTGCCACCTTCTCTGGACGTACCGCGGACGGTGACTGTAAAAGATACCTGCCACCTCTCCAGTCTTGGCGCTGGACACCAGCGACCCGTGTCGCGGTCCCAGCGGATCACCAAGCGATACCTGCCACCTTCTCCGGGGTAGCGCCGCCCGTTGCCGGTGACTCCGTCTGAGGGTCCCAGCGGCTTCATAAGCGATACCTGCCACCTTGCCAGCGTGCGGGGGCCCTGTGTGCCTGTGCAGGGTCCCAGCGGCTCTTCAAATGATACCTGCCACCTTCTCCGGACCGCCGGACCCCAAGCCGAAACTGTGATGGGTCCCAGCGGCTAAACAACCAATACCTGCCACCTCGAGGCGCGTGGGCTCCCCAGCGACCCTGTCGCGAGGTCCCGCTCGCCAAGCGATACCTGCCACCTTCTCGGTGCGCACAGGCCCCAGCGGCTCACCAGCTGATACCTACCACCTTGCCAGTCACGAGATCCCGGTGACTTCGCTAAACGATACCTGCCACCTCTCCAGCGGCGTTTGGACCCCAGCGACCCGTGTCGCGCGTCCCAGCGGATTACCAAGCGATACCTGCCACCTTCTCTGACGCACGCAGGCCCCGCGACCTGTGCAGGGTCCTGGCGTTCGCCAAATGATACCACCTTCTCAGGAACGCGCACAGGCCCCAGCGACTCCGTCGCGGGGTCCTGGTGGCTCGCCAAATGGTACCTACCACCTTGCCAGCGGCGTGCAAGGGCCCTAGCGATCCTGTCGCGGGGTCAGAGCATTTCATGGCGATACCTGCCACCTTCTCCTGGCGGGCCGTCGCGGTTTCCGGCGGCTTCATCAAGCGATACATACCACCTGGCAGCCGGCGCCGCGGACCTCACGGCCCATGCAGGTCGGCTCACCAAGCGAAACCTGCCACCTTCTCCGGGCCATACGGACCTGTCGCAGACTCCCCCGGGTTCAAAAAGCGATACCTGCCACCTTGCCATCGGCGTTACGCGGACTAGCGACCCGTGCGTGGTCCTGGCTGACTCGTAAGCGATACCTACCACCTTGCCATCAGCGTGCTGCGGGCCCCAGCGACCCTGTGCGTGGTCCTGGCGGACTCGCCAAAGCGATACCTGCCACCTTCTCCAGGCGCCACGTTACTGGCGACTCGTCGCGGGGTCAGGCGGCTTGCCAAGCCCTGCCACCTTCTCCCTGGCGACCCGTGCGGGTTCCCGACGACTCGTAACCGATGCATACCACCTTGCAGCACTGCGCCGGGCCCCTGCGACCCGGGCAGGGATCGGTGACTGACCAAGCGACACCTGTCACCTTCTGCTGGCGGCACCAACCCCAAGCGGGGTCCTGGCGGCTAAGCCAAACAATACCTGCCACCGCCCCTTCTCCTGGCGACCTTCTCTGGCCATGGCGTTGGGCCCCAGCGACCAGGCGACTCCTGACGCTCACCAAACCATACCTGCCATCTTGCCAGCGTCCCGTGCGACCCAGGGACCCGGGAAACATTATCGCGGGGCCCCAGGGACCCGTCCCGGGGGTCCCAGTAACTAGCGATACCTGCCACCTTGCCACCAACGCAGGCCCCAAAACCCTGTGCGGGCTCCGCCGACTCGTGAAGCGATATTTGCCACCTCTCCAGCGTCGCCTGACGGACTAGCGACCCGTCTCTTTGGTCCTCGCGGATCACCACACGATAACTGCCACCTTCTTGAAGCGGCCGCGGGCAGCGACTCCGTTTGGGGTCTTCGGCTTTCAACGATACCTGTCACCTCTCCAGCACCGCGCCCCGGACCCCAGCGACCCGTCGCGAGGGTCCCAACAGATCACCAAAGCGATACCTGCCACCTTCTCTGGCGCACGGGCCCCAGCGACTCGTCGCGGAGTCTCAGCGGCTCGCCAAACTATACCTGCCACCTTCTCCGGGCATGCACAGGCCCCAGCAACTCCGTGCGGAGTCCCAGCGGCTCGCCAACCAATACTTGCCACCTTCTCCGGTAGCGCATGGGCTCCAGCAACCCCATGCGGGGTGGCAGCGGTTCGCCAAAGCAAACGTCCCACCTTCTCCCGGCACGAACTGGGCCCAGCGACCCTGTCGCGGGGTTCTGGCGACTTGCCAAAGCGATACCTGCCACCTTCCCGGACACGGACAGGCCCCAGCGACCCCGTGCTGGGTCCCACGGCTCATAAGCGATACCTGCAACCTTGCCAGCATGTGCATGGGTCCCAGCGACCCGTCGCAGTCCCTGGCTGCTCGCCAAAACGATACCTGCCACCTTGCCACTGCGCTGCAGACGGCGACCCGTGCGGGGATCCCGCGGCTCGTAAACGATACCTGCCACCTTGCCATCGGTGTGCGGGCCCCAGCGACCCTGTCGCGGGTCCTAGCAGCTAATGGCGATACCTGCCACCTTCTCCTGGCGACCCTGTGCGGGTTCCCGACGGCTCGCCAAAGCGATACATACCACCTTACAGCACACGCATACGGGCCCCTGCGACCCGTGCAGGGGTCAGCGGCTGACCAAACGATACCTGTCACCTTCTGCGGGCGCGCACCAACCCGGCGGTCCCGGTGGCTCGCCAAACGCGATACCTGCCACCTTATCTGGGCGCTACGGACCACAGCGACCCAGTACACGGTCCATGCGGCGCCAAACGCGATACCTGACACCTTGCCAGCACGCCAGGGGCCCCTGCAACCAGTGCGGGGTCCCAGCAGTTCGCCAAAAGATACCTGCCACCTTCTCCGGGCCCCAGCAACTCCGTGCAGGGTTCGGCTTATAAAACGATACCTGCCACCTTCTCCGGGCACGCACATGCCCCCCCAGCGACCCGTCGCGGGGTCCCGGCTGCTAAGCCAAAGATACCTGCCACATTCTCCGGCGCCGCGGGTGCCCAGTGACCATGTGCAAGGTCCCAGTGGCTCGCCAACCGATACCTGACACCTTATCCAGGTGCGCACGGGCCCTAGCTGCCCCGTACGGGGTCCCAGTGGCTCGCCAACCGATACCTGCCAACTTCCCCGGGCACGGACGGGCCCTAGCGACCCCGTGTGCAGTCCCAGCGGATCGCCAAACGATAATGGCGACCTTCTCCGGGTGCGCACGGGCCCCAGCGACCCCATGCGGGCCGCCAAATGATACCTGCCACCTTGCCATCGCGTGCACAGGCTCCAGCGACCCCATGTGGGGTCCTAGTGGCTCGCCAAGCGATACCTGCCACCTTCTCCTGGCGACCCTGTGCGGGTTCCTGACAGCTCGCCAAACAATACATACCACCTTGCAGTGCGCGCACGGGCCCAGTGACTCGCTAACCGATACCTGCCAACTTCCCCCGGGCGTGGACGGGCCCCAGCGACCCTGTCGCGGGGTCCCAGCTGACTCGCCAAATGATAATGGCGACCTTCTCCGGTGCAGACAGGCCCGTCTGGGTCCCAGCGGCTGTAAAAAGGTCCCAGCGCGCACAGGCCCCAGCGGCCCAGTGTGGTGTCCCGGTGGCTTGCCAAACGATACCTGCTACCGTGCCACTGTGCGCAGGTCCAGTGACCCGTCGCGGGGTCACGGGCGGCTCATAAACGATACCTGCCACCTTCTCCGGGCGCGTACGGGACCCAGCAACCCTGTGTGGGGTCCCAGTGGCTCGACAAACGATACCTGCCACTTTCTCTGGGTACGCACGTGCCCCAGCGACCCCGTGCAGGGTCCCAATAGCTCGCCAACCAATGCCAGCCACCTTGTTAGCGCGCACACAGGCCCCGTGCAGTGTCCCAGTTGCTCGCCAAACGATACCTGCCACTATCTCCAGGCAGGCACGGGTCCAGGCGGCTCGCCAAAGAATACCTGCCACCTTGCCAGTGCGCGCACGGGCCCCTGCAACCCCTTGCAGAGTCTCGGCGGGTGTAAATGATACCTGCCACCTTCTCCGGTGCACACGTGTTCCGTCGCGATGTTCGGTGGCTATTAAACGATACCTGTCACCTTGCCACGCCGCGCCGGGTTTTAGCGACCCATCGCACGGTGTCCTGGTGGCTCGCCAAACGATACCTGCCACCTTCTCCGGCGGGCATGTACTCAAAGCGACACCGTCTTGGTGTCCTGGTGGCTCACCAAACGATACCTGCCACTTTCTCTGGGTGCGCCCCTGTCTTTTGCGCGGTATCCCGGACTAAAAACGATACCTGCCACCTTGCCACTGTGCGCACGGGCCCCAAGAGCTGCTGTGCCGGGGTCCTGGCTGCTTCGCCAACAGAGCTCAACCAAGTGTGTGTAAAGTGCTGCAAAAAACCAGGACTTGTTAAACTAGTTAGTGTGCTAAATTGAGCTGGAGGAAATGAAACAGCAACAGGGAGCTTGAGGAGCTGACACACCCACAATTCCTGGAGTTCTGCACCCCTAGCAGACTGAAAGCCACCAGGGAGATGGAAGAGGGTTGAAACAGCTGGGTTCAGATAGGCAGAAGTAGGGAAAAAAATGAACTTTGTCAAACACAGCCACCAGAAATCCAAACATCCAACAAATTTGAGCCACTTCAACATTTAGATGACCAAAACCAACATCAAGAGAACGAAGGAACAACATCCCCTGACCCTATAAACAGTGGTGGCCAGGCAGCAAAAAAAGAAGGGAGGTCATGATTGTTGGGGACTCCATATTGAGAAACACAGCAAGTTCAGTTAGCAGTTTGGACCCCCCACCCCACTACAACAGTGTGCTGCCTTCCAGGAGCCTCTGTCAAGCACATCACTGAGAACATGTACAGGCTACTAGAACGAACAGGAGACGACCCGGTAGTAGTCATCCACATCGGTACAAACAATATTGGAAGAGACAGGCCAAGATCCCTGCAAAACAAATTCAGAGAGCTAGGAAGGAAATTAAAAGACAAGTCCAAAACTGTGGTATTTTCTGAGATACTGCCGGCACCTTGCAAAGGACCATATGGACAGCTGGAAATACAAAACCAAAATGCATGGCTGAAATCATGGTGCACACAGGAAGGCTTCACCTTTGTTGAACATTGAAGCACATTCTACAACAAGGACTATCTATATAGGCGGGACGGACTGCGCTTAAACAAAAAGAGAACCAATCTCCTCGGAGATAGAATCATTGAGGAGGTCCAGAAGTATTTCAACTAGAAAGGAAGTGGGGGAAAAAAAAAAAAAAAACAGAAGGAGACCACATCAAAACAAAGGCAACAACTCAGGTAAGACAGCTATTAATGTATTCATCTTAATGGTAGAAGTCTGAGAAACAAAATGTTAGAACTTGAGCTAATGCACTAACAAGTAACTACGATGTGATAGGTGTTACAGAAATGTGGTTGTCTGAGAGTGATGAAGACGAATATAATATTAGTGAGTACACACTGTATAGGGGAAAGACAACAAGGACAAAAGAGGCAGAGGGGTAGCGCTATACATAAGATATAGTCTTGAAGCCCAGGTGTTAAATCTGGACAAAAAAAAAACAATGCCGAATCAATATGGGTCAGAATAATGGACAAAAAATTCAAAGGGGCATAATAATAGGAGCATGCTATAGATCGCCAAATTCAGATGCATGTAGAAAAGGAGAAGCCATACTAATGGTGGATTTTCAACTTCCTCCCATATAAGATGGGAGAACCGGTTGGGGAACACGATGGACGAAATTGAAATGGTGGAAATGACAAATGACTGTTTCCCTAGCGCCAAATTTGTCAAGGCACCTATTAGAGGGGAGGCATGCCTTGATTTAGTCTTTTCAAATAACGAAGACAGAATAACTAAAACAGAGGTCAGAGAGCCATTGGCAAACTCAGACCACAACAATCTCATTTGAAGTGTTTTTTAAAACCCCAAAAAAATAATGACTAAAGCTAAGGTTTACAATTTTAGAAAAGCAAACTATGGGGGAGCATGTGGCGCTTAAACTGAGTGGATGTGAAAGACGAGCTCCGCATAACCTGATGTATTTTGCCACCATTTGACCCCCTCCTGTTCTATCAGCCAGTAACAAATACTAAACCTTCAGTAACAATGTCCCTGGATGAATATTGGGCGAATTCGACCGAGATAAACACAAAATCAACGAAGAAAATCCCAAAACTAGGAGTGCTACTCGACATGATGAGGGACAAGATGGCGCTGTTTGTATACCTGAAGCCTTCATCTCGCAGATAGTTAAAGATGTCTCTACACAATCTAAAGTATACTGGACACAAAAGGTTGAACGAATTATCAGCTCAGTCGACACTCTAAAGGCAGAAATTATTGAATCCGGTAAAAGGATTCAAGCAACAGAAGAACGTTATATCTTTTATTGAGGACAGAGAAACTGATCGAGATAAGCGTATAGTGACGGCTGAGAAGGAGATAAAAAAGAGTTACAAGAGCGTGGAGGATGCCGAGAACAGGGGAGGCGTAAAAAATGTCAGAATCATAGGTCTGCTTAAGAGCACAGAGGGTAAATCACCAATACACTTTTTTTGAAAAATGGATACCGAGCAACTGGATATTACAGCCAAGCATGGAATCCTTAAAATAGAGAGGGCTCACACCGCCGCCGCACCTAAACCTGGAGCTGAAGAAAGGCCACGACCCATTATTGTGAGATTCCACAACTACAGGGATAGACAAGCCCGTGTTGAAGCTGCAAGAAAGAAGGGCGATCTGAGATTCAACGGGAGGAAAATAATGTTCTTCCAGGATTTTTCGTTTGCCGTTCAGAAGAACCGCCGAGAGTTCGACTCAATGCATAAAAGCAACTCTGAGATGACAACATTCGATTTGCTTTGCTGTACCCTGCCACACTCCGAATATTTCAGGATGGAAAACCAAGATTCTTCAAAACTCCACAATTAGCTCAGGCCTTCCTAGATGAACTGCATGCTTCTGGGCCTGTCAAATGAGACTTTGAACACTGGAATAAGGTAACACACGCCAGTTCAGCTTTAGTTATGGACTTCACTTTAAGTTGTACAATAGCATTTTTAAGACAATGTCTACTTTATTTTTAATAATGTATATTTTTTCTTATGGTGTACTGCCCTTAGGCATTGACACATACAGTTAGAATGTGTGTGTATGTATGTATGTATGTATGTATGTATGTATGTATGTATGTATGTATATATATATATATATATATATATATATATATATATGTGTGTATGTGTGTGTGTGTATGTGTATATATATTTTTTTTTTTTTGCTTGCTGCGATATCGACAGACGGATCTGGATTTAAGAAAATATATGTTTATATTTTATATATAGTTAATAAGTGGTCGGGCGATCGGGGCGTTAAATTCCTTAGATGTGCAGAGTACGGGATGCCTGCATATGTTTTACTGTGGGCCTGTTTGCTTTGTCACATACTCTGTTGGACTGCAGCCATGAGATTAGCTGTCCTAGAGACGAAAAGGGAAAAAAAAAGTTTTAACTGCTTTTGTTTTTTTATTTTTTTGTAATACGGGCTGCAACCCCCCTTTTTTTGTTTTTTCAGACGATGTTGTTAATCGTTCTTGTTGTATATGGTTGTTTTCACGATTTGTTGGTTCTTGTTATAAGAAATTTACAATCTACCATGGATACATGTGGCAAATATGTAAAGAGCAGTTCAGAAGAGGATCAGGGCATTTCAGGAACATATACACTACTGATTTAATGTCTGATATATTATCCGTAATACAAGCTACGCTAACTAACAATGGCTGATTTTAAGGGAATTACGATGTGTTCCTGGAACGTTGAGGGGGTCAATCATCCCATCAAAAGAAAAAGATTTTAAATGTTCTTAACATGTCCACATTGCTTTCCTTCAAGAAAGCCATTTAAGTGACATTGAACATGAGAAATTTAAAAAGAATGGATCGGGCAAATCTACTACTCCTCGTATACATCTAAAAGTAGAGGGTGATCATTTTAATGCATAAAATGTGCCGTTTATCATTGAAGAGTGTGTAAAAGACACACAGGGTAGATATATACTAATAAAAGGCTCTCTTTATGGCGAGTCAATTTTGATGTTAATTTTTTATGGATGTATTCTCCAAGGTAAAGGATTTTTCCTGTGCAAACGTTATACTTGGAGGATTTAAACAGCGTCTGGGATATTAAACAAGATAGATCCCATGTAATATTGAGCCATAGAGGCCCTTGCATAAAAAAGAGATCTGTAAAGAGTTTGATCTTCTAGATATAGAGACTTTTAATCCAAGAAGCAAGGAGTTACATATTTTCAACAGTTCATCAGACTCATTCAAGAATAGATTATTTTTTTATCAGCAGAGAAGTCTCTAGAAAAAAAAATTACTAGGGCATCTATAGGAAACATAATAATATATAAATATTTAAATAATATATAATTTAAATATTTAAATAAATAATATATATTTAAATATTTCTAGAGACCAATGACTTGCCTGATACAGACCCATCATTGCTTTGGGAAACTTTTAAGGCCTATGCTAGGGGGATGATAATATCATACTCTTCCCACAAGAAAACAATGGAAAATACAAAGAGACAGATTTAGAAAAAAAAAAAAATAGCGGATCTAGAAAAGAAAATGATAGCGTCTCTAATAAAAAGATTGCTAGGGAATTAACTGCTGCCCACGCTTCTCTGGATGCAGGCTCCATGTTATTATATGCAAGACAGCGCTTTTATAAATATGGCAATAGACCAGGAAGATATCTTGCCAAATTGTTGCAGGGACATAGAGAGAGTAACTTCATATCATCTATTAAAGATAAGTATAAAAATAGAAAAATGTTAAAAAAAGATATCAATAATATTTTTAAGCAATATTATGAGAGCCTATATAAATCTGATTGTGGAAATTCCACCCATGACATGAGTACATTCCTAGATAAAATCAATATAGCACAGATTTCAGACAGTGAGAGATGTAGCCTGGAGGAGCCCTATCCAAAACTGAGCTTACAGAAGCAATACAATGTTTAAATAATAACAAATCCCCAGGCCCTGATGGATTTGGAATAGAATTCTATAAAACTTTCTTTCCTCTTCTTAATCAGCCTTTGCTTAATATGTTTAATGATGCATCTCGAAGGGTACTCTGCCTCCGTGACTCAGATCAGCCAATATAACCTTAATTCTGAAAAGGGAAAAGATCCCGAAGACTCTTCATCATATAGGCCCATATCCTTATTGACCACGGATGCAAAGGTCCTTGCTAAGGTGCTAGCCTGATGACTTGAGCGTATTTTACCCTAATATTATTAATCCAGATCAGACAGGATTCATACAAAACAGACAATCTAATAACAACATGAGACCACTGTTGAATGTAATACAGCACTCACAAAATACCAAAGTAGAAACTGTTATAGTTGGTTTGGACGCTGAGAAAGGCGTTTGATAGGGTGGAGTGGCCATCCATGTTTGAAGTATTGCAACGTATAGGTCTGGGAGAGAGATATATCAAATATATTAGAGTTCTGTACCAGAATCCAATGGCTTCTGTAATCACGAATGGTCTATGTTCTGAACAGTTTTCTCTTTGCAGGGGGTACAAGACAGGGGTGTCCACTCTCGCCTCTATTGTTTGCTCTGGTAATTGAACCATTGGCTGAGGCCATAAGGTGCAATCCCAATATTCATGGTGTTCAGATTGGTGGAACACAACACCATCTATCTTTGTACGCAGACAATATCATACTTTTTTTGACTAAACCTCATATATCAATACCTAGACTTGTGGAGGTGATTGAATCCTTTGGAGCCTTTGCGGGATACAAGATTAATTTTAATAAATCATTGATTATGCCAATAAACTCCTCTCAGGCTAACCCCCTGCCTATGGTGCCTTTTCGGTGGTCTCCAAGAGGCATGACATATTTGGGAATATGGGTATCTCCATGCTTGGGAAATTTATGTAGGGATAATGTTTCCCCATTAATTAATAAAATTAAAAAAGATTTAGAAAGATGGACTTGCCTACCTCTGTCCCTTATGGGAAGAGCAGGAATAATTAAAATGAATGTGCTACCCAGAATCTTATATGCCCTTCAAATGATATCTATACCACTTCTGAGCAAGGATTTAAAAAATATACATCAGGCAGTGAGAACATTTCTATGGGCGGGGAAGAAACCAAGATACCAGCTCAAAAAATTACAACTACCAATAAAAATGGGTGGTCTGGCAATCCCTAATTTTAAATTTTATAATTGGGCTGTACATTTAAAATTCATCAGAGAACATCGACTCACACTACATACACACCAACAAGGACATTGGTTTTAATTAGAACTTCTTATTTCAAACTAACTGTATTATTTTTTAGACAGAGGTACTGAATATATGTTTATATGGTACACCTTTCTGTCTTAATAAATGTATGCCAGTTGTTAAAAAAAAAAACACTGAATATTCTTTTGTTAATTTCTAGTTATACTAACGCTCATACGAACCTAGAATTAGAAGTAGCCAAAGGTGGGTTACATAAAACTTTAAGTCCCAGCCAGGAGAGGGTTACTAGAATAATTTGAGTGTGAATAATTGACAATTGTCAGAAAACATATATGCTCAGTGTGTTTTGCTTAAGCAGCCGACTGACCCTAATAATTGTGCTACTTATATTACATGTGTTACCCTTCTGAAGTGTTTCATTGTAAGGAAACTCACCAGAGGCGCAGTTAATTTTGCAATTAATAATATCTAGCTATTAATTAAGAAAATGAATACCATAGATAAAGAGAATATCAAAATCCCTAATTCTGTTATAGTTAGTGGACTGACTAGCGCTGATTTGGATGAAGAAATAGCTGATTTCCTAAAAGCTTATGGGTCAATTTCAAGAGTAATAAAAGTCACTGATCTTGATCCTGAGTTTAGTGGACAGGTCATTGTTGAATATGAGCATGGGCTTGCAATCAACCTCTTGACCCTGATCTACCATGCTACAGGACAAGTTCTATTGATCCATGCATCACTTGCCACCTGAGGACCTTGACAGTGTTTACACCAGTAAAATTGGTGACAATACAACACGATCTTACCTCAGTGAATTACAGGGAATAGCAAAATTGAGTGGTTTAAGTTTTGAAGATGCCCCTACAAAAAAAAAATTAGCGAGGATGCAAGGTTCTATAGGAGCATCAACTGACAGCAGTGAAGAAGCTGCAGTGCATAGCCCATCACCAAAACCTGATGATCTGTTATTGGCAGTGCCACCCAGTGTTAGCCCCCGTGCTGGGTAACAGCAGTGCCATCCTAAGGGACCCCTTATTGATGTAACCCACACTCCATTAAAGCTTGGGGATGTCGCTAATAGACCCATTTCATTGAATTCTGATCAAATTAACCCTCCTGAAGTCCAAAGATTAGTAGTGGAGCATATTGTAAAAGAGTGGGGTGTTGCATCTCAATTCCCGCACCTACTAAGCAGAACCTTCTCGGTAAATGCCCTCGGCCGAACCATGAAGTTGATTATGACACATGGCGCAACAATGTTGCGCTGCCTATTGAAAGACCCTACTGTTTCAGATGTGCATCGAGCCAGAAGGATTCTAGAGAGTCTTCTACCTCCAGCAATTGAAATTGTTAAGCCCTTAGGAGCAAAGCAACTCCAAGAGCCTATTTAGATCTTTTTTTGGATTCTGCTTTTGGTACTGTTGAGGATGGAGATGAGCTCTTTGCTAAGTTTCTAAATACACACCAAAATGTTGGGGAGAAACCCTCTGATTACTTACACAGACTGCAAACAATATTGAATGCCGCAGTGAAAAAGAGAGGTGGCATTGTTCCAGGCAAATCTAACCGACAGTTGCTAAAACAGTTTTGCAGAGGTGCTGGGACAATTCGTTTATTGTTAACCTTCAACTGGAGCAGAAAAAAAATGCACCACCTTTGTTTTCAGAGCTTTTTTGCTTTTTGCTACGCACTGAGGAGGATAGACAAGCTGCAAAAGTTGGCAGAATGAAGCAACACCTTGGACTTTCTAGAACAAAAACAATATCTAACCCCCAGTCTGTATATGCTTCCTATTTAAATGAACATGACATTACTGATCATGGTCCTGAGGTCTTTCCAATGGGGACTGAAGAACTAAGGAAACAAATTGCTGACCTTCAGAAACAGCTAACAAGTTTGAAAGCTGCAAATGACGAGTTGCAAGAAAGCTTCTCTCAACCCAAGGTGAACAAGCACCAAGAAATGGTGGCTGCAGGAAGCCATGAGCAAAGTGCAGTAGCAGATGGGAAACCCAGACCATGGTACTGTTTTAAGTGTGGGAAAGATGGACACATTGCGAGTCTTGTAGCGATGTACCCAATGCATTGCTTGTTGAAATGAAAAAAGAAGGAATTGAGAGAGAAGCAGTGTTCTTGGGAAGCCCAGCACAGCTTCTCTAACTCTCACATTTAAACTAGGATCAGTTTCTGTTGAGGGACAAACAGGAACTTGTCAACCATCACGTCCCCACCAAGAAAAAAAAAAAACACAGATCGACCATACATTTGCATCTTGCACAGCAAGAAGTCAAACTGCCTAAAGGGGGTTGGTTGGTCCAAAATGTACAGCTAGTATCCGTGTAGCTGGTGTAGCTTGTAATTGCCTTCTAGATCACGGGTCACAGGTCAGCACTCTATCATTGTCGTTTTATCAGAAAGAATTTGCCAAACCATACAATTTGGCCTTTGAACAATCTTCTAGAAGTTGAGGGGTGCAAATGGTCAGTCTGTCCCATATTTGGGATATGTTGAAGTAAACATGACATTTCTAAAGGCGATTACAGGGATCGAAACCAAAATCTTAACTCTAGCCTTAGTAGTTCCTGACCTTCGCTCAAATAGCCAACTGCCTATATTGATTGGAACGAACACCCTTGATGTACTATATGAGCAGTGCTGTGAAAGAAGAACTATTAAAAATAGCTCAGCTCTCTATGGCTATAAGGAGATCCTGAAAACTCTTAAGTTGAGAAGGAACCAGAACAGCAGTGGCAGACTTGGATGGGTGAAGTTGTGAAGCAAGAAACAGAAGGTCATTCCATGAGTCAGAAAGTTCTCTTAGAAGGCTTTTGCGTGTGTGAACAGCATAAATACTGAAAAGTGGGCATTATTAGAACAGCCACACTTTGTCTTCTTTACCAGGTGGGCTTTTCCTGAGTACCTGTCTTCTCTCTCTACCAACACACCCTCCATATAAGTTACCTGTCTTTTTAAAAAATGAGACCGACCATGATGTGATTCTCCCTGCCAGTTGCATCATTGCTGACTTAAATATACCGCACCGTGTGATCAATGGCACTTTTGATAAAGGAAATCAGTGTAACAAGACTGAAGGTTCACTAGCAACCAGTTACAGTGCATCTGCTAGTCAAAAGAAAACAACTGAGAAGACTGAACTTACTTTTGATTTTGGTGACTCTCCACTACCTGAAGATTGGAAAACCAGAATTTCACAGAAATTGGGTGAGATGTCTGATGTTTTTTTACATGTCATGATATGGATTTTGGACACACCTCTAAAGTGAAACATCACATTAAACTTAAAAGATGAGACTCCTTTTAAACAGAGACCCACGTCCAATCCACCCACAAGATTTTGAGGCTGTCCGGAAACATCTTCAGGAGCTGCTAGATGCAGATGTAATCGAGAATCTGAATCTCCATTCGCATCACCAATTGTGGTTGTTCAAAGAAGAACAGAGATGTCAGGGTTGTGCATTGATTATAGGAAACTGAATCTACAGACTATAAAAAAGATGCCTATGCACTACCAAACTTAGAAGAAACTTTCTCTGCTCTAACTGGATCTAAATGGTTTTCCTTTATAGATCTAAAATCAGGATATTACCAGATTGAGTTGGAAGAGTATGACAAGCCAAAAACTGCCTTTGTATGTCCCCTTGGATTCTGGGAATTTAATCGCATGCCTCAAGGAATAACGAACGCTCCCAGTACATTCCAACGTTTAATGGAGAAGTGTATGGGAACATGAATTTGAAGGAGGTGTTGGTTTTTTAGATGACCTCATTGTTTTCTCCAAGACATTGAAGGAACATGAAAATAGACTTCTCACGTGTCCTACATCGCCTCAAGGAATATGGGTTGAAACTATCACCCGAGAAATGCAAGTTTTTCCAGACATCTGTACGTTATTTAGGACACATAGTGACCCAGAATGGAGTTGAAACTGATCCAGAGAAGGTGTGTGCTTTAAAAACCTGGCCACAGCCCAATAACTTGAAGGAATTAAGATCCTTCCTTAGATTCTCGGTTATTATCGAAGGTTTGTCAAAGATTATTCTCAGATAGGTAAACCTTTGATTGAGCTGACTTCTGGATACCCTCCCATCAGAAAAGGGGAGTAAGAGGACAAAGCCAGGTTGTAAATACTTCAATCCCAAAGAGCCGTTTGCTGATCGCTGGACACCTGCCTGTCAACAAGCGTTTGATTCCATCATTGAAAACTTACCTCTTCTCCTGTCCTTGGGTTTGCTGATCCAAGACTACCCTACATGCTCCATACAGATGCAAGCACAAGTGGGTTGGGAGCTGCACTTTACCAGGAGCAAGAGGGACAGATGCGTCATTGCCTTTGCTAGTAGGGGATTATCACGAAGTGAAGCCCGGTATCCAGCCCATAAATTGGAATTCCTTGCCCTGAAATGGGTGGTAACAGAGAAATTTCATGATTACCTGTATGGTGCGCCTTTCTCTGTTATAACTGACAATAACCCGTTAACGTTATATTAACTTCTGTAAAGTTGGACGCAACCAGTTACCGATGGCTGGCTGCTCTTTTCTACCTTTTCATTCGACATTAAGTATAGGACAGGGAAAACAAAACATGGATGCAGATGGACTCTCAAGACGACCCCACGGGACCTTGGAGGATGACATTGATTCACGAGAAGAAAGTGACAGAATTCAGCAGTTTACATCTCATCATTTGAGTCCTCCAGAGAATGTGACACTCTTTTCATAAAGATGCAATTAGAGCAGTATGTGATAGACATACCCTTCAGAGAAATGGGGATACAGAAGAAGACAAGTTTAAACTTATCTTAGTTGAATCACTTGCTCTTGAACCAGAAGCAGTTCCCGATTGTTTTGATCAAGAAGGAGTTAGTGATGGACAGATAACTCTACCAAGGATGTCAAATGTAGATTTGGTTAAGCAACAAAAAGAGGACACAGTTATTGGAAGAGTTATCGCCTTAATTGAGTCTGGGAATACATTTCCCACAACCTTAAAGTATGAGTCCCCTGATTTGCAATTAATTTTGAGACAATGGAATCGTCTGGAATTGAAACATGGCATATTGTATAGAAGACGTCTGGATGGAAAAGAAGTTTCCTATCAACTTGTTCTACCTGAAAAGTTGAGATCAAGGGTGTTGGAGAGCTTACATGATGAAATGGGACATATGGGTATTGAACGAACTCTTGACCTCGTTAGATCAAGGTTCTATTGCCCGAGGATGGCTGCAGCTGTGGAACAAAAGGTGAAAACTTGTGGTCGATGTGTGAGGAGAAAAGCTCATCCTGAAAAAGCTGCACCTCTGGTGAACATTCAAACCACCAGACCGCTAGAATTAGTTTGTATGGACTTTTTGTCATTGGAGCCTGACAATCGTGACACTAGAAATATCTTGGTCATAACTGACAATTTTACAAAGTATGCTGTTGCCATCCCCACCAGAGATCAAAAAGGCAGCAACTGTAGCTAGAGTCTTTGGGACCATTTCGTTGTTCACTATGGTTTTCCTGAACGTCTACATAGTGACCAAGGATGAGATTTTGAATCCCATACTATATGTGAACTGTGTGCACTTGCTGGAATACGGAAAGAAAGAACCACACCATACCATCAAGAGGGAATCCTGTGCGCGTTTTAATAGGACGCTTCTGAGTATGTTAGGGACTTTGAAGGAAAAAGAGAAAGCACACTGGTGTGATTTTGTGAAACCATTAGTCCATGCCTATAACTGCACGAGGAATGAGGTGACTGGATTCTCGCCATATGAACTGATGTTGGAAGACAGCCCAGGTTGCCCATTGACATCGCGTTTGGCCTACAGCCAAGAGGAATAGAATCCAAGTCACACTCGCAGTATGTTAAAAATCTGAGATCATATTTGGAAGAAAGCTACCACATTGCCACAGAGAATGCTTTGAAATCAGCCAAAACGAACAAGAAAAGATTTGATAAACTAGTCCGAGAGTCTACTTTGCAAGTAGGAGATAGGATCCTGGTCCGTAATGTCAGTTTACGTGGAAAAACAAAAGATTGCAGACAGATGGGGAGCTGACATCCATGTTGTTGTAAAACAAATGGGTGAATTACCGTGTATGTGGTTCGACCAGAGAATAAAGACAGGCCTCTCCGAACTCTTCACAGAGATCTTCTGCTTCCCTGTGGGTTCTTGCCTGCACTAGAAGAGAAAGAAACCACCTCTGGGAAGACACCGGTCAGAAGACCAAGGACGCGGCAGAATCCTTTCCAGGATGGAGAAAATGAACCGCTACATGTGGAATCTGAGGATGAAGATGAATACCCATTGTATTTGCAAAAAAATCCTCAATGAGAGATACAAGAATCATTCAAGTTCATGATTTCTATGACCCAGATAGACCTACAGCTGTACCGATCTCTAGAGAAGAACAGTGCATGCCGAGGACTCGGATGACCCGTTGCCCTGTACAAGTTCAAGTTTAAACCCGTATGCTGAAAGTTTTCATCCAAATGCTGCTGAAGAGAGAGAAGACATTGAGACTTACCTGAAGTGAACCCAACTTCTGCTGAAGAGCAAGAAGATGACACCGAAACTTGCCTGATATGAATCCAACTAATGATGAGGGAGCAGGAAGTTACAGGAAACTTACTGGAAGACTTAACTGATGTGAATCAAGTGATGATGAGAAAAAGAAGAGTTTAATGGAACAAGAAACATAGCCATAGAAATTGAGACAGAGAATACAGAAGAGAATAATCCACCTTGTTTGGTCGTTAATGACACTTCTGTGCGATAGATCCACCTAGGTCGCACAGAGTGCCAGATGTAGCTTTTGAGTAAACAAGAACTAGGGAATCCCTTTCCTCAGTCATACAGTGTTTATTTCATGGATTGAGCACAGCTATTATAAACTCATTAAATGGATCAGAACATCATACACGATAAAGAGTCTGATTCCTGATGCCTACCAGGTTGTTTAGGTAATTGCCATGTGAAAATGTGAAGGGACTCACATATATTCAAGAGGGGAGGATGTAACCCCGTTACAATTCTTATGTACAGAAGGCAATGGGATTAAGAAATGAGTGTTAACAGGAAGTCCCGCCTTGATTGACTGTAGACACCCTGAGAAGGAGATGATGAGGCGTCCATCTTGTGAAAGTCGCATGGGGAACTCGAGATTCTTGATTGCTGGACTAACTAAAGTTTATCTCACTCTGAAAAGTTTTGCACTCTTTATTCAAGAAGTCTTTCGACCAGAGACCGATGACGATTTTCTTTTAAAGAAGGAAAAAAAACCCTGGTGAGTTTCTATATATGTATTATTCTGAAACGAGACTGTATAATTGTCTAACATGTGGTATTGTAAAAAGAAAAAATACTGAAGCAAAGGAAAAGTATATATATATATATATTTTATTTTATAAAAAAATAAAAAAGAGTATATTTAAACGGTTGGTATTGAATTCAATTGTGTTTATAAAAAAAAAAAACCTAAATGGTGTATTTTTTTGTGTGTATATATATATATATATACAGGCGTGCTCAAATTTGTTGGTACCCTTACAGCTCATTGAAATAATGCTTCATTCCTCCTGAAAAGTGATGAAATTAAAAGCTATTTTATCATGTATACTTGCATGCCTTTTCAGTACGTCATAGAATAAAGCAAAGAAGCTGTGAAAAGAGATGAATTATTGCTTATTCTACAAAGATATTCTAAAATGGCCTGGACACATTTGTTGGTACCCCTTAGAAAAACTGCCAAAGAGATACAAGCTGAACTCCAAGGTGAAGGTACGTCAGTTTCTGATCGCACCATCCGCTTTTTAACTGCCAAGTAAGCTGAAAGTGGGCTCCATGGAAGAAGACCCAGAGGACTCCACTTTTGACAGAAAACATAAAAAAGCCAGACTGGAATTTGCTAAAATGCATATTGACAAACCACAATCCTTCTGGGAGAATGTCCTTGGACAGATGAGTCAAAACTGGAGCTTTTTGGCAAGTCACATCAGCTCTATGTTCAGAGGAAAAAAATGAAGCTTTCAAAGAAAAGAACACCATACCTACAGTGAAACATGGAGGAGGCTCGGTTATGTTTTGGGGCTGCTTTGCTGCGCCTGGCACAGGGTGCCTTGAATCTGTGCAGGGCACAATGAAATCTCAAGACTATCAAGGCATTCTGGAGCCAAACGTACTGCCCAGTGTCAGAAAGCTCTGTCTCAGTCGCGGGTCATGGGTCCTCAACAGGATAATGACCCAAAACACACAGCTAAAAGCACCCAAGAATGGATAAGAACAAAACATTGGACTATTCTGAAGTGGCCTTCTATGAGTCCTGATCTGAATCCTATCGAACATCTATGGAAAGAGCTGAAACTTGCAGTCTGGAGAAGGCCCCCATCAAACCTGAGACAGCTGGAGCAGTTTGCTCAGGAAGAGTGGGCCAAACTACCTGTTAACAGGTGCAGAAGTCTCATTGAGAGCTACAGAAAACGTTTGATTGCAGTGATTGCCTCTAAAGGTTGTGCAACAAAATATTAGGTTAGCGGTCCCATCATTTTTTGTCCATGCCATTTTCATTTGTTTTATTATTTACAATATTATGTTGAATAAAAAAATCAAAAGCAAAGTCTGATTTCTATTAAATATGGAATAAACAATGGTGGATGCCAATTACTTTTGTCAGTTTCAAGTTATTTCAGAGAAAATTGTGCATTCTTAGTTTTTTTGTGGAGGTACCAACAAATTTGAGAACGTCTGTATACCTGTATATATATATATATATATATATATAAAAATCATATAATCACTATATAAATTCAATTGATATTGATATACCGATTTTCAAATTACTTTAAGCAAGTTAATTTTGTAAATGAGATAAAAGAAAATATTTGATAACTGTGCAGTGCATGAAAAAACTTACAAAATTATGTAAATAGCAGACTGTTGTAGACAAAGACAGCAATGGAGGTTAAAAGCTTGTGTTAAACGTTGCATAGCAATATATTTTATTTTAAAAAATATATATAAATATATATATATTAAGCTAAAGAGCAGTTAATGTTATTTTGTATGTATGCTAAAGGAAAGTGTTCATTTAAAAATTAAGCGCAACTGAAATTGTGTTGCTGGATTGCAGTTGTAGTTTTTTTGGTTTTAAAAGAAAGCTGTAGTTATTGCAGTAGTTATAGCGTCTTAACAAAAAAAAAGACAAATTGCTGAATGTACATAAATGCTGTAATTGGTTATTGTTCTGTGAATTTTGAACCCTGTTAGAATGATTCTCAATTTTCTGACTTAGGTCGGGTTTTTTTTTCTGGAGTTGAATTCTCCTGCAAAGGAGTGGCGAGCCTACCTTATTGAAGATACACTGAAGATTTCTACCCTGAAATTTACTTTTTTTCTTTTCCTGGAATTTTTCTTTTGGATTTCAAAGGACTGTTTTCATTCTTCTCGAAGTTCTACAGAGTGGTAGGAACATCGACTCACACTACATACACACCAACAAGGACATTGGTTTTAATTAGAACTTCTTATTTCAAACTAACTGTATTATTTTAGACAAGAGGTACTGAATATATGTTTATATGGTTTTTTTTCTGTCTTAATAAATGTATGCCAGCTGTTGAAAAAAAAAAAACACACTGAATATTCTTTTGTTAATTTCTAGTTATACTAACCGCTCATACGAACCTAGAATTAGAAGTAGCCAAAGGTGGGTTACATACGATGTGATAGGTGTTACAGAAACTTGGTTGTCTGAGAGTGATGGAGACGAATATAATATTAGTGGGTACACACTGTATAGGAAAGACAGGCAGGACAGAAGAGGCGGAGGGGTAGCTATACATAAGAAATAGCCTTGAAGCCCAGGTGTTAAATCAGGACAAAGAAACAATGCAGAATCAATATGGGTCAGAATAATGGACACAAATTCAAAGGGCATAATAATAGGAGCATGCTATAGACCGCCAAATTCAGGCGCTGAGCAAAAAATAATCTGTTATACAATGACATTCAAAATGGTGTAGAAAAGGAGAAGCCATACTAATGGGGATTCAACTTCCCCTGTATAAATGGGAAAACCCAATGGGGGGCACGACAACGAAATTGAAATGGTGGAAATGACAAATGACTGCTTCCTAACGCAATTTGTCAAGGCACCGACTAGAGGGGGAGGCATGACTTAGTCTTTTCAAATAATGAAGACAGAATAACTAAAACAGAGGTCAGAGAGCCATTGGCAAACTCAGACCACCCATGGTCTCATTTGAAATATTTTTTAAAACCCCAAAAAGTAATGACTAAAGCTAAGGTTTACAATTTTAGAAAAGCAAACTACTATGAAACAGAGACTAACAGAAGTAGATTGAGAAAAACAGAAAACATCCACAGAAAAAAGGGTGGCTGTTTTTTAAAAAATGTAGTACTAGAGGCACAAAACAATTACATCCCAAAAGTAGACAAATCTAAATCTAAAACAAAATGGCCAAAATGGTTTAATAGATCAATTAAAAAAATATTCAGCGAAAAAAGGCACTTTACAGAGCGTTTAAAAAGGGACCAAAACAAAGCACACAGAAAGAGTACTTGGAACTGCAAACACAAGTCAAAAAAAAGGAAGTTAGAAAGGCCAAGAGAGATAAGAACATAAGAACATAAGAAAGTTTACAAACGAGAGGAGGCCATTCAGCCCATCTTGCTCGTTTGGTTGTTAGTAGCTTTATTGATCCCAGAATCTCATCAAGCAGCTTCTTGAAGGATCCCAGGGTGTCAGCTTCAACAACATTACTGGGGAGTTGGTTCCAGACCCTCACAATTCTCTGTGTAAAAAAAGTGCCTCCTATTTTCTGTTCTGAATGCCCTTTATCTAATCTCCATTTATGACCCTGGTCCTTTTTTTCTTTTTTCAAGTCAAAGAAGTCCCCCGGGTTGACATTGTCTATACCTTTTAGGATTTTGAATGTTTGAATCAGATCGCCAAGTCTTCTTTGTTCAAGACTGAATAGATTCAATTCTTTTAGCCTGTCTGCATACGACATGCCTTTTAAACCCGGGATAATTCTGGTTGCTCTTCTTTGCACTCTTTCTAGAGCAGCAATATCCTTTTTTGTGAGGTGACCAGAACTGAACACAATATTCTAGGTGAGGTCTTACTAATGCATTGTAGAGTTTTAACATTACTTCCTGATTTAAATTCAACACTTCTCACAATATATCCAAGCATCTTGTTAGCCTTTTTATAGCTTCCCACATTGTCTAGATGAAGACATTTCTGAGTCAACATAAACTCCTAGGTCTTTTTCATAGTTCCCTTCTTCAATTTCACTATCTCCCATATGATATTTATAATGAACATTTTTATTGCCCGCATGCAATACTTTACACTTTTTCTCTATTAAATTTCATTTGCCATGTGTCTGCCCAATTTTGAATGCGGTCTAGATCATTTTGAATGACCTTTGCTGCTTCAACAGTGTCTGCCATCCTCCTATTTTTGTAAGTAGCCTGCAAATTTAACGAGTTTGCTTACTATATCAGAGTCTAAATCATTAATGTAGATTAGGAATAGCAGAGGACCTAATACTGATCCCTGTGGTACACACTGGTTACCTCACTCCATTTCGAGGTTTCTCCTCTAATCAGTACTTTCTGTTTTCTACCTGTTAACCACTCCCAATCCATGTGCATGCATTTCCTTGAATCCCTACTGGACAGTTTGAGAATTAATCTTTTTATGGACTTTGTCAAAAAGCTTTCTGAAATCTAAATAGACCATGTCGTATGCTTTACAGTTGTCCATTTTCAATGTTGCATCCTCGAAAAAAGTCAAGTAGGTTAGTTAGACATGATCTCCCTTTCCTAAAAAACCATGCTGGCTGTCACCCAGGATATTGTTACCATATAGGTAATTTTCCATTTTGGATCTTATTATAGTTTCCATAAGTTTACATATAATAGAAGTCAGGCTTATTGGTCTGTAGTTACCTGGTTCAGTTTTGTCTCCCTTTTTGTGGATCGGTATTACGTTTGCTATTTTCCAGTCCATCGGTACAACCCTGTGTCAAGAGACTGTTGCATGATCTTGGTTAGCGGCTTGTAAAGAACTTCTTTCATTTCTTTGAGTACTATTGGGAGGATCTCATCCATTTAGGGGATTTGTTTATTTTAAGAGCTCCTAGTCCTTTAACACTTCTGCCTCTGTTATGCTAAAGTTATTTAAAACTGGATAGGAACAGGTCGACATGTGGGGCATGTTGTCCGTGTCCTCCTTTGTAAAAATCTGTGAAAAGTAATCATTTAATATATTTGCTATTTTTTTTCTTCATCTATGATTTTGCCATTTGTGTCTCTTAGACATTTAACCTCCTCTTTGAATGTTCTCTTGCTGTTATAATATTGGAAAACATTTTGGAATTGGTTTTAGCCCCCTTAGCAATATTGATTTCTATCTCTCTTGGCCTTTCTAACTTCCTTTTTGACTTGTGTTTGCAGTTCCAAGTACTCTTTCTGTGTGCTTTGTTTTTGGTCCCTTTTAAACGCTCTGTAAAGTGCCTTTTTTTTCGCTGAATATTTTTTTAATTGATCTATTAAACCATTTTGGCCATTTTGTTTTAGATTTAGATTTGTCTACTTTTGGGATGTAATTGTTTTGTGCCTCTAGTACTACATTTTTAAAAGACAGCCACCCTTTTTTCTGTGGATGTTTTCTCTATTTTACTCAATCTACTTCTGTTAGTCTCTGTTTCATTTTAGTTTGCTTTTCTAAAATTGTAAACCTTAGCTTTAGTCATTACTTTTGTGGTTTTAAAAAATATTTCAAATGAGACCATGTTGTGGTCTGAGTTTGCCAATGGCTCTCTGACCTCTGTTTTAGTTATTCTGTCTTCATTATTTGAAAAGACTAAATCAAGGCATGCCTCCCCTCTGGTTTGCCTTGACAAATTGCGTTAGAAGCAGTCATTTGTCATTTCCACCATTTTCAATTCGTCCGTCGCCCCCCCCATCGGGTTTTTCCCATTTTATACAGGGGAAGTTGAAATCCCCATTAGTATGGCTTTCTCCTTTTCTACACGCATTTCTAATGTCATTGTACAACAGATTATTTTGCTCAGCCTGAATTTGGCGGTCTATAGCATGCTCCTATTATTATGCCCTTTGAATTTGTGTCCATTATTCTGACCCATATTGATTCTGCATTGTTTTCTTTGTCCTGATTTAACACCTGGGCTTCAAGGCTATTTCTTATGTATACCCTCCGCCTCTTCTGTCCTGCCTGTCCCTCCTATACAGTGTGTACCCACTAATATTATATTAAGTCTCCATCACTCTCAGACAACCAAGTTTCTGTAACACCTATCACATCGTAGTTACTTGTTAGTGCAGTAGCTTCAAGTTCTAACATTTTGTTTCTGAGACTTCTAGCATTAAGATAAATACATTTAATAGTGGTCTTACCTGAGTTGTTGCCCTTGTTTTGATGTAGTCTCCCTTCTGTTTTTTGTTTTCTCCCCCTTCCTTTCTAGTTTAAATGCTTCTGCCGCCTGAAGGATCCTTTCTCCGAGTAGATTGGTTCCCTTTCTGTTTTAAGTGCAGTCCGTCCCACCTGTATAGATAGTCCTTGTTGTAGAAAGTGCTCCAATGTTCAAGAAAGGTGAAGCCTTCCTGTGTGCACCATGATTTCAGCCATGCATTTGATTTTGTATTTCCAGCTGTCCATATGGTCCTTTGCAAGGCGCGGCAGTATCCCAGAAAATACCACAGTTTTGTCTTGTCTTTTAATTTCCTTCCTAGCTCTCTGAATTTGTTCTGCAGGGGATCTTGGCCTGTCTCTTCCAATGTTGTTTGTACCAATGTGGACGACTACTACCGGGTCATCTCCAGTTCGTTCTAGGAGCCTGTCCATGTTCTCCGTGATGTGCTTTGACAGAGGCTCCTGGAAGGCAGCACTGTTGTAGTAAGGGGTCCAAACTGCAAACTGAACTTGCTGTGTTTCTCAGTATGGGTCCCCAACAATCATGACCTCCCTTCTTTTTGCTGGCTGGTCAGCACTGTTTATAGGGTCCTGGGTGTTGTTTCTTTCATTCTCTTGATGTTGGTTTGGTCATCTAAATGTTGAAGTGGCTCAAATGTGTTGGATGTCTGGATTTCTGGTGGTTGTGTTTGTGAAGTTTCTTTTTTTTCCCTGCTTCTGCCTATTTGAACCCAGCTGTTTTAGACTCTCTTCCATCTCCCCTGGTGGCTTTCAGTCTGCTAGGGGTGCAGACTTCCATGACCAGGGTGTGTCAGCTCCTCAAGCTCCTGTTGCTGTCTCATTTCCTCCATCTCCCTTTTCTAGCAGGCTTAATCGCTGAAGCAAGTCCTGGATGGTCGGCGACGCTACACAGACTTGGTTGAGCTCTGTTGGGTTTTCTCAGATTTCCCACATCATGCAGTTGTCACAGATTACCGGCTTGAAAGACCATTTTTTGTTTAGTGTAGCTTCTGCAGCTGTCAACCTGCTTTCAAACTGCTTCTAACTGCGCTGTACTTGTCCACACTGTACTTCTCCCACGATGTCGCTTCCACCTGTCGCTAGGAAGACTGCCTGCCTTTTGTTTGTTGTGTTTGTGCTGTGCTCCGCTCCTCCCCGTGTCCCAGAACGCCGGGATTTGAATCAGCTGCCCCAGCTTATCAGAAAAATACACGCAGCTGCAAGGTTTTAAGCTGCAATGTTTTCTGATTAAAAAGCAACCCAGATTTAAAGATGTAATTCCTCCTTTCTGCTTCTAACTGCGCCTGTACTTGTCCAACGACTGTACTTCTCCACGATGTCGTTCCACACGCTGTCGCTAGGGAAGACTGCCTGCCTTTTTGTTTGTTGTGTTTGTGCTGCGTGCTCCGCTCCTCCCCGTGTCCCAGAACGCCGCGGGTTTGAATCAGCTGCTCGAGTTTCAGCTTATCAGAAAAATACACGCAGCTGCAAGGCTTTAAGCTGCAATGTTTTCTGATTAAAGCAACTCCAGATTTAAAGATGTAATTCCTCCTTTCTGCTTCTAACTGCGCTGTACTTGTCCACGACTGTACTTCTCCCACGATGTCGCTTCCACACGCGCTGTCGCCAGGAAGACTGCCTGCCTTTTTGTTTGTTGTGTTTGTGCTAAAGTCCGCTCCTCCCCGTGTCCCAGAACGCCGCAGGATTTGAATCAGCTGCTCGAAGTTTCAGCTTATCAGAAAAATACACGCAGCTGCAAGGCTTTAAGCTGCAATGTTTTCTGATTAAAGCAACTCCAGATTTAAAGATGTAATTCCTCCTTTCTGCTTCTAACTGCGCTGTACTTGTCCACGACTGTACTTCTCCCACGATGTAAAACTTCCACGCGCTGTCGCTAGGAAGACTGCCTGCCTTTTTTTGTTGTGTTTGTGCTGCGTGCTCGCTCCTCCCCGTGTCCCAGAACGCCGCGGATTTGAATCAGCTGCTCCGGTTTCAGCTTATCAGAAAAATACGCAGCTGCAAGGCTTTAAGCTGCAATGTTTTCTGATTAAAAGCAACTCAGATTTAAAAGATGTAATTCCTCCTTTCTGCTTCTAACTGCGCTGTAATTTGTCCACGACTGTACTTCTCCCCACGATGTCGCTTCCACACGCTGTCGCTAGAAATCAATATTGCTAAGGGGGCTAAAACCAATTCCAAAATGTTTTTCCAATATTATAACAGCAAGAGAACATTCAAAAAGGAGGTTAAATGTCTAAGAGACACAAATGGCAAAATCATAGATGAAGAAAAAAAAATAGCAAATATATTAAATGATTACTTTTCACGGGTTTTTACAAAGGAGGACACGGTCAACATGCCCCACATGTCGACCTGTTCCTATCCAGTTTTAAATAACTTTAGCATAACAGAGGCAGAAGTGTTAAAGGGACTAGGAGCTCTTAAAATAAACAAATCCCCTGGGCCGGATGAGATCCTCCCAATAGTACTCAAAGAAATGAAAGAAGTTATTTACAAACCGCTAACCAAGATCATGCAACAGTCTCTTGACACAGGGGTTGTACCGACAGACTGGAAAATAGCAAATGTAATACCAATCCACAAAAAGGGAGACAAAACAGAACCAGGTAACTACAGACCAATAAGCCTGACTTCTATTATATGTAAACTTATGGAAACTATAATAAGATCCAAAATGGAAAATTACCTATATGGTAACAATATCCTGGGAGACAGCCAGCATGGTTTTAGGAAAGGGAGATCATGTCTAACTAACCTACTTGACTTTTTGAGGATGCAACATTGAAAATGGATAACTGCAAAGCATACGACATGGTTTATTTAGATTTCCAGAAAGCTTTTGACAAAGTCCCGCATAAAAGATTAATTCTCAAACTGAACGCAGTAGGGATTCAAGGAAATGCATGCACATGGATTAGGGAGTGGTTAACAGGTAGAAAACAGAAAGTACTGATTAGAGGAGAAACCTCGAATGGAGTGAGGTAACCAGTGGTGTACCACAGGGATCAGTATTAGGTCCTCTGCTATTCCTAATCTACATTAATGATTTAGACTCTGATATAGTAAGCAAACTCGTTAAATTTGCAGATGACACAAAAATAGGAGGAGTGGCAGACACTGTTGAAGCAGCAAAGGTCATTCAAAATGATCTAGACAGCATTCAAAATTGGGCAGACACATGGCAAATGAAATTTAATAGAGAAAAGTGTAAAGTATTGCATGCGGGCAATAAAAAATGTGCATTATAAATATCATATGGGAGACAGTGAAATTGAAGAAGGAACTATGAAAAAGACCTAGGAGTTTATGTTGACTCAGAAATGTCTTCATCTAGACAATGTGGGGAAGCTATAAAAAAGGCTAACAAGATGCTTGGATATATTGTGAGAAGTGTTGAATTTAAATCAAGGGAAGTAATGTTAAAACTCTACAATGCATTAGTAAGACCTCACCTAGAATATTGTGTTCAGTTCTGGTCACCTCGTTACAAAAAGGATATTGCTGCTCTAGAAAGAGTGCAAAGAAGAGCAACCAGAATTATCCCAGGTTTAAAAGGCATGTCATATGCAGACAGGCTAAAAGAATTGAATCTATTCAGTCTTGAACAAAGAAGACTACGCTGGCGATCTGATTCAAACATTCAAAATCCTAAAAGGTATAGACAATGTCAACCCGGGGGAATTCTTTGACTTGAAAAAAGAAAAAAGGACCAGGGGTCATAAATGGAGATTAGATAAAGGGGCATTCAGAACAGAAAATAGGAGGCACTTTTTTACACAGAGAATTGTGAGGGTCTGAACCAACTCCCCAGTAATGTTGTTGAAGCTGACACCTGGGGATCCTTCAAGAAGCTGCTTGATGAGATTCTGGGATCAATAAGCTACTAACAACCAAACGAGCAAGATGGGCTGAATGGCCTCCTCTCGTTTGTAAACTTTCTTATGTTCTTATGTTCTTATATGCACCAGGTGTAAAAAGGCACCTGGGACATACATACATTGTATGTGGTCCTGTTCTCCTCTAAAGCAATTATAGGATAAAATATGTAGGGAAGTCAAGAATATTTGTGGTATGCAATTGGAGAGTGACCCGCTAGTGCTCATTTTAGGAGCTCCCCTGAATGTACATTGTGAAATGGACAAACTCATAAGGGGGCATCCTTGTGCAAATTGGATTTCAGATAGTTCACCTACAATTCTGCAGTGGTATAAAGCCATCTACAGTATGCTGCCACTCGAAAGGTTATGCTTTATCGAGGCTAACAAGATAGAACAATTCCATAGAATTTGGGATCCCTTTTTGAAATATATTGGACCTGCTCTCTCAGACTTAATATTGAAGGGATATTGAATGCAAAGTACTGCATAAGGTTACCATGATCACAATTGCTGTTTGTTTATTTATTTTATTTTATTTTTTGTTTCTCCTGCCATATATATATATATATATATATATATATATATATATATATATATATATATATATATATATATATATCATTGTTGTATGACAAGGAATGTATACTGTTTGCCACATTGTAAATATGTAAAAGCAAAAATAAACACTAAAAAAAAAAAAAAAAAAAAAAAACAAACTAAAAGGTATGAAACAGAGACTAACAGAAGTAGATTGAGTAAAATCTAGGGAGTGAGAAATACGATTCTGTGCATAGAAGGAGGTTACGGAGGACCAGGCAGTAGAGTAAGCTGAGCGTGAAGATGGGGCTAGAGCACTCTCCATAAAACAGCGGGCCCGACTGGAGGAGACCAGAGAGAGTGGAGTTTAGTTGAATATTAGTTGGCTGAACGAAGGCACCTGCTGCGGTTGGGATCTGCTCCCGAATTAGGCTGTGGAACTTCAGGACCTGCAGGCGAGATAAAGCTTAGAGGCGCTAGGGACCCGGGATGTGGCGGGCCTGAATAATGACGTTATTGGACACGAAGATCCATACCGGTGACAAAGAAGCTGCATGATTAAGGGGGGATGAGCGCCTTTTTTTTTTTTTTTTTTTTTTTTTGATTTGAGAGAGGCCTAGAGCTGGGAAGCTGGAAGTTGATGGAGTTGAGAATTCTGCACAGCGGAGAAATCCAAAGAAGGCGGTCAGGCACAGGGTTTCCATGACAATGTCGTCGAATGGGTTGAAGCATCCTTGCAGGAGAAGGTCTGTTGAGATTGGTTGTCTTGATGGAGAGGAGGGGGGCAGGCTTTTCTCCATGCCTCTGAGAATTAGGCGGATCTCTGGAACGGACGACAGAGGAGGAGAAGAGATAGATTTAAGGCGAAATTGATGGGGGGGGGGGGCTGGAGGAGGAACTGGTGCTGGATACCTGAGAGATCATTCCTGATGGATGAAGGCTATCCCAGGTTAAGGGATAGCCTGAGGTCTGTGAAAGGCAAGGAGGTGCTGAAGGTTACAGGAGGTGAGAGAGATTCGATTCTGGGCAAAGAAAGTGGAAAGGAAGACCAGGCAGTAGAATAAGAAGAGCGAGTGGAAAGGGCGAAGGCATTCTCTGAAGCTGCGGGCTGGCTGGAGGAGGCCGGAGAGTGTGGAGTTTAGGGAACACCAGTTGATTGAAAGGAGAAACTTGCTGCGGGTTGAGTCTGCTTCTGGGAGCAGGCTGTGAAACTTGTGGACCGTCACACACCCTCTACCGTGTTTAACACTGGGCATTTTTTTTTTTTTTTTTTTTTTTTTTTTTTAACTGCCAGGTGTAGTATTCATAGTAAAATACTACAGCTGGCCAAAGTCCAGTATCTGGGTGCACGGAATGGTTCACAAGACCTCATGGTTGATAGGCTTAACGCTCCAAGTCTATCCATTGTATTACCCTTGATGTCCTGGTAACTGTTGCCTCTTTTTTTTTTTTTTTTTTCCCCTCCGCTGGTAAATCAACTGATGCTGTCATGGTAAGTTCACAGGGTGCACTCTGATCCTTCAGGAGTTCTGCAGAGGAAATGCTCCACGAGAGCAGTTAGACATAGTACTTCCATGGTCAGGTCATTGAATGGACAGAGCAGCCTTTTCTGAGGGTAGAGATTAAAGAATGAAGGATGTCTATTGATATAGGGAGCCAGGAGGGGAGCGGGGGGGGGGCTCTTGAGGATTGTCAAGCAAACTGATGGGATGGATAGGAGTGTTGGAGAAGGACGGAGATGAGGCGGCAGAAATACTGAATTCGGAGATGTAGGCTTTAACGGTAGTGGGGCTAAGTGAAGAGAATCCTTGCATGGGCAATGGAGGCTACAATCCGCTGTTCATTAAATCAGAATGGGATGAATTTTGTTTTGAGTGCAGAAAGTTGTAAATGTTTTCCATCCAATGGTAAACGAAGATTTGGTAGCTGGGGCTAAGAGTGGGCCATGTAGTGATGAGCAGATTGCAGAAGGTTGGAGAGTGTTGTATTTAGTTGAACGGCAGATGTTGGCGTTGCAGAGTTTGATGAGGCTGAGGTGGCAGCTGGAGCTGAACAAATATGTGACATTGACTGCCGAGTTGTTTCTGGAAACGAAGGCAGAAAGATGAGATGCCGACCATCCTGTGTTAGTTAATACGGGATCGATCAGCGGTTTGCTACCATCACGTCTGCTAAGAAATAAATAATGTCTGTTTGGAATGGAAAAGGTGAACTTGTAATCAGAGGTTTGGGTTTCACAACTCCAGTCATTCTCCTAATAGTGGAACTCCTTAAATCATAAATCAAAGCAGATTTCCAGTCTAGTACCGTGTATTAAAGCTTGTAGTATCTGAGAAGATGAGCGGACATGAGACTAAATTGCTGAGGAAATCAAGCGCGTCGTGTGTGTAAAGATTATTATTATTTTTTTTTTAAATCCAGGTATTGGAGGAAAGTTGGAGCATTGGACGCTCTGGAGGAGAGCAGTTGCAGATTTGAACTGTAAACCAAAGCAACTTTGTATGCTGCAATAGGAGCAGATCTGAAGAGGGAGCCGAGATTTGCTGTAATGAGGGGATATTAACAGTAGAGGCAAGATCTGCTGAACGGGCAGAGATCTGAGGGAGTAAACAATGGAATGCTGTCAGTGGTGTGCAGTGGCCTGCTGTAGAGAGCAGAGAGCTGCTGAAAAGTGGAAATTGGTATTTGAGAGTTAAGGCGTTTTTAGATGATGTCAGAGATGGGGCTGCCTTTGGGCAGAGATGAAGAATGCGTAGATCTGAGGCCGCTGCAGAACCTGAGAGGAAGAGAATGCGTTGCTCGGAAGGCTGCTGCAAAACCTATTGATTTGATCAGGAGCAGTCTAAGAGTATTGTCTATTGCGGTGTAGAAGGATGCTTTGACTGAAATGTTGATAATCGTAGGACATGTTTTCCGTATGTGCCTGGTAGCTCAAATTGAATGAAGTGGACTTTGAAAATTGTATTAGCCTTGATGAAGTTGGGGGCAAATGAGGAAGTGCAAATCCGGGAACAAGAAGGTTGCAGGAATGGCCTGATCTTGGGAAGCTGGAAATTAATGTGACGATGGATTCTTAACATCTCAGAAAGCTGATAAGCTTGGCTTCATGACGAGGTCCTAAAGGGAGGGGTTTGGTTTGAAAAATTCAATTTAATATAATGTAGCAAAAAAAGAGGTTGAGGCAGGAGGGTACTGAGAATCCCTTGGAATGACAACGAACTGCAGGAATTGATAGAAAGTTTGGAGTGTGCGAGATTCGCAGCAATAGCAAATCAGCTTAAATTATGTAGAGCTTGTAGTGTTATGCTGCCATCTAGAGGTTGTGATTGGAATTGAAACCATTGGCTTCAGTGAAGCAGGGTAGCATTAAAATCCTCGTCTATGTATAAAACATTTGCTTTAGAACAGTTACTGATGATATAAGTAAGTTAACGTTGGTATAGAAGAGGAGCCTGGAGTATTTAGATGTCAGAAATCGGCGAGTTGAAGCTCTCATGTTGCAAAAGCGCAGCAGCAGGAGCCAGAAGATTGCCGCAGTGAGGCACAGGTTCGCATCGCCTGTTAAAGCTGCCTGGTCGCCGTAGCAACTTACCACTCCCAGTAGTCACTCGATGAGGCGTTGCCGTGGTAACCATGGTCTGTGAGGCGCCGGTGGGAAAGAGTTGCAGTACAGCAGTGATGATGGAACAGTCTTTCCGATGAAAACACAGGCCAAGTTGAGAATGTCACTGTGCTTTGAACGGCGCAGACTGAGCAGGTAGGAAAATAGCTGATACTATCTTGCGAGCGCTGAGCAGAGAAATGGCCTGCAGTGAAAGGAGCAAACAACAAAAAACAAACACAGACAAAGGGCGGAAGCAGCGCTGTGTGTATAAATAAGAAAAGAAAGAGAGATTGACATGCAAGCTACCTAATGGGATTGCCCATACTGCTCTGGTCACGCCCTTTCTATTTACCTGACCAAATAGAGCGGCGTGAGCTATTGGCAGAGACTGGGACTTGATTAATACTGAACTGAACCCCCCTCCTCCCCTCGCCTGGAAGTAATTTTTGTGTCTAATCCCGCCCCCACAGAGAGCTGCCAGGGAAGCTAGAGAAGCAGAATACAAACATAATACTTGGAAGCTCAGCGAGAGAGCGCCCTCTACAGCGTCCACCGAATTACACCTAAAGGTTAACATCAAAAACAAAGTACACAGAAAGAGTACTTGGAACTGCAGACACAAGTCAAAAGGAAGTTAGTAAGGCCAAGAGAGAGATAGAAATCAATATTGCTAAGGGGGCTAAAACCAATTCCAAAATGTTTTTCCAATATTATAACAGCAAGAGAACATTCAAAGAGGAGGTTAAATGTTTAAGAGACATTTCTTTGTCTCCCTTTTTGTCTCCCACAAAAAGGGAGACAAAACTGAACCAGGTAACTACAGACCAATAAGCCTGACTTCTATTATATGTAAACTTATGGAAACTATAGATCATCTATATGGTAACAATATCCTGGGAGACAGTCAGCATGGTTTTAGGAAAGGGAGATCGTGTCTAACTAACTACTTGACTTTTTTGAGGATGCAACATTGACAATAGATAATTGTAAAGCATACAACATGGTTTATTTAGATTTCCAGAAAGCTTTTGACAAAGTCCTGCATAAAAGATTAATTCTCAAACTGAACGCAGTAGGGATTCAAGGAAATGCATGCACATGGATTAGGGAGTTGTAACATGTAGAAAACAGAAAGTACTGATTAGAGGAGAAACCTAAAAATGGAGCGAGGTAACCAGTGGTGTACCACAGGGATCAGTATTAGGTCCTCTGCTATTCCTAATCTACATTAATGATTTAGATTCTGGTATAGTAAGCAAACTTGTTAAATTTGCAGACAACACAAAAATAGGAGGAGTGGCAAACACTGTTGCAGCAGCAAAGGTCATTCAAAATGATCTAGACAGCATTCAGAACTGGGCAGACACATGGTAAATGACATTTAATAGAGAAAAGTGCGAAGTTTTGCTCGCAGGCAATAAAAATGTGCATTATAAATATCATATTTGAGATACTGAAATTGAAGAAGGGAACTATGAAAAAGACCTAGGAGTTTATGTTGACTCAGAAATGTCTTCATCTTGACAATGTGGGGAAGCTATAAAAAAGGCCAACAAGATGCTCGGATATATTGTGAGAAGTGTTGAATTTAAATCAAGGGAAGTAATGTTAAAACTTTACAATGCATTAGTAAGACCTCACCTAGAATATTGTGTTCAGTTCTGGTCACCTCGTTAGAAAAAGTGTATTGCTGCTCTAGAAAGAGTGCAAAGAAGACCAACCAGAATTATCCCGGGTTTAAAAGGCATGTCGTATGCTGACAGGCTAAAAGAATCAAATCTATTCAGTCTTGAACAAAGAAGACTACGCGGTGATCTGATTCAAGCATTCAAAATCCTAAAAGGTATAGACAATGTCGACCCAGGGGACTTTTTTGACATGAAAAAAGAAACAAGGTCCAGTAGTCACAAATGGAGATTTGATAAAGGGGCATTCAGAACAGAAAACAGGAGGCACTTTTTTACACAGAGAATTGTGAGTGTCTGGAACCAACTCCCCAGTAATATTGTTGAAGCTGACACCCTGGGATCCTTCTGGGATCAATAAGCTACTAACAACCAAACGAGCAAGATGGGCTAAATTGCATCCTCCTGTTTGTAAACTTTCTTATGTTCTTAAGTTCTTATACCTGCCACCTTGCCACCGCACAAAGACGAGCCCCAGCGACCACGCATGGGTCCCGCGGCTTGACAAACGATACCTGCCACCTTGCCAGCACACAAATGGAAACGGGACTCAGCGACCCCGCGACCCGGTCCCAGTGGCTCGCCAAATGATACCAGCCACCTTCTCCGGGCATGCACGGGCTCCAGCGACCCTCTGCGGGGTCAGGCAGCTCGCCAAACGATACCTGCCAACTTGCCACCACGGGCACGGGCCCCAGAACCCTGTGCGGACTCCCAGCCTGCTCGCCAAACGATACCTGCTACCTTGCCGATGCCTGGGCCCTCTCGACCCCGCGCTTGCACGCGGCTCAAACGATACCTGTCAACTTCTCTGGCGCTGGGCCTCATCTTCTCAGGCTCGAGGTGTTCCCGCTGCTTGCCAAACGATACCTGCCACCATGCCAGCCCCCGGGCCGTGCTCGGGGCCCCCTGCACCCAGTGCCGGGTCCCCATCGGCTCGTTAAACGATACCTGCCATCTTGCCAGCGAGCGCACGGGTCCCAGAACCCCGTGCAGGCTCCCAGCAGGTTGCCAAACAATACCTGCTACCTTGCCAGCGCACACCCCCGGATGCCAGCGACCTGTCGTGGGGGGTCCCAACCACCGCTGCGGGAATTTTCGGCGGCAAACGATAATAGCGCTGCCACCTTGCCATTACGGCACCGACCCCAGAACTGCGGCGGTTTCGGGCTTGCCAAACGATACCTACCTTGCCAGCACGCCAAGACGTTCCCAAGCACGCGTGCGGGGACCCAGCGGCTCGCCAAACGATACCTCCCATTTTCTGAGGGCGAGCACGGGCCACAGAAACCCCGTGTGGGGACATAGCAGCTCGCCAAACGATACCTGCCACCTTCACCGGGCACGCACGTACCCCAAGCGACCCTGCGGGCCCCAGCTGCTCGCCAAAACGATACCTGCCACCTTCTCCAGGTGCTATGGGCCCCAGCGACCCCATGTGTTCCCGTGGCTCGCCAACCGCTACCTGCCCCCCAAACGATACCTCCCATCTTCTGAGGGCGCAGCACGGGCCACAGAAACCCGCAGGGGGACATAGCAGCTCGCCAAACGATACCTGCCACCTTCACCGCACGCGACGCACCCCAGCCACCCTGCCGTGTCCCAGCGGCTCGCCAAACGATATCGACACCTTCAGCGATGAAGACCGCCCCAGCCACCCCTTGCAGGGTCCCAGCAGTTTGCCAAATGATACCTTCCATCTTGCCAGCATGTGCACGGGCCCCAGCGACCCTGTGCGGGGTCCCAGCGGCTCGCCAAACGATACCTGCCATATTCTCCGGGCGCGCACGGGCCCCAGCAACCACGTGCGGGGTCCCAGCGGCTCGCCAAACGACACCTGTCACATTGCCAGTGGGTGGCGGCTCGCAAATGGTCTCTGGCCCCTCCCCAGCGCGTGCACGGGGCCCAGAGACCCCGTGCGTGGTCCCAGCAGCTCACCAAATGTTCCCTGGCACCTCCCAGCACGCCAAGACGACCCCAGCGGCTCGCCAAACGCTCCCTGAGACATCCCAAGTGAGCGCACGGGCCCCAACGACCCAGCGCGGGGTCCCAGCGGCTTGCCAAATGGTCCCTGGCACCTTCCCAGTGCCCAAGACGGGAGCCAAGCGACCCCACACGGGTCCCATCTGCTCGCCAAATGGTCCCTGGCAGCTCTCCCAGCACGCCAAGACAGGGCCCCAGCGACCTGCACGGGTCCCAGCGGCCACCAAACTGTCCCTGGCACCTCTCCAGTGCGCGCACTGGACCCAGCGACGCAACGCGCGGTCCCAGCGACTCGCCAAACGGTCCCTGGCACCCCAGCTAAGATACATACAGCATACCAAGCTTACCCCACGCTAGTGGCTCGCCAGCATCCCTGGCACTAGCGCCCCACGCCCACCGCTGGGTCCCAGCTGCTCACTAAACTGTACTTGGCGACTCCCAACGCAGGCACAGGGCCCAGCGACCCCACACGAGTCCCAGCGCTCGCCAAATGGTCCTGGTACATCCCCAGCGCACGGATTGGGCCCAGCGACTGGCGGCGGGTCCCAGCGGTCGCCAAATGCTCCCTGGCTCCTACCCAGCACGCAGGGCCCACCGACCCGCCAAGAGGGTCCCAGCGGCAGCCAAACGTCCCTGGCACCTTCCCAGGTGTGCGAACAGGCCCAGCGACCCTGCACGGGGTCCCAGTGGCTCTAAAATGGACCCTGGCGCCTCCTCAGTGCATACTCAGGCCTCAGCATCCCCGCAAGGGGTCCGAACTGCTCATCAAATGGTCCCTGGCACCTCAACAGCACGCGCACGGGCCCCAGCGACCCCGTGCAGGGTCCCAGCGGCTCGCCAAATGGTCCCTGGCTCCTACCCAGCGCGCACAGGGCCCAGTGACCTAGCGCAGGGTCCCAGAGACTCGCCAGATGGTCCCTGGCACATCCCCAGTGCATGCACAGGGCCCAGTGACCCTGCGTGGGGTCCCAGCGGCTCGCCAAATGGTCCCTGACACCTCACCAACACGTGCATAATCCCCATCAACCACGCGTGGTGTCCCAGCGACTCGCAAATGGTCCCTGGCACATCCCCAGAGCGCGCATGGGGCCCAGCGACTACGTGCGGAGTCCCAGTGGCTCGCTAAATGGTCCCTGGCCCCTCCCCAGCGCGCACGGGGCCCAACAACCCTGTGCAGGGTCCCAGTGGCTCGCCAAATGGTCCCTGGCTCCTACCCAGCGCGCGCACAGGGCCCAGCAACCACACGCGGGCTGCCAGCGGTTCGCAAATTGTCCCTCGCACATCCTGAGTGCGCGCACGGGCCCCAGTGGCTCGCAAACAGTCCCTGGCACATCCCCAGTGCGCACACGGGCCCCAGCGACATCGCGTGGTGTCCCAGCGGCTCGCCAGATGGTCCCTGGCACCACCCCAGCGAGCGCAGGGGCTCCAGCGACCTCGCTCAGGGTCCCAGCAGCTCGCGAAATGGTCACTGGTACCTGCCCAGCGCATGCACTTGGCCAAGCGACCCCGCGTGGGGTCCCAGCGGCTCGCCAAATGGTCCCTGGTACCTCCCCAGCGCACACACTGGCCCCAGCGACCCCCCAGGGATCCCAGTGGCTCGCAAATGGTCCCTGCACCTCCCCCAGCCCGCCCCAGAGGGCCCAGCAACCACTGTCCCCGGTGTCCCAGTGGCTCGCAACAGTCTCTGGCACATCCCCTAGCGAGCGCATGGGCCCCAGCGACTCCCCAGCGGCTTGCCAAATGGTCCCTGATACCTCCCAGCGCCAACACTGGCCCCAGCGACCCCACGCTGGGATCCCAGTGGCTCGGCAAATGGTCCCTGGCGCCTCCCTCAGCACGCGCTGGGCACCAGCGACCACGCCCGTGCCCAGTGCGGGTACCCCCGCATGGGGTCCCAACTGCTCGTCAAATGGTCCCTGGCACCTCAACAGCACAGCGCACGACAGGCACCAGCTACCCGTGCAGGGTATCAGCGGCTCTCCAAATGGTCCCTGGCACCACCCCAGCGAGGGGGGCCCAGCGACCTCGCTCAGGGTCCCAGCAGCTCGCGAAATGGTCACTGGGACCTGCCCAGCGCATGCACTTGGCCAAGCGACCCCGCGCGGGGTCCCAGCTGCTCGGCAAATGGTCCCTGGCTCTTACCCAGCCCGCGCTCGGGCCCCAGCAACCACGTGCGGTGTCCCAGTGGCTCGAAATAGTCCTGGCACATCCCAGCGAGCGATGGGCCCCAGCACAAATTGCAAGGGTCCCAGCGGCTTGCCAAATGGTCCCGGCCCCTCCCTAGCGCACGCACAGGGCCCAGTGACTTAGCGTGGGGTCCCAACGGCTTGCCAAATGGTCCCTGGCCCCTCCCCAGTGCGCGCACGGGGCCCAAAGAACCCTCGCGGGGTCCCAGCGGCTCACCAAATGGTCCCTGGCACCTCCCCAGCATGCGCACAGGGCCCAGCAACCCCGCGCTGGGTCCCAACGGCTTGCGAAATGGTCCCTGGCACCTCACCAGCACGCGCATGGGCCCCAATGACCCCGTGCGGGGTCCCAGCGGCTCGCCAAATGGTCCCTGGCTCCTACCAAGCGCACGCACAGGGCCCAGCAACCACGCGTGGGGTCATAGTGGCTCGCAAATTGTCCCTGGCACCTCCCCAGCGCGAGCTCACGGCCCAGCAACCACATGCAGGGGCCCAGCAACCACACGCAGGGTCCCAGAGGCTCGTAAATAATCCCGGGCACATCCCTAGCGCGCACAGGCCCAGCAACCCCGCGAGGGGTCCCAGCGGCTCGCCAAATGGTCCCGGGCACCTCCCTAGCGGGCGCACAGGCCCCAGCGACTTTGCGCATGGTCCAAGCATCTTGCCAAACTGTCCCTGGCACCTCCCCAGCGTGCGCACGGGGCCCAGCGACCCAGCGCGCGTACATACACTAGCGACCGCACGCTGGGTCCCAGCGGCTCACTAAACTGTACTTGGCGACTCGCCAGCGAGCGCACGGGTCCCAGCGGCTCCGTGCTTGGTCCCAGCGGCTCGCCAAGTGGTCCCTGGCACCTCCCCAGCACGCACATGGGCACCAGCGACCACGCCCGTGGTCCCAGTGGCTCGCTAAACGGTCCCTGGCACTTCCCCAGCGGCAGACGCATACCAACACTGCACCCCACGCTGGGTCCCAGTGGCTCACTAAACCGTACTTGGCAACTCCCCAGCGCACGCACGGGGCCCAGCTACCCCACACGGAGTCCCAGCGGCTCGCCAAATGGTCCCTGGTACATCCCCAGCGCACGGACTGGGCCCAGCGACCTCACGCGGAGTCCCAGCGGCTCGCCAACTGGTCCCTGGCACCTCACCAGCACGCGCACGGGGCCCAGCGACCCCGTGCGGGGTCCCAGCGGCTCGCCAAATGCTCCCTGGCTCCTACCCAGCGCGCGCACAGGGCCCAGCAACCACGTGCGGTGTCCCAGTGGTTCGCAAATAGTCTCTGGCACATCCCCAGCGAGCGCATGGGCCCCAGCAAATTCGTACGGGGTCCCAGCGGCTTGCCAAATGGTCCCGGCCCCTCCCTAGCGCACGCACGGGGCCCAGTGACTTCGCGTGGGGTCCCAACGGCTTGCCAAATGGTCCCTGGCCCCTCCCCAGCGCGCGCACGGGGCCCAAAGAACCCTCGCGGGGTACCAGCGGCTCACCAAATGGTCCCTGGCACCTCCCCAGCGTGCGCACAGGGCCCAGCGACCCGCGCTGGGTCCCAGCGGCTTGCGAAATGGTCCCTGGCACCTCACCAGCACGCGCACGGGCCCCAACGACCCCGTGCGGGGTCCCAGCGGCTCGCCAAATGGTCCCTGGCTCCTACCGAGCGCCCGCACAGGGCCCAGCAACCACGCGTGGGGTCATAGTGGCTCGCAAATTGTCCCTGGCACCTCCCCAGCTACACGCCCAGCAACCAGCAGGGGCCCAGCAACCACGCAGGGTCCCAGAGGCTCAGAATAATCCCGGCACATCTCTAGCGCCACAGGGCCCAGCAATCCCGCCTGGAGTCCCAGCGGCTCGCCAAATGGTCCCGGGCACCTCCCTAGCGGGCGCACGGGCCCCAGCGACTTTGCGCATGGTCCAAGCATCTTGCCAAACTGTCCCTGGCACCTCCCCAGCGTGCGCACGGGGCCCAGCGACCCAGCGCGCGTACATACACTAGCGACCGCACGCTGGGTCCCAGCGGCTCATTAAACTGTACTTGGCGACTCTCCAGCGAGCGCACGGGTCCCAGCGGCTCCGTGCTTGGTCCCAGCGGCTCGCCAAGTGGTCCCTGGCACCTCCCCAGCACGCACATGGGCACCAGCGACCACGCCCGTGGTCCCAGTGGCTCGCTGAACGGTCCCTGGCACTTCCCCAGCGGGCACGGACACTACGCAGCCCACGCTGGGTCCCAGCGCTCACCAAACCGGTCCCTGGCAACTCCCCAGCGCACGCACGGGCCCAGCTACCCACACGGAGTCCCAGCGGCTCGCCAAATGGTCCCTGGTACATCCCCAGCGCACGGACAGGGCCCAGAAACCACGCAGGGTCCCAGCGGCTCGCCAACTGGTCCCTGGCACCTCACCAGCACGCCGCATGGGGCCCAGCGCCCCGCAAGGGTCCCAGCGGCGGCTCGCCAAATGCTCCCTGGCACCTTCCCAGCGGCAAGACAGGGCCCAGTGACTTCAAGGGGTCCCAACGGGCTTGCCAAATGGTCCCTGGCCCCTCCCCAGCGTGCACGGGCCCAAAGAACCCTCAGGGGTCCCAGCGCTCACCAAATGGTCCCTGGCACCTCCAGCAGCCGCAAGGAGCCCAACGACCCCGCGGGGTCCCAGCGGCTCGCCAAATGGTCCCTGGCTCCTCCGAGCGCCCGCATGACAGTGCCCAGCAACCACGCCGGGGTCCCAGTGGCTCATTAAACGTCCCTGGCACCTCCCCAGCGCCATCACACGGCCCAGCAACCACACGCAGGGTCCCAGAGGCTCAGAATAATCCCGGCACATCCCCAGCGTGTGAACAGGCCCAGCGACCCTGGCGAGGGGTCCCAGCTGGCGCGCCAAATGGTCCCGGCACCTCCCTCAGCACGCGCACGGGCCCCAGCGACCCCGCATGGTCCAAGCATCTTGCCAAACTGTCCCTGGCCTCCCCAAGGCCCAGCGACCAGGGCCCAGCGACTACAGCGCAGGGTCCCAGAGACGCCAAATGGTCCCAACGGCACACTAAACTGTACTTTGGCGAGGGCCACCGGGTCCCAGCCGCAGGGTCCCACCGGCTCGCCAATGGTCCCTGGCACCTCCCCAGCACGCCGATGGGGCCAGCGACCCCACATCGGAGTCCCAGCCTGGTCCCAGGTACATCCTCAGGCTCACTAAACGTCCTCACGGCCCACCTCCCAGCTGGTCCCAGGGCCCAGCACGCCACACGGGCCCAGCAACCCCGCAGGGGGTCCCAGCGCTCGCCAAATGCTCCCTGGCACCTTCCCAGCACGCCGAACAGGGCCCAGCGTCCCGCTGGGTTCCGAACTGGCTCGCAAATGGTCCCTGGCACCTCCCCAGCACGCCACACGGGTTCCAGCAACCACACGCAGGGTCCCAGAGGCTCGCCAAATGGTCCCTGGCACCCTCCCCAGCGCCAAGACAGGCCCAAAGAACCCGCACGGGGTCCCAGCTGCTCACCAAATGGTCCCTGGCACCTCCCCAGCGCACGACTAGGGTCCAGCGACCCACGCTGGGTCCCAGCGGCTCGCCAGCTGGTCCCTGGCACCTCACCAGCACGCGCACGGGGCCCAGCAACCCCGTGCGGGGTCCCAGTGGCTCGCCAAATGCTCCCTGGCTCCTACCCAGCACGCGCACAGGGCCCAGAAACCACACGCAGGGTCGCAGTGGCTCGCAAATGGTCCCTGGCCCCTCCCCAGCACGCGCATGGGGCCCAGCGGCCCCGCGCCTGGTCCCAGCGGCTAGCCAAACGGTCCCTGGCACCTTCCCAGCGTGCGAACAGGGCCCAGCGACCCCGCACGGGGTCCCAGCGGCTCGCAAAATGGACCCTGGCTCCTCCTCAGTGTGCACTCATAAGAACATAAGAACATAAGAGTTTACAAACGAGGGGTCCCAGCCCATCTTGCTCAAATGGTCCCTAGCTTATTGATCCCAGAATCTCATCAAGCAGCTTCTTGGCCTCCCAGCGTCAGCTTCAAGGGTCCCAACTGCTTGTCAAATGGTCCCTGGCACCTCAACAGCACGCGCAAGGAGCCCAGCGACCCCGTGCGGGGTCGCAGCAGCTTACAAATGGTCCCTGGCCCTCCCCAGCACGCCGCATGGGGCCCAGCGACCCCGCCGCCTGGTCCCAGCGGCTCATTAAACGTCCCTGGCACCTCCCCAGCGCCACAGGGCCCACCGACCCACCACCCAGGGTCCCAGCGGCTAGCCAAACGGTCCCTGGCACCTTCCCAGTGTGTGAACAGGGCCCAGCGTCCCCGCAAGGGGTCCGAACTGCGCGTCAAATGGTCCCTGGCACCTCAACAGCACGCGCACGGGCCTCAACGACCCCGTGCAGGGTCCCAGCGGCTCTCCAAATGGTCCCTGGCTCCTACCCAGCGCGCGCACAGGGCCCCAGCGACCTAGCGCAGGGTCCCAGAGACTCGCCAAATGGTCCCTGGCACCTCCCCAGCGCGCGAACAGGGCCCACCGACCCCGCAGGGTCCCACTGCTCACCAAATGGTCCCTGGCCCTCCCCCCAGCGCGCGCATGGGGCCCAGCGACCCCGCCGCCTGGTCCCAGCGGCTCATTAAATGGTCCCTGGCACCTCCCCAGCGTGGGCCCAGGGCCCACCAGGGTCCCAGCGGCTATTCAAACGGTCCCAGGGTCCCAGCGCCAGCCAAATGGTCCCTGGCACCTCCCCAGTGTGCGTAACAGGGCCCAGCGACCCCGCAGGGGTCCCAGCGGCTCACCAAATGGTCCCTGGCACCTCCCCACAGCACGCCAGCGCCACATGCCCCAGCGACCCCGGGACCAGCTTGAGGGGTCCCAGCTGCTCGTCAAATGGTCCCTGGCCCCTCCCCAGAGCACGCACGGGCCCCAGCGTCTTCGTGTGGGGTCCCAGCGGCTCGCCCAATGGTCCCTGGCACATCCCCAGCGCGCGCACAGGGCCCAGCAACCACGTGCGGTGTCCCAGTGGCTCGCAAATAGTCTCTGGCACATCCCCAGCGAGCGCATGGGCCCCAGCAAATTCGTGCGGGGTCCCAGCGGCTTGCAAAATGGTCCCTGGCGCCTCCTCAGTGCGCACTCAGGCCTCAGCGTCCCCGCAAGGGGTCCGAACTGCTTGTCAAATGGTCCCTGGCACCTCAATAGCATGCGCAAGGAGCCCAGCGACCCCGTGCGGGGTCGCAGCAGCTCGCAAATGGTCCCTGGCCCCTCCCCAGCACGCGCATGGGGCCCAGCGACCCCGCGCCTGGTCCCAGCGGCTCATTAAACGGTCCCTGGCACCTCCCCAGCACGCGAACAGGGCCCCAGCGACCCAGCCAAAGGGTCCCAGCGGCTAGCCAAACGGTCCCTGGCACCTTCCCAGTGTGCGAACAGGGCCCAGCGTCCCCGCAAGGGGTCCCACTCTCAGCCAAATGGTCCCTGGCACCTCAACAGCACGCGCACGGGCCCCAGCGACCCCGTGCAGGGTCCCAGCGGCTCTCCAAATGGTCCGTGGCTCCTACCCAGGGCGCGCACAGGGCCCCAGCGACCTAGCGCAGGGTCCCAGAGACTCGCCAAATGGTCCCTGGCCCCTCCCCAGCGCGCGCACGGGGCCCAAAGAACCCTCACGGGTTCCCAGCGGCTCACCAAATGGTCCCTGGCACCTCCCCAGCGTGCGCACAGGGTCCAGCGACCCCGCGCTGGGTCCCAGCGGCTCACCAAATGGTCCCTGGCACCTCCCCAGTGCGCGCATGGGGCCCAGTGACCGCGCCACATGATTCCTGGCATGTCCCCAGCGCACGCACAGGGCCCAGCGACCCCGCGCAGGGTCCCAGCTGCTCGTCAAATGGTCCCTGGCCCCTCCCCAGCGCGCACGGGCCCCAGCGACTTCGTGTGGGGTCCCAGCGGCTCGCCAAATGGTCCCTGGCACATCCCCAGCGCGCACGGGCCACAGCAACTTCGTGTGGGGTCCCAGCGGCTCGCCAAATGGTCCCTGGCACATCCCAAGCGTGCGCCCACGGCCACAGCGACCCTGGGTGTGGGGTCCCAGCGGCTCGACAAATGGTCCCTTGCCCATCCCCAGCGTGCGCACGGGGCCCAAAGAACCCGGGAGGGGTCCCAGCGGCTCGCCAAATGGTCCCTGGCGCCTCCCCAGTGCGCCGCGGGCCCAGCAACAACGCAGAGGTCCCAGCGGCTCGCAAATGGTCCCTGGCACATCCCCAGCATGCGCACGAGCCCCAGCGACATTGCGCGGGGTCCCAGTGGCTCGCCAAATGGTCCCTGGCACATCCCCAGTGCGCGCAGGGCCCCAGCGACTTTGCGTTGGGTCCCAGCGGCTCGCAAATGGTTCCTGGCACATCCCCAGCGTGCGCAGGGGCCCCAGCGAATCACCAAATGGTCCCTAGCACCTCCCAAGCGCGCGCACAGGGCCTAGCGACCCCGCGTGGGGTCCCAGCGGCTCGCCAATTTGTCCCTGGTACCTCCCCAGCGCGCACACGGCCCCAGCTACCAGGCGTGGAGTCCCAGCTGCTACCCAAAAGGTCCCTTGCACCTCCCCAGTGCGCGCACTGGGCAGCGACTTCGCGCACGGGGTCCAAGCAGTTCGCCAAATGGTCCCTGGTACCTCCCCAGCGCATGCACTTGCCCCATGACCCCACATGGGGTCCCAGCGGCTCGCGAAATGGTTCCTGGCACATCCCCAACACGCGCAGGGGCCCCAGCGACTCACCAAATGGTCCCTGGCACCTCACCAGCACGCGCACGTGCCCCAGCGACCCGTGCATGGTCCCAGCGGCACGCCAAATTGTCCCTGGCACCTCACCAGCGCGTGCACGGGCCCCAGCGACTTCGAGCGTGGTCCCAGCGGCTTGCAAATAGTCTTTGGCACCTCACCAGCGCGCGCACGGTTCCCAGAGACCCCGCGGGGTCCCAGCGGCTCGACAAATGGTCCCTGGCCCCTCCCCAGCGCGCACACGGGGCCCAAAGAACCCGCACGGGGTCCCAGCAGCTCGCCAAATGGTCCCTGGCACCTCCCCAGTGCGCGCTCGGGCCCCAGCGACCCCACACGGGGTCCCAGCTGCTTGTCAAATGGTCCCTGGCACCTCATCAGCACGCGCACGGGCCCAAACGACCCCGTGCGGGGTCCCAGCGGCTCGCCAAATGGTCCCTGGCACCTCCCCAGTGCACGCTCGGACCCAAGCGACCCCGCACGGGGTCCCAGCTGCTTGTCAAATGGTCCCTGGCACCTCATCAGCACGTGCACGGGCCCAAACGACCCCGCGCGGGTCCCAGCAGCTCACCAAATGTTCCCTGGCACCTCCCCAGCACGCGCACGGACCCCAGCGGCTCGCCAAACGCTCCCTGAGACATCCCAAGTGAGCGCACGGGCCCCAACGACCCAGCGCGGGGTCCCAGCGGCTTGCCAAATGGTCCCTGGCACCTTCCCAGCGCCACGACGGAGCCAGCGACCCCACACGGGTCCCATCTGCTCGCCAAATGGTCCCTGGCAGCTCTCCCAGCACGCCAAGACGGGCCCCAGCGACCCCGCACGGGTCCCAGCAGCTACCAAACTGTCCCTGGCACCTCCCCAGTGCGCCAAGATTGACCCAGCGACGCTACGCGCGGTCCCAGCGACTCGCCAAACGGTCCCTGGCACCTCCCCAGCGCGCATAGATACACTAGCGACCCCACGCTGGGTCCCAGTGGCTCGCTAAACGGTCCCTGGCACTTCCCCAGCACGCCAGACAGAACTACCCGATCCCACGCTGGGTCCCAGCGGCTCACTAAACTGTACTTGGCGACTCCCCAACGCAGGCACAGGGCCCAGCGACCCCACACGGAGTCCCAGCGGCTCGCCAAATGGTCCTTGGCGCCTCCCCAGCGCACGGACTGGGCCCAGCGACCCCACCAAAGGAGTCCCAGCGGCTCATCAACCGTCCCTGGCACCTCACCAGCACGCCGACGGGCCCAGCGACCCCTGCAGGGTCCCAGCTGCTCGCCAAATGCCCCTGGCTCCTACCAGCACGCCAAGACAGGGCCCAGCGGCCCCTCCAGCCTGGTCCCAGCGGCTCATTAAACGGTCCCTGGCACCTCCCCAGCGCGAACAGGGCCCACCGACCCCGCGCAGGGTCCCAGCGGCTAGCCAAACGGTCCCTGGCACCTTCCCAGTGTGCGAACAGGGCCCAGCGACCCTGCACGGGGTCCCAGCGGCTCGCAAAATGGACCCTGGCGCCTCCTCAGTGCACACTCAGGCCTCAGCGTCCCCGCAAGGGGTCCGAACTGCTCATCAAATGGTCCCTGGCACCTCAACAGCACGCGCACGGGCCCCAGCGACCCCGTGCAGGGTCCCAGCGGCTCGCCAAATGGTCCCTGGCTCCTACCCAGCGCGCGCACAGGGCCCAGTGACCCTGCGTGGGGTCCCAGCGGCTCGCCAAATGGTCCCTGACACCTCACCAACACGTGCATAATCCCCACCAACCACGCGTGGTGTCCCAGCGACTCGCAAATGGTCCCTGGCACATCCCCAGAGCGCGCATGGGGCCCAGCGACTACGTGCGGAGTCCCAGTGGCTCGCTAAATGGTCCCTGGCCCCTCCCCAGCGCGCACGGGGCCCAACAACCCTGTGCAGGGTCCCAGTGGCTCGCCAAATGGTCCCTGGCACCTCCCCAGTGCACGCTCGGACCCAAGCGACCCCGCACGGGGTCCCAGCTGCTTGTCAAATGGTCCCTGGCACCTCATCAGCACGTGCACGGGCCCAAACGACCCCGTGCGTGGTCCCAGCAGCTCACCAAATGTTCCCTGGCACCTCCCCAGCACGCACGCCAGCTGGGCCCCAGCGGCATTGCGCGGGGTCCCAGCGGCTCGCCAAATGGTCCCTGGCACATCCCCAGTGTGCGCAGGGGGCCCCAGCGACTTTGCGTTGGGTCCCAGCTGCTCCAAATGGTCCCTGGCACATCCCCAGCGTGCGCAGGGCCCCAGCGAATCACCAAATGGTCCCTAGCACCTCCCACCTTCCAAGACAGGGGCCCAGCGACCCCGCGTGGGGTCCCAGCACCTCGCCAATTTGTCCCTAGTACCTCCCAGCGGCCACACACGCCCCAGCTACCAGGCGTGGAGTCCCAGCTGCTCATCAAATGGTCCCTTTGCACCTCCCCAGTGCCGCACTGGGCATGGACCCGTGCGGGGGTCCAAGCAGTTCAAAATGGTCCCTGGCTCCTCCCCAGCACATGCATGGGGCCCATGACCCCACATGGGGTCCCAGCGGCCTCGCGTGGTTCCTCACCAGCACATCCCCAACCCCACCAACCACGCGTGGGCCCCAGCGACTCACCAAATGGTCCCTGGCACATCACCAGCACAAGCGACGCGGGCCCAGCAACCCGTGCATGGTCCCAGCGGCACGCCAAATTGTCCCTGGCACCTCCCAGCGGCGTGCAGGGCCCCAGCGACTGCAGCGGGTCCCAGCGGCTTGCAAATAGTCTTTGGCACCTCACCAGCGCCGACGGTTCCCAGAGACCCGCCAAAGGGGTCCCAGCTGCTCGACAAATGGTCCCTGGCCCCTCCCCAGCGTCTGACACAACCCAAAGAACCCGCGCGGGTCCCAGCAGCTCGCCAAATGGTCCCTGGCACCTCCCAGTGCGCCGCTGGGGCTAGCGACCCCACAGGGGTCCCAGCTGCTTGTCAAATGGTCCCTGGCACCTCATCAGCACGCGCACGGGCCCAAACGACCCGTCAAATCCCAGCGGCTCGCCAAATGGTCCCTGGCACCTCCCAGTGCACGCCGACCCCAGCGACCCGCACGGGTCCCAGCTGCTTGTCAAATGGTCCCTGGCACCTCATCAGCACGTGCACGGGCCCAAACGACCCCGTGCGTGGTCCCAGCAGCTCACCAAATGTTCCCTGGCACCTCCCCAGCACGCGCACGGACCCCAGCGGCTCGCCAAACGCTCCCTGAGACATCCCAAGTGAGCGCACGGGCCCCAACGACCCAGCGCGGGGTCCCAGCGGCTTGCCAAATGGTCCCTGGCACCTTCCCAGCGCGCGCACGGAGCCAAGCGACCCCACACGGGGTCCCATCTGCTCGCCAAATGGTCCCTGGCAGCTCTCCCAGCACGCGCACGGGCCCCAGCGACCCCCCACGGGTCCCAGCACTTACCAAACTGTCCCTGGCACATCCCCAGTGCCCGGACTGGACCCAGCGACCTCAGCGGGTCCCAGCGACTCATCAAATGGTCCCTGGCACCTCCCCAGCAAAGATATAACCCGACCCCCGGGGTCCCAGGGGTCGCCAAACGTCCCTGGCACTTCCCAGTGCGCGCACAGGGCTAGCTGATCCCACGCTGGTCCCCAGCGGCTCACTAAACTGTACTTGGCGCCTCCCCAACGCAGGCACAGGGCCCAGCGACCCCACACGGAGTCCCAGCGGCTCGCCAAATGGTCCCTGGCACATCCCCAGCGCACGGACAGGGCCCAGCGACCCTGCTGAGTCCCAGCGGCTCGCCAACTGGGTCCCTGGCACCTCCTCAGCACGCGCACGGGCCCAGCGTCCCCGCAAGGGTCCCAGCTGCTCGCCAAATGGTCCCTGGCACCCCAGCACGCGCGCGCAGGGGCCCAGCGACCCCGCCGCCTGGTCCCAGCGGCTCATTAAACGGTCCCTGGCACCTCCCAGCGAACAGGGCCCACCGACCCCCGCGTGGGGTCCCAGCGGCTAGCCAAACGGTCCCTGGCACCTTCCCAGTGTGCGAACAGGGCCCAGCGACCCTGCACGGGTCCCAGCGGCTCGCAAATGGACCCTGGCGCCTCCTCAGTGCACACTCAGGCCTCAGCGTCCCCTCGCAGGTCCAACTGCTCATCAAATGGTCCCTGGCACCTCAACAGCACGGGGGGCCCCAGCGACCGTGCAGGGTCCCAGCGGCTCGCCAAATGGTCCCTGGCTCCTCCCCAGCGCTGCCAAGACAGGGCCCAGTGACCCTGCGCGGGGTCCCAGCTGCTCACCAAATGGTCCCTGACACCTCACCAACACGTGCATAATCCCCACCAACCACGCTGCGGGGTCCCAGCGACTCGCCAAATGGTCCCTGGCACATCCCCAGAGCGCCGCAGGGCCCAGCGACCCTGCGGGGTCCCAGTGGCTCGCTAAATGGTCCCTGGCCATCCCCAGTGCGCACAGGGGCCCAACAACCCCAAGCAGCAGGGGTCCCAGTGGCTCGCCAAATGGTCCCTGGCACCTCCCCAGTGCACGCCAGGGCCCAGCGACCCCGCGTGGGTCCCAGCTGCTCGTCAAATGGTCCCTGGCACCTCAACAGCACGCGCACGGGCCCCAACGACCCCGTGCGTGGTCCCAGCAGCTCACCAAATGTTCCCTGGCACCTCCCCAGCACGCCACACATAACCCAGCGACCCCGCTGGGGGTCCCAGCGGCTCGCCAAACGGTCCCTGGCACATCCCAGCAGTGAGCGTACGGGGTCCCAACACAATTGCAGCCGCAGGGTCCCAGCGGCTTGCCAAATGGTCCCTGGCACCTCCCCAGCGCGCGACGGGGCCAAGCGACCCCACACGGTCCCCATCTGCTCGCCAACTGGTCCCTGGCACCTCACCAGCACGCGCACGGGGCCCAGCGACCCCGTGCGGGGTCCCAGCGGCTCGCCAAATGCTCCCTGGCTCCTACCCAGCACGCGCACAGGGCCCAGCGGCCCCGCGCCTGGTCCCAGCGGCTCATTAAACGGTCCCTGGCACCTCCCCAGCGCGAACAGGGCCCACCGACCCCGTGCAGGGTCCCAGCGGCTAGCCAAACGGTCCCTGGCACCTTCCCAGTGTGCGAACAGGGCCCAGCGACCCTGCACGGGGTCCCAGCGGCTCGCAAAATGGACCCTGGCGCCTCCTCAGTGCACACTCAGGCCTCAGCGTCCCCGCAAGGGGTCCGACCTGCTCATCAAATGGTCCCTGGCTCCTACCCAGCGCGCGCACAGGGCCCAGTGACCCTGCGTGGGGTCCCAGCGGCTCGCCAAATGGTCCCTGACACCTCACCAACACGTGCATAATCCCCACCAACCACGCGTGGTATCCCAGCGACTCGCAAATGGTCCCTGGCACATCCCCAGAGCGCGCATGGGGCCCAGCGACTACGTGCGGAGTCCCAGTGGCTCGCTAAATGGTCCCTGGCCCCTCCCAGCGCCACGGGGCCCCAACAACCCTGTGCAGGGTCCCAGTGGCTCGCCAAATGGTCCCTGGCTCCTACCCAGCGCGCGCACAGGGCCCAGCAACCACACGCGGGCTGCCAGCGGTTCGCAAATTGTCCCTCGCACATCCTGAGTGCGCGCACGGGCCCCAGCGGCTCGCAAACAGTCCCTGGCACATCCCCAGTGCGCACACGGGCCCCAGCGACATCGCGTGGTGTCCCAGCGGCTCGCCAGATGGTCCCTGGCACCACCCCAGCGAGCGCAGGGGCTCCAGCGACCTCGCTCAGGGTCCCAGCAGCTCGCGAAATGGTCACTGGTACCTGCCCAGCGCATGCACTTGGCCAAGCGACCCCGTGGGGTCCCAGCGGCTCGCCAAATGGTCCCTGGTACCTCCCCAGCGCACACACTGGCCCCAGCGACCCCACGAGGGATCCCAGTGGCTCGGCAAATGGTCGCTGGCTCTTACCCAGCCCGCGCAGAGGGCCCAGCAACCACGTGCGGTGTCCCAGTGGCTCGCAAATAGTCTCTGGCACATCCCTAGCGAGCGCATGGGCCCCAGCGAATTCGTGCGGGGTCCCAGCGGCTTGCCAAATGGTCCCTGATACCTCCCCAGCGCACACACTGGCCCCAGCAACCCCACGCGGGATCCCAGTGGCTCGGCAAATGGTCCCTGGCGCCTCCTCAGTGCGCGCTCGGGCCCCAGCGACCCCGCATGGGGTCCCAACTGCTCGTCAAATGGTCCCTGGCACCTCAACAGCACGCGCACGGGCACCAGCGACCCCGTGCAGGGTATCAGCGGCTCTCCAAATGGTCCCTGGCTCCTACCCAGCGCGCGCACAGGGCCCAGTGACCTAGCGCAGGGTCCCAGAGACTCGCCAATTGGTCCCTGGCACCACCCCAGCGAGCGCAGGGGCTCCAGCGACCTCGCTCAGGGTCCCAGCAGCTCGTGAAATGGTCACTGGGACCTGCCCAGCGCATGCACTTGGCCAAGCGACCCCGCGCGGGGTCCCAGCTGCTCGGCAAATGGTCCCTGGCTCTTACCCAGCCCGCGCTCGGGCCCCAGCAACCACGTGCGGTGTCCCAGTGGCTCGGAAATAGTCTCTGGCACATCCCCAGCGAGCGCATGGGCCCCAGCGAATTCGTGCGGGGTCCCAGCGGCTTGCCAAATGGTCCCGGCCCCTCCCTAGCGCACGCACGGGGCCCAGTGACTTCGCGCGGGGTCCCAGCAGCTCGCAAATAGTACCTGGCACATCCCCAGCGCGCGCACTGGCCCCAGCGACTTCGCGCTGGGTCCCAGCGACTTCGCCAAATGCTCCCTGGCTCCTACCCAGCGCACAGCTGGGGCCCAGCAACCACGCATGGTGTCCCAGTGGCTCGCAAATAGTCTCTGGCACATCCCCAGCGAGCGCATGGGCCCCAGCAAATTCGTGTGGGGTCCCAGCGGCTTGCCAAATGGTCCCGGCCCCTCCCTAGCGCACGCACAGGGCCCAGTGACTTAGCGTGGGGTCCCAACGGCTTGCCAAATGGTCCCTGGCCCCTCCCCAGTGCGCGCACGGGGCCCAAAGAACCCCAAGCGGGTCCCAGCGTCACCAAATGGTCCCTGGCACCTCCCCAGCATGCGACAGGGCCCAGCAACCCAGCCATGGTCCCCAACGGCTTGCAAATGGTCCCTGGCACCTCACCAGCACGCCAAGACAGGGCCCCCAATGACCCGTCAGGGGTCCCAGCGGCTCGCCAAATGGTCCCTGGCTCCTACCAAGCGCACGCACAGGGCCCAGCACCCACGCGTGGGGTCATAGTGGCTCGCAAATTGTCCCTGGCACCTCCCCAGCGCGAGCTTACGGCCCAGCAACCACATGCAGGGGCCCAGCAACCACAAAGGGTCCCAGAGGTCAGAAATAATTCCGGGCACATCCCCAGTGTGCAAGGCACAGGCCCAGCGACCCCGCGAGGGGTCCCAGCGGCTCGCCAAATGGTCCCGGGCACCTCCCTAGCGGGCGCACAGGCCCCAGCGACTTTGCGCATGGTCCAAGCATCTTGCCAAACTGTCCCTGGCACCTCCTCAGCGTGTCCAGTGGGGTCAGCGAATGGCCCCTGGCACATCCCCAGCGACCGCACGCTGGGTCCCAGCGCTCACTAAATGATTCCTGGCGACTCGCCCAGCGAGCGACAGGGTCCCAGCGGCCTCGCTTGGTCCCAGCTGCTCGCCAAATGGTCCCTGGCCCTCCCCAGAGCACGCACATGGGCACCAGCGACCACGCCCGTGGTCCCAGTGGCTCGCTAAACGGTCCCTGGCACTTCCCCAGCGCGCGTACGTACACTAGCGACCCCACGCTGGGTCCCAGTGGCTCACTAAACCGTACTTGGCAACTCCCCAGCGCACGCACAGGGCCCAGCTACCCCACCACGGGTCCCAGCGCCTCGCCAAATGGTCCCTGGTACATCCCCAGCGCACGGACTGGGCCCAGCGACCTCACGCGGAGTCCCAGCGGCTCGCCAACTGGTCCCTGGCACCTCACCAGCACGCGCACGGGGCCCAGCGACCCCGTGCGGGGTCCCAGCGGCTCGCCAAATGGTCCCTGGCTCCTACCCAGCGCGCGCACAGGGCCCAGCAACCACGGCGGCGGTGTCCCAGTGGCTCGAAATAGTCTCTGGCACATCCCCAGCGAGCGCATGGGCCCCAGCAAATTCGTCAGGGGGTCCCAGCGGCTTGCCAAATGGTCCCTGCCCTCCCTAGCGCACGCCGACGGGCCCAGTGACTTCGCGTGGGGTCCCAACGGCTTGCCAAATGGTCCCTGGCACCTCCCAGCATCAGCGCACGGGCCCAAAGAACCCTCAGGGTCCCAGCGGCTCACCAAATGGTCCCTGGCACCTCCCCAGCGCCCGAGCCCAACCACCCCGTGCAAGGGGTCCCAGCAACTCGCCAAATGGTCCCTGGTCATACCGGCTCACAAATTGGCCCAGCAACCTCCCAAGCCATTGAGTGTCCCTGGCACCTGGTCCCACCCAGCAACCAGGGGTCCCAGAGGCTCAGAATAATCCCGGCACATCCCTAAACCCTGACAGGCCCAGCGACCCTGCGAGGGGTCCCAGCGGCTCGCCAAATGGTCCCGGGCACCTCCCTAGCGGGCGCACGGGCCCCAGCGACTTTGCGCATGGTCCAAGCATCTTGCCAAACTGTCCCTGGCACCTCCCCAGCGTGCGCACGGGGCCCAGCGACCCAGCGCGCGTACATACACTAGCGACCCCACGCTGGGTCCCAGCGGCTCACTAAACTGTACTTGGCGACTCTCTAGCGAGCGCACGGGTCCCAGCGGCTCCGTGCTTGGTCCCAGCGGCTCGCCAAGTGGTCCCTGGCACCTCCCCAGCACGCACATGGGCCCAGCTACCCCACACGGAGTCCCAGCGGCTCGCCAAATGGTCCCTGGTACATCCCCAGCGCACGGACTGGGCGCAGCGACCTCACGCGGAGTCCCAGCGGCTCGCCAGCTGGTCCCTGGCCTCCCAGCACCAGCCCAGCAACCCGCCCCGCGGGGTCCCAGCAACCCCTGGCTCCTACCCAGGGTCCCAGTGGCTCGCCAAATGCTCCCTGGTCCCTCCTCCCCAGCACGCACAGGGGCCCAGAAACCACCACCGAGGGCTTGCAAATGGTCCTGGCCCTCCCCAGCACGCGATGGTCCCTGGCCCCTGGTCCCAGCGGCTCATTAAATGGTCCCTGGCACCTCCCCAGCCCACGCCGCATGGGGCCCAGCCCTGACCCCCAGCCTGGTCCCAGCGGCTCATTAAATGGTCCCTGGCACCTCCCCAGCGAACAGGGCCCCACCGACCCCTGTGCAGGGTCCCAGCGGCTCTCCAAATGGTCCCTGGCTCCTTCCCAGTGTGTGACAGGGCCCAGCGCCCCCGCAAGGGTCCCAGAGACTCGCCAAATGGTCCCTGGCACCTCCCAATGCCACAGGGCCCACCGACCCCTGCACAGGGTCCCAGCGGCTCCAAATGGTCCCTGGCCCCTCCCAGCACGCATGGGGCCCCAGCGACCCAGCCTGGTCCCAGAGGCTCATTAAAAATGGTCCCTGGCACCTCCCAAGCAGCGCGAACAGGGCCCACCGACCCAGCAGGGTCCCAGCGGCTAGCCAAACGGTCCCTGGCACCTTCCCAGTGTGTGAACAGGGCCCAGCGTCCCCGCAAAGGGGGTCCAACTCTTGGCGTCAAATGGTCCCTGGCACCTCAACAGCACGCGCACGGGCCCCAGCGACCTAGCGCATGGTCCCAGAGACTCGCCAAATGGTCCCTGGCCCCTCCCCAGCGCGCGCACTGGGCCCAAAGAACCCTCACGGGTTCCCAGCGGCTCACCAAATGGTCCCTGGCACCTCCCCAGCGTGCGCACAGGGTCCAGCGACCCCGCGCTGGGTCCCAGCGGCTCACCAAATGGTCCCTGGCACCTCCCCAGTGCGCGCATGGGGCCCAGTGACCGCGCTACATGATTCCTGGCACGTCCCCAGCGCACGCACAGGGCCCAGCGACCCCGCGCAGGGTCCCAGCTGCTCGTCAAATGGTCCCTGGCCCCCCCAGAGCACGCACGGGCCCCAGCGACTTCGTGTGGGGTCCCAGCGGCTCGCCCAATGGTCCCTGGCACATCCCCAGAGCGCGCACAGGGCCCAGCAACCACGTGCGGTGTCCCAGTGGCTCGCAAATAGTCTCTGGCACATCCCCAGCGAGCGCATGGGCCCCAGCAAATTCGTGCGGGGTCCCAGCGGCTTGCAAAATGGTCCCTGGCGCCTCAGTGCCTCCTCAGCTGCCCCTGCAAGGGGTCCGCCACTCAAATGGTCCCTCACCGTCCCGCCAAGGAGCCCAGACCCCTGCAGCTTGTCAAATGGTCCCTGGCACCTCAACAACACGCGCACGGGCCCCAGCGACCCCGTGCCTGGTCCCAGCGGCTCATTAAACGGTCCCTGGCACCTCCCCAGCACGCGAACAGGGCCCACCGACCCCGCGCAGGGTCCCAGCGGCTAGCCAAACGGTCCCTGGCACCTTCCCAGTGTGCGAACAGGGCCCAGCGTCCCCGCAAGGGGTCCGAACTGCGCGTCAAATGGTCCCTGGCACCTCAACAGCACGCGCACGGGCCCCAGCGACCCCGTGCAGGGTCCCAGCGGCTCTCCAAATGGTCCGTGGCTCCTACCCAGCGCGCACAGGGCCCCAGCGACCTAGCGCAGGGTCCCAGAGACTCGCCAAATGGTCCCTGGCCCCTCCCCAGCCCCAAGGGGGCCCAAAGAACCCTCACGGGTTCCCAGCGGCTCACCAAATGGTCCCTGGCACCTCCCCAGCGTGCGCACAGGGTCCAGCGACCCCACGCTGGGTCCCAGCTGCTCGTCAAATGGTCCCTGGCCCCTCCCCAGCGCACGCACGGGCCCCAGCGGCTCGCCCAATGGTCCCTGGCACATCCCCAGTGCGCACGGGCCACAGCAACTTCGTGTGGGGTCCCAGCGGCTCGCCAAATGGTCCCTGGCACATCCCCAGCGTGCGCACGGGCCACAGCGACTTCGTGTGGGGTCCCAGCGGCTCGACAAATGGTCCCTTGCCCATCCCCAGCGTGCGCACGGGGCCCAAAGAACCCGGGAGGGGTCCCAGCGGCTCGCCAAATGGTCCCTGGCGCCTCCCCAGTGCGCGCTCGTGCCCCAGCAACAACGTGTGAGGTCCCAGCGGCTCGCAAATGGTCCCTGGCACATCCCCAGCATGCGCACGAGCCCCAGCGACATTGCGCGGGGTCCCAGCGGCTCGCCAAATGGTCCCTGGCACATCCCCAGTGCGCGCAGGGCCCCAGCGACTTTGCGTTGGGTCCCAGCGGCTCGCAAATGGTTCCTGGCACATCCCCAGCGTCGGGCAGGGGCCCCAGCGAATCACCAAATGGTCCCTAGCACCTCCCAAGCTGTGCCAAGACAGGGCCCTAGCGACCCCTGCTGGGTCCCAGCTGTTCGCCAATTTGTCCCTGGTACCTCCCCAGCGCGCACACGGCCCCAGCTACCAGGCGTGGAGTCCCAGCTGCTACCCAAAAGGTCCCTTGCACCTCCCCAGCGCGCGCACGGGGTCCAAGCAGTTCGCCAAATAGTCCCTGGTACCTCCCCAGCGCATGCACTTGCCCCATGACCCCACATGGGGTCCCAGCGGCTCGCGAAATGGTTCCTGGCACATCCCCAACCCCCGCAGGGGCCCCAGCGACTCACCAAATGGTCCCTGGCACCTCACCAGCACGCGCACGTGCCCCAGCGACCCGTGCATGGTCCCAGCGGCACGCCAAATTGTCCCTGGCACCTCACCAGCGCGTGCACGGGCCCCAGCGACTTCGAGCGTGGTCCCAGCGGCTTGCAAATAGTCTTTGGCACCTCACCAGCGCGCGCACGGTTCCCAGAGACCCCGCGCAGGGGTCCCAGCGGCTCGACAAATGGTCCCTGGCCGCTCCCCCAGCGCACGGGGCCCAAAGAACCCACGACGGGTCCCAGCAGCTCGCCAAATGGTCCCTGGCACCTCCCCAGTGCGCCGCTGGGCCCCAGCGACCCCACACGGGGTCCCAGCTGCTTGTCAAATGGTCCCTGGCACCTCATCAGCACGTGCACGGGCCCAAACGACCCCGTGCGGGGTCCCAGCGGCTCGCCAAATGGTCCCTGGCACCTCCCCAGTGCACGCTCGGACCCAAGCGACCCCGCACGGGGTCCCAGCTGCTTGTCAAATGGTCCCTGGCCCCTCCCCAACGCAATAATGGGCCCCAGCGGCTCGCCAAATGGTCCCTGGCACATCCCCAGCGCGCGCACGGGCCACAGCGACTTCGTGTGGGGTCCCAGCGGCTCGCCAAATGGTCCCTGGCACATCCCCAGCGTGCGCACGGGCCACAGTGACTTCGTGCTGTAACAAACCCAATCCTTAAGCAACGTCCAATAACTAGTATTTTGTGACGGAATTACAAGTAAACTACCCTGAACAATATAAAACTCTCCAAAGTAGTAGGATTGCGCGACAGAACCAAGAAAAATTGCTGGGTAAGGCAGGATTGTTTACAACACATAGAAAATATTAAGAAAATTAAATCAGAAGACAGCACCAGAATTCACATAGCAGATGTTATTGAATATGTGTGGAATATTATACTTGTCAACAGAGGTATCAAACATTTGATGTACATGAGTTTTAATCAGACAGCATTTGGACCATTCACAAATGTTCAGCAGAGACCACATTAATACTAATCATATAGGACAGATCAAGCGTTTAGTAAATGTACAGCCTAACATGCCCATGTTGATTAAAGTGTTTATCACAGAGTCCATCAGGCAGTCCTTATAGAAAAAAATGTCCATGAAACAACCACAAGCAATACTTTAAAAGTCCCAGGCTGTTATATCAGGTCCATATTGAGAATACAGGTTAAGCTAGAACAGTTTAAACACAAAAAAAAAAAAACAACAAAAAAAAAATAAACAAAATGAGACTTCTGTGCGAGGTGCTCGTTAAACCCCGATAAATAAACAAAATGAGACTTCTGTGCGAGGTGCTCGTTAAACCCCGATAAATAAACAAAATGAGACTTCTGTGCGAGGTGCTCGTTAAACCCCGATAAATGCCAAAATGAGACTTCTGTGCAAGGTGCTCGTTAAACCCCGATAAATAAACAAAAATGAGACTTCTGTGCGAGGTTCGTTAAACCCCGATAAATAAACAAAATGAGACTTCTGTTCTGTGCAGGTGCTCGTTAAACCCCGATAAATAAACAAAATGAGACTTCTGTTCTGTGCGAGGTGCTCGTTAAACCCGTGCGGGTAAATAAACAAAATGAGACTTCTGTGCAGGTGCTCGTTAAACCCCGATAAATAAACAAAATGAGACTTCTGTGCGAGGTGCTCGTTAAACCCCATAAATAAACAAAATGAACAAAATAATAATCCCAAACAGAATAAATCAAACAAAACAGATAATCCAGCTTCTATGCGGAAAAAATAAATAAACAAAATGATAATTCCTCCCCATAATCAGGATCTCCCATCCCCAGTTCTTCCTTGGTCCTGTCGAGCTTGGAGTTTCCAACCAGGTAAGGAGACAAAAAGTGATGATTTGGATAATAAATGGATTAGTCACCATTGTTGCTCTTAGGATAAAAAATAAACAATTTGAATGATGTAGATAGTTTCCATTGGGCAGGAGATTAGATAACTGGTTACTTTCCAACTGGAAAATGGCAGATTAGAAAAAATACACTGTTTCTAACAACCAACCGATCATTGCTTCCCGATCTCTCTTTTATAGACAGCAACCTTCTTCAAAAAACCCTGCTCTTTCCTCCAAACACTCTGCATCCACACAAAACCACACCTGAAAAAGAATCACCCCAGAAAAGGAACCACCCCCTTCCCAGGAAGTAATAGCCATATTTAAAGGGCTCCCAATTAAGATACTTAGACAATGATAAATCAAGCTCAATAAGCCCTTTGCCAAGGCAATTAGCAACACCTGACTCTAATTAGAACTTCCATGTGGAAATTTAGGAAAAGATAATTCAGTTAAAACAAGAGAGACCTGTGCAGAGATAAACCCCTTACCAAAAACTGACAGTAAATTGATATAGCTTCACCTAAGTTTTACCTTATGAATCTGAAAGGCCCACTTTAGAAACAAGGACAAAATTACTTATTTAGCAATTTAATAGAGAATTAACTTAACCTGGCAAGGTATTCTGATACTCAATTAAGAGCAGCAGGCAGCAAATTACTTATGCTGCATTCATGTAGCTAGTGCTACAGTGCAGGGTCCCAGCGGCTCGACAAATGGTCCCTTGCCCATCTCCAGCGCGTGCACGGGGCCCAAAGAACCTGGGCGGGGTCCCAGCGGCTCGCCAAATGGTTCCTGGCGCCTCCCCAGTGCGCGCTCGTGCCCCAGCAACCACGCGCGGCGTCCCAGCGGAACGCAAATGGTCCCTGGCACATCCCCAGTGCGTGCACGGGCCCCTGCAACTTCGCGCGGGTTCCCAGCGGCTCGCAAATGGTCCCTGGCCCCTCCCCAGCGTGCGCACGGGGCCCAACGAACCTGTGCGGGTTTCCAGCGGCTCGCCAAATGGTCCCAGGCATCAGCGCCACTGCCAGCGGCTTGCCAAATGGTCCCTGGCCCCTCCCCAGCGTGCGCACGGGGCCAAACGACCCCGCGAGGGTTTCCAGCGGATCTCCAAATGGTCCCTGGCACCTCATCAGCGCGCACACAGGGCCCAGCAACCACGCACGGGCTCCCAGCAGCTCGCAAATTGTCCCTCGCACATCCCCAGCACGCGCACGGGCCCCAGCGACTTTGCGCGGGGTACCAGTGGCTCGCAAATAGTCCCTGGCACATCCCAAGTGTGCATGGGCCCCAGCGACATCATGCGTGGTCCCAGCGGCTTGCCAAATTGTCCCTGGCCCCTACCTAGCACACGCACGGGGCCCAGTGACTTCGCGCGGGTTCCCAGCAGCTGGCCAAATGGTCCCTGGCCCCTCCCCAGCGCGCGCACGGGGCCCAAAGAACCCTCACAGGGTCCCAGCGGCTCACCAAATGGTCCCTGGCACGTCCCCAGCGCACGCTCGGGGCTCAGCGACCCCGCGCGGGGTCCAAGCGGTTCGCGAAATGGTCCCTGGCACCTCACCAGCACGTCTTGTGGCACCAACGACCCCGTGCGGGGTCCCAGCGGCTCTCCAAATGGTCCCTCTCTGCTACCGAGCGCGCGCTCAGGGCCCAGCAACCCCGCACGGGGTCCCAGCGACTCGCAAATGGTCCCTGGCCCCTCCCCAGCTCGCGCATGGGGCCCAGAGACCCCGCGCGGGGTCCCAGTGGCTCGCCAAATGATCCCTGGCATGTCACCAGCACGTGCACAGGCCCCTGTAAGCACGCACGGGGTCCCAGCAGATCACAAATGGTTCCTGGCACATCTCCAGCACGCGCACGGGGCCCAGCGACTTCGCGCGGGGTCCCAGCGGCTAGCCAAATGGTCCCTGGCACATCCCCACGCGCGCACGGGCCCCAGCGATGTCACATGGGGTCCCAGCGGCTCTTCAAATGGTCCCTGGCACATCCTCAGCGCGCGCATGGGGCCCAAAGAACCCTCGCGGGGTCCAAGTGGCTCACCAAATGGTCCCTGGCACATCCCCAGACTGCGCACAGGGCCCAGCGACCCCCTGGCACGGGCCCCAGCGACTTCGCGCAGGGTCCCAGCGGCTGGCCAAATGGTCCCTGGCCCCTCCCAGCCCCCTCAAGGTCGCGGCTCATGGGGCCCAAAAGAACCCTCCAGCGACCCCTGGTCCCAGTGGCTCACCAAATGGTCCCTGGCACATCCCAGACTGCCACAGCGGGGCCCAGCAACCCCAAGCGCCCATGTCCCAGCGGCTCACCAAATGGTCCCTGGCACCTCACCAGCGCGCGCACAGGGCCCAGCAACCACGCACGGGCTCCCAACTGCTCGCAAATTGTCCCTCGCACATCCCCAGCGCGCGCACGGGCCCCAGCGACTTTGCGCGGGGTACCAACTGCTCGCAAATAGTCCTTGGCACATCCCAAGTGCGCCCACGGGCCCCAGCAACATTGCGCGGGTCCCAGCGGCTCACCAAATGGTCCCTGGCACCGCCCCAGTGCGCGCATTGGGTCCAGCGACCGCGCCACATGATTCCTGGCACGTCCCCAGCGCACGCACAGGGCCCAGCGACCCCGCGCAGGGTCCCAGCTGCTCGTCAAATGGTCCCTGGCCCCTCCCCAGCGCATGCACGGGCCCCAGCGACTTCGTGTGGGGTCCCAGCGGCTCGCCAAATGGAACCTGGCACATCCCCAGCGCGCACGGGCCACAGCAACTTCGTGTGGGGTCCCAGCGGCTCGCCAAATGGTCCCTGGCACATCCCCAGCGTGCGCACGGGCCACAGCGACTTCGTGTGGGGTCCCAGCGGCTCGACAAATGGTCCCTTGCCCATCCCCAGCGTGCGCACGGGGCCCAAAGAACCCGGGAGGGGTCCCAGCGGCTCGCCAAATGGTCCCTGACACATCCCCAGTGCGCGCTCATGGCCCAGCAACAACGTGTGCGGCTCGCAAATGGTCCCTGGCACATCCCCAGCATGCGCACGAGCCCCAGCGACTTTGCGTTGGGTCCCAGCGGCTCGCAAGTGGTTCCTGGCACATCCCCAGCGTGCGCAGGGGCCCCAGCGACTCACCAAATGGTCCCTAGCACCTCCCAAGCGCGCGCACAGGTCCTTGCGAACCCACGCGGGGTCGCAGCGGCTCGCCAATTTGTCCCTGGCACCTCCCCAGCGCGCACACGGCCCCAGCTACCAGGTGTGGAGTCCCAGCTGCTACCCAAAAGGTCCCTTGCACCTCCCCAGCAAGGCTGGGCAGCAAGCGATCACGGGGTCCAAGCAGTTCGCCAAATGGTCCCTGGTACCTCCCCAGCGCATGCACTTGCCCCATGACCCCACATGGGGTCCCAGCGGCTCGCAAAATGGTTCCTGGCACATCCCCAGCGCGCGCAGGGGCCCCAGCGACTCAACAAATGGTCCCTGGCACCTCACCAGCACGCGCACTTGCCCCAGCGACCCGTGCATGGTCCCAGCGGCACGCCAAATTGTCCCTGGCACCTCACCAGCGCGTGCACGGGCGCCAGCGACTTCGAGCGTGGTCCCAGCGGCTTGCAAATAGTCTTTGGCACCTCACCAGCGCGCGCACGGTTCCCAGAGATCCCGCGCGGGGTCCCAGCGGCTCGACAAATGGTCCCTGGCCCCTCCCCAGCGCGCACACGGGGCAAAAAGAACCCGCACGGGGTCCCAGCGGCTTGCCAAATGGTCCCTGGCACCTCCCCAGTGCGCGCTCGGGCCCCAGCGACCCCACACGGGGTCCCAGCTGCTTGTCAAATGGTCCCTGGCACCTCATCAGCACGTGCACGGGCCCAAACGACCCCGTGCGGCGTCCCAGCGGCTCGCCAAATGGTCCCTGGCACCTCCCCAGTGCACGCTCGGACCCAAGCGACCCCGCACGGGGTCCCAGCTGCTTGTCAAATGGTCCCTGGCCCCTCCCCAACGCACGAACGGGCCCCAGCGACTGCGTGTGGGGTCCCAGCGGCTCGCCAAATGGTCCCTGGCACATCCCCAGCGTGCGCACAGGCCACAGCGACTTCGTGTGGGGTCCCAGCGGCTCGCCAAATGGTTCCTGGCGCCTCCCCAGTGCGCGCTCGTGCCCCAGCAACAACGTGTGAGGTCCCAGCGGCTCGCAAATGGTCCCTGGCACATCCCCAGCATGCGCACGAGCCCCAGTGACTTCGCGCGGGGTCCCAGCGGCTCGCCAAATGGTCCCTGGCACATCCCCAGCATGCGCAGGGGCCCTAGCGACTTCACACGGTTCCCAGCGGATCGCAAATGGTTCCTGGCACATCCCCAATGTGCGCACGGGCGCCAGAGACTTCGTGCGGGTTCCAAGCGGCTCGCCAAATGGTACTGGGCTCCTCCCCAGTGTGCACACAGGGCCCTGCGACCCCGCGCGGGGTCCCAGCGGCTCGCCGTATGGTCCCTGGCACCTCAACAACATGCGCATGGGGCCCAGCGACCGCACGCCGGGTCCCAGAGGCTCGCCAATTTGTCCCTGGTACCTCCCCAGCGTGCACACGGCCCCAGCTACCAGGCGTGGTGTCCCAGCGGCTACCCAAAAGGTCCCTTGCACCTCCCCAGCGCGTGCACTGGGCAGCGACTTCGCGCGGGGTCCAAGCAGTTCGCCAAATGGTCCCTGGTACCTCCCCAGCGCATGCATTTGGCCCAGCGACCCCACGTGGGTTCCCAGCGGCTCGCGAAATGGTCCCTGGCACATCCCCAGCGCGCGCAGGGGCCCCAGCGACTCGTGCATGGACCCAGCGGCTCGCCAAATTGTCCCTGGCACCTCACCAGCGCGTGCACGGGCCCCAGCGACTTCGAGCGTGGTCCCAGCGGCTTGCAAATAGTGTTTGGCACCTCACCAGCGACCGCACGGGGCCCAGAGACCCCGCGCGGGGTCCCAGCGGCTCGACAAATGGTCCCTGGCCCCTCCCCAGCGCATGCACGGGCCCAAACGACCCCGTGCGGGGTCCCAGCGGCTCGCCAAATGGTCCCTGGCACCTTCCCAGTGCGCGCTTGGACCCCAGCCCCAGCCAGCTGCTTGTCAAATGGTCCCTGGCACCTCATCAGCACGTGCACGGGCCCAAACGACCCCGTGCGGGGTCCCAGCGGCTCGCCAAATGGTCCCTGGCACCTTCCCAGTGCGCGCTTGGACCCCAGCGACCCCGCACGGGGTCCCAGCTGCTTGTCAAATGGTCCCTAGCACCTCATCAGCACGTGCACGGGCCCAAACGACCCCGTGCGGGGTCCCAGCGGCTCGCCAAATGGTCCCTGGCTCCTACCGAGCGCGTGCACAGCGCCCAGCAACCACGCGCATGTTCCCAGCGGCTCGCAAATGGTCCCTGACCCCTCCACAGCGCACTCACGGGCCCCAGCGACTTCGTGTGGGCTCCCAGCGGCTCGCCAAATGGTCCCTGGCACATCCCCAGCGCGCGCACGGGCCACAGCGACTTTGTGTGGGGTCCCAGCAACTCGACAAATGGCCCCTTGCCCATCCCCAGCGCCTTTTGCAGGGGCCCAAAGAACCCGCGGGCGGGGCCCAAGAACCGCATGCATCGGCTCAAACGGGGTCCCAGCGGCTCAAAATGGTCCCTGGCACCTCCCCAACCCTTACGGGTCCCAGCTGCTGTCAAATGGTCCCTGGGGTCCGGGGTCCCAGCTGCTCACCAAATGGTCCCTGGCACCTCACCAGCACGGTCCCAGCGCACACCAAAAGCGACCCCAAATGGGTCCCAGCGGTAGCCTCCGCGTGCACAGCATGCGCCGATTTCCCCGCCGCAACCACCCCTCCACAGGGTCAGGACCACCAAATTGTCCCTGGCACCTCACCAGCAACTCGACAAATGGCCCCAGCGACCCGCGCCCAAGCCCTTGGCGGGTCCCAGTCCCTGGCACCTCACCAGCAAATAGACCCGGCGGGGTCCCAGCGGCTTCGCAAATGGTCCCAGGCACCTCACCAGCGCCGCTGGACCCAGCAACCCAGCGGCTCGACAAATGGTCCCTGGCCCCTCCCAGCGCGCACACGGCAACAGCGACCCACACGGTCCCAGCTGCTTGTCAAATGGTCCCCTGGCACCTCATCAGCACGCAGCAAATCGGCCCAAACGACCCGTCGCGGGGTCCCAGCGGCTCGACAAATGGTCCCTGGCACCTCCCCAGCACGGGTCCCAGCGGCCGCCAAATGGTCCCTGGCTCCTACCGAACGTGCGCCAAAACGCCCACATGGTCCCAGCAACCACGCCTGGTCCCTGGGTCCCAGCGGCCCAGCGCTGAACGGTCCCTGGCACCTCTCCCTGGGCAAAGCAACCACACGGGCCCAACAACCCTGCGCGGATTCCCAGCGGCTTGCCAAATGGTCCCTGACACATCCCCAGCGTGCTCGGGCCCCAGCAACAACGTGTGGGGTCCCAGCAGCTCGCAAATGGTCCCTGGCACATCCCCAGCGTGCGCACGAGCCCCAGCGACTTCGCGCGGGGTCCCAGCGGCTCGCCAAATGGCCCCTGGGACATCCCAGTGGTGCGCAGGGCCCCAGCGACTTTCAGTTGGGTCCCAGCGGCTCTTAAATGGTTTCTGGCACCTCCCCAGCGTGCGCAGGGGCCCCAGCGACTATACACGGGTTCCCAGCGGCTGCCAAATGGTCCCTATTCATCCCCAATGTGCGCACGGGCCCAGAACCCCCATTCCGGTTCTTTGGCTCGCCAAAATGGTCCCAGGCACCTCATCCAGTCGCGGACTGGGCCCAAGCGACCCGACGCGGGGTCCCAGAGGCTCGCCAAATGGTCCCTGGCACCTCCCCAGCGGCGCACAGCACTAAAAAATGGCCGGGTCCCAGTGGCTCGCCAAATGGTCCCTGGTACCTCCCAAATGGTCCCTTTGGCTCCTCGCTGGGTCAAAGCAGTTTACTCCCCTGGTACGTCTAGCGCGGGGGCCCCAGCCCCAACGTGGGGTCCTAGCGGCTTGCGAAATGGTTCCTCAACATCCCAACGCGCCGCGACGGGCCCCAGCAACGACCGGCGTGGTCCCCAGCACGCCAAATTGTCCCTGGCACCTCACCAGCGCGTGCACGGGCCCCAGCGACTTCGAGCGTGGTCCCAGCGGCTTGCCAAATGATCCCTGGCACCTCTGCAGCACGCACACGGGCCCCAGAGACCCCGCGTCAGGTCCGAGCAGCTTGCCAAATGGTCCCTGGCAACTCCCCAGCGATCACACGGACCCTAGCGACCTCGCACAGGGTCCCAGCGGCTCGCCAAATGGTCCCCGGCACCTCCCCAGTGCGCGCTCGGGCCCCAGCGACCCCACACGGGGTCCCAGCTGCTTGTCAAATGGTCCCTTGCACCTCATCAGCTCGTGCACGGGCCCAAAGAACCCGCACGGGGTCCCAGCGGCTCGCCAAATGGTCCCTGGCACCTCCCAGTGCACGCCGATCCTGCCAGCGACCCCCGCCGCGGGGTCCCACCTGCTTGTCAAATTGTCCCTGGCCCCTCCCCAACGCACGAACGGGCCCCAGCGACTGCGTGTGGGGTCCCAGCGGCTCGCCAAATGGTCCCTGGCACATCCCCAGCGTGCGCACAGGCCACAGCGACTTCATGTGGGGTCCCAGCGGCTCGACAAATGGTCCCTTGCCCATCCCCAGCGCGCGCACGGGGCCCAAAGAACCCGGGCAGGGTCCCAGCGGTTCGACAAATGGTTCCTGGCGCCTCCCCAGTGCGCGCTCGTGCCCCAGCAACAACGTGTGAGGTCCCAGTGGCTCACAAATGGTCCCTGGCACATCCCCAGCATGTGCACGAGCCCCAGTGACTTCGCGCGGGGTCCCAGCGGCTCGCCAAATGGTCCCTGGCACATCCCCAGTGCGCGCAGGGCCCCAGCGACTTTGCGTTGGGTCCCAGCGGCTCGCAAATGGTTCCTGGCACATCTCCAGCGTGCGCAGGGGCCCCAGCGACTTCACACGGGTTCCCAGCGGCTCGCAAATGGTTCCTGGCACATCCCCAATGTGCGCACGGGCGCCAGAGACTTCGTGCGGGTTCCAAGCAGTTCGACAAATGGTCCCTGGCCCCTCCTCAGCGCGAGCACGGGGCCCAGCGACCGCACGCCGGGTCCCAGAGGCTCGCCAATTTGTCCCTGGTACCTCCCCAGCGCGCACACGGCCCCAGCTACCAGGCGTGGTGTCCCCAGCTGCTACCCAAAGGTCCCTTGCACCTCCCCAGCGCGCGCACTGGGCAGCGACCGCACGCCGGGTCCCAGAGGCTCGCCAAATGGTCCCTGGCACCTCCCAAGCGTCGCCGCAGGCCCCAAGATCCCGGGGTCCCAACCCCGGTTCGACAATTTGTCCCTGGTACCTCCCCGCGCACACGGCCCCAGCTACCAGGCGTGAGGTCCCAGTGGCTACCAAAAGGTCCCTTGCACCTCCCCTAAATGCCAAGAGCCCCAGCGACTTCGCTGGGTCCAAGCAGTTCGCCAAATGGTTCCTGGTACCTCCCAGCGCATGCATTTGGCCCAGGGACCCCATCGGGGTCCCAGCTTCCTCGCAAATGGTTCCTGGCACATCCCCAGCAAGAGGGGCTCAGCTTCACCGTGCATGGACCCAGCGCTCGCCAAATTGTCCCTGGCACCTCACCAGCGCGTGCACGGGCCCAGCGACTTCGAGCGTGGTCCCAGCGGCTTGCAAATGGTGTTTGGCACCCCACCAGCAGTACGGGCCCAGAGACCCGGGGGTCCCAGCTGCTCGACAAATGGTCCCTGGCCCTCCCAAGCGCGCACAAGCCCAAACGACCCGCGGGGGTCCCAGCAGCTCGCCAAATGGTCCCTGGCACCTTCCCAGTGCGCGCTTGGACCCCAGCGACCCCGCACGGGGTCCCAGCTGCTTGTCAAATGGTCCCTGGCACCTCATCAGCACCCAGCGGGCCCAAAGCGACCCGTGCCAAATGGTCCCAGCTGCCTCGCCAAATGGTCCCTGGCACCTTCCCAGTGCGGCGAGGACCCCAGTGACCCCGCTGGGGTCCCAACTGGTCCCAAATGGTCCCTAGCACCTCATCAGCACGTGCAGGCCCAAACGACCCGCGGCGGGGTCCCAGCGGCTTCGCCAAATGGTCCCTGGCTCCCTCCGGTGCGCGTGCACAGCCCCAGCAACCACGGTTCCCAGCGGCTCGCAAATGGTCCCTGACCCTCCACAGCGCACCACAGGGCCCCAGCGACTTCGTCGTGGTCCCAGCGGCTTCGCCAAATGGTCCCTGGCACCTCCCCAGCGGCGCAAAGGGCGCCAGCGACTTTGCAGCAGGGTCCCAGCAACTCGCCAAATGGTCCCTGCCCCTCCCAAGCGCGCGCGGGGCCCAAAGACCCCGTGCGGGGTCCCAGCGGTTTGCCAAATGGTCCCTGGCCACGCAACAGCCCAGCGCCCCCACGGGGTCCCAGCTGCTCGACCGCTGGTCCCTGGGTCCCAGCAGGGTCCCAGCGGCACAAAATGGTCCCCGGCCCGCCCCATCCCAGGCACGCACAGGGCCCAGCAACCACGCCAGCGGGGTCCCAGCGGCTCACCAAATGGTCCCTGGCACCTCCCAGCGCACACGTGCCCCAGCGACCAGGCATGGTCCCAGCTGCCTCAAAATTGTCCCTGGCACCTCACCAGCTGCGGGGCCCCAGCGACTTCGTAAACGTGGTCCCAGCTCCCAAATGGTCTTTGGCACCTCACCAGCGGCCCGACGGTTCCCAGAGACCACGGGGACCCAGCGGCTCGGCAAATGGTCCCTGGCCCCTCCCCAGCGTGTGCGCGAGGGCAACAGCGCATGGGTCCCAGCTGCTTGTCAAATGGTCCCCTGGCACCTCATCAGCACGTGCAGGGCCCAAACGACCCCGTGTGGGGTCCCAGCTGCTCGCCAAATGGTCCCTGGCACCTCACAAGCGGCACGCCAAATGGTCCCTGGTTACCCAACGACCCGCGCAGGGCCCAGCAACCCAGCTGGGTCCCAGCGGGTCCCTGGCACCTCCCCAGTGCGCCAAGACAGGGCCCAACAACCTACACGCCGGGTTCCCAGCGGCTTGCCAAATGGTCCCTGACACATCCCCAGCGCACGGGCCCCAGCAACAACGGAAGGGTCCCAGCAGCTCGCAAATGGTCCCTGGCACATCCCCAATCAACAGCCCCAGCGACCCTCCAGAGGTCCCAGCTGCTTGCCAAATGGTCCCAGACATCAACAGGCCAAATGGGCCCAGCGACTTTATGTCCCAGTCCCTGCAAATGGTCCTGGCATCCCAAGCCACCCAGCGACCCACACACAGGGTCCCAGCTGCTCGGCCAATTTGGTCCCTGGCAGCATCCCCAATGTGCGCACGGGCCCAGCTACCAGGCGGTGGCGCCTGGTCCCTGGTACCAAGGTCCTCGCCTGCCAAGACAGGGCCCAGCGACCCCGCGGGTCCCAGCTGCTCGTGGTCCCTGGCACTCCCCAGCACGCACAGGGCCCAGCGTCCCACACGGGTCCCAGAGGCTCAAATGGTCCCTGGTCCCTGGCACATCCCCAGCGACTTTGCTGGGGTCCAGCAGACGTCAAATGGTCCCAAGTACCTCCCCAGCGCTGCACATGGCCCAGGGACCCCACGGGGTCCCAGCGGTCGCCAAATGGTTCCTGGCACCTCAACAGCACGCCAAGACGGGCCCCAGCAACCATGTGTGGTCCCAGCGGCTACGCCAAATGGTCCCTGGCACCTCACCAGCGGCGTGCACGGGCTGGCGACCCGAGCGTGGTCCCAGTGGTTGCAAATGATCCCGGCACCTCTGCAGCACGGGCCCAAGACGGGCCCCAGAGACCCCGCAAAATGGTCCCAGAGGCTCCCAATGGTCCCTGGCAACTCCCAGCTGATCACATGGTCCCTGGCACCTCAACAGGGTCCCAGCGCCCGCCAAATGGTCCCCGCACCTCCCAGTGCACACGCCCCAGCAGCACACGGGTCCCAGCTGCTTGTCAAATGGTCCCTTGCACCTCCCCAGCATCGACAGGTGCCCCAGCCCAAAAAACGAGACGGGTCCCAGCCCCGCTCGCCAAATGGTCCCTGGCACCTCCCAGTGCACGCCGACCCAGCGACCCCGCAGTCGGGTCCCACCTGCTGTCTAAATTGTCCCTGGCCCCTCCCCAATGCCTCACGAACAGGTCCCAGCGACCATGTGTGGGGTCCCAGCCCAGCTCGCCAAATGGTCCCTGGCACATCCCCAGCGTGCGCACGGGCCCAGCGACTTCATGCGGGGTCCCAGCGGCTCGACAAATGGTCCCTGGCACCTCCCCAGCACGCCAGGCCCAAAAGAACCCGGCAGGGTCCCAGCGGCTCGACAAATGGTCCCTGGCACCTCCCCAGTGCCTTTGCGTGCCCAAGCAACCACGCGTGGGGTCCCAGCGGCTCACAAATGGTCCCTGGCACATCCCCAGCATGTGCACAGCCCCAGTGACCCGTGTGCACGGGTCCCAGCTGCTCGCCAAATGGTTCCTGGCATCATCAGCGCGCGCAGGGCTCCCAGCGACTTTAAGGGGTCCCAGCGGCTCGCAAAATGGTTCCTGGCACCTCACCAGCATTTGATGCACAGGCCCCAGCAACTTCACAACGGTTCCCAGTGGCTCGCAAATGGTTCCTGGCACCCCCAATGTAATACTAATCCAGGAGACTTTGCCTGGGTTCCCAAGCAGCTCGTCAAATGGTCCCTGGCAATCCCCAGCCCGAGAGCACGGGCCCAAAGAACCCACGAGGGTCCCAGGAGGCTCGCCAAATGGTCCCTGGTGCCTCCCAGCGCGTGCTCGTGCCCCAGCTACCCGATCGGGGTCCCAGTTGCTCGTCAAATGGTCCCTGGCACCTCCCAGCACAGCGCAAAACCCCAAAAACCCGCGGGGGGTCCCAGACTCGCCAAATGGTCCCTGGCTCCTCCCCAGCCTTCGGCACAGGGCCCAGCAACCCCGCTAAAATCCCAACGGTTTGACAAATTGTCCCTGGCCTCCCAAACCCCACGGGCCCCAGCGACTTTGTGGAGTCCCAGCGGCTCCCCAAAAGGTCCCTTGCTCCTCCCAGTGCGTTAAACCCCGGGCCCAAAAGACCTTGGTGCTGGGTCCCAGCGGCTCGCCAAATGGTCCCTGGTACCTCCCCAGCAGCGCGACTGGGCCCAGGGACCCCACGACGGGTCCCAGCGGCTCGCCAAATGGTCCCTGGCACATCCCCAGCACGCAGCATGGGCCCAAACCCGCCAGCGGTCCCAGCGCTCGCCAAATGGTCCCTGGCACCACCCAGCGCGCAAGACGGGGCCCAAAAACCCCGCCCGGGGTCCCAGCGGCTTGCAAAATGGTCCCTGGCACCCCCAGTGCACGCCGACGGGCCCCAGCGACCCTTCTGTGCGGGGTCCCAGCGACTCATTAAATGGTCCCTGGCTCCTCCCCAGCGCGCACAGGGCCCCAAAAACCCGGAGACTGTCCCAGCGGCTCGCGAAATGGTCCCTGGCACCTCAAAGTGCGCCGCACGGGTCCCAGCGACTTTGACAGGGTCCCAGCTGCCAAATGGTCCCTGGCAATCCCAAATCAGCACGGCACCCACCAGCAATACGCAAAATGGTCCCTAATCCCAAACTTGCCGGGACCCTGGGGCCCATCCACCGTTGCTGCGGCGACCTCCCAGCGGCCGCTGAAATGGTCCCTGGCACCTCCCCAGCGTGTCGTGCAGGGCCCAACAACCCCATGCGGGGTCCCAAAGCGACTCGCCAAATGGTCCCTGGCACCTCATCAGCACGCATCAGGATAAAACAACCACGCATGGGGTCCCAGAGGTTTCCATTGGGCGGTCCCTGGCAATCCCCAGTGCGCATACGGGCCCCAGCGAACCCACGCCGGGTTCCCAGCGGCACGCAAATGGTCCTGGCAAACCCCCAGTCGCCCCTTCCAGAGACTCCCCGCGGGGTCCCAGCGGCACTTCAATGGTCCCTGGCTCATCCTCACCACAGGGACCAGGGTCCCAGCTGGGTCCCAGCTCCTTCGTCAAATGGTCCCTGGCTCACTCCCAGGCACCTCAACAGCACGCCAATTAGGGCCCAGCGACCCCTAAAATGGTCCCAGCTCCCATGGCTCGCCAAATGGTCCCTGGCACGCCCCAAATGGTCCCTGGGCCCCCAGTCTCTACCTGTGGGGCCCCAGCGGCTCGCAAAATGGTCCCTGGCATCCCAGCCAGTCCACGGGCCCAGCTACCAGGCGCGGGTCCCAGCGGCTCGCCAAAAGGTCCCTGGCACATCCCAGTGCACACTCTGCCCAGCAACCTTTGGGTCCCAGCGGCTCGCCAAATGGTCCCTGGCATCTCCCAGCGCATGCATTTTGGCCCAGCAACCATGTGGGGGTCCCAGCGGCTTGCAAATGGTCCCTGGCCCTCCCCACGCCGCCACGCGCCCCAGCGACCAGCGGTGGTCCCAGCGGCTCATTAAATTGTCCCTGGCACCTCACCAGCACGGCCGGGCCCCAGCGACCACTGCGGTCCCAGCGGCTTGCAAATGGTCCTGGCACCTCACCAGCGCGCACGGTCCCAGCAACCGCTGGGTCCCAGCGTCGAACACTGTAAATGGTCCCTGGCACCTCAACAGCACGCCAACGCAGGGCCCAGCGACTTCACGCCGGGTCCCAGAGGCTCTCCAAATGGTCCCTGGCACCAGCCAGCGCTGGGGCCCCAGCGACCTGTGCGCGGGTCCCAGCGGCTTGCCAAATGGTCCTGGCACCTCCCAGCGCTGGCGACAGGGCCCAGAGACCCAGCGGGGTCCCAGCGGCTCACCAAATGGTCCCTGGCGCCTCCCCAGCGTCGCACGGCCCCAGCGACCCCGCAGGGTCCCAGCTGCTCGTCAAATGGTCCCTGGCACCTCACCAGCACGGGTCCCAACGGCACGCCCAATGGTCCCTGGTCCCTGGCACATCCCCAGACATGGCCCAGCGACCACGCTGCCGGGTCCCAGCGGCTCACAAATGGTTCCTGGCACATCCCCAGCATGCGCAGGGGCCCCAGCGACTTCACACGGGTTCCCAGCGGCTCGCAAATGGTCCCTGGCACATCCCCAATGTCTTGGGGTCCCAGCGGGTTCGCCGGGTTTCAAGCCAAAATGGTCCCGGAGGGTTGACCCACGCTCCCAGCAGCTCGTCATGGTCCCTGGCACCTCCCAGCACGCCGCAAGGGCCCAGCAACCACGTGTGAGGTCCCAGCTGCTCGCAAATGGTCCCCGGCACATCCCATGCGCACGGGCACAGCGACATTGCGCGAGGGTCCCAGCGGCTCGCAAAACGGTCCCTGGCACATCCCCAGTGCCTTGATCACCCCATCGACTTCGCGTTGGGTCCCAGAGGCTCGCAAATGGTTCCTGGCACTCCCAGCGCCAAGCCCACAGGGGGCTCAGTGATCCCGCCGCTGGGTACCAGCGGCTCGCCAATTTGTCCCTGGTACCCCCCGCGCCGCACACGGGCCCAGCAACCACGCAGGGGGTCCCAGCGGCTCGCAAATGGTCCCTGGCACATCCCTCAGCGTCCGTGACGGGCCCCAGCCATCAAGACGGGTCCCAGCGTCGCAAATGGTTCCTGGCATCCTCAGCGCCGGCCCCAGCGGGTTCCCAGCGGCTCCACATGGTCCCTTGGCCCCTCCACAGCGCGTACAGAGCCCAGAGACCACCCTGGGTCCCAGCTTGCCAAATTGTCCCTGGCACATCCCAGTGCCTTTCAGTCCCAGCGACCCGCTGCGGGTTTCCAGCGGCTTGTCAAATGGTCCCTGGCCCCACCCCAGCCCAGCGAGCACGTGGCCCAGCGACTACGCCGCGGAGTCCCAGCAGCTCGCCGTATGGTCCTGAGCCCCAACAGCACGCGTGCCACTGGCAGCAACCCAGCGGTCCCAGAGGCTCGCCAATTTGTCCCTGGTACCTCCCCAGCGCGCACACGGCCCCAGCTACCAGGCGTGGAGTCCCAGCGGCTACCCAAAAGGTCCCTGGCACCTCCCCAGCACGCGGGCCCCAGCAGCGACAACGCCCCCAGTTGCTTGTCAAATGGTCCCTGGCACCTCCCCAGCACGCCCCAGCATTTCGCGTTCCCAGCGACCATAAATGGTCCCAGCGGCTCGCCAAATTGTCTCTGGTACCTCCAGCGCGTGCCACGCCCCAGCGACTTTTGAGCGTGGTCCCAGCGGCTTGCCAAATAGTCTTCGGCACCTCACCAGCGCGCGGGGGTTCCCAGAGACCCCGCCGGGTTCCCAGCAGCACGCAAATGGTCCCTGGCCTCTCAATGTGCGCACAGGCCCAAAGAACCAGCGAGGGGTACCAGCGCTCACCAAATGGTCCCTGGCACCTCCCCAGTGTGCGCCGACCCAGCGACGCACATCGGTCCCAGCTGCTTGTCAAATGGTCCCTGGCATCTCATCAGCATGTGCAGGCTCAAACGACCTGCGGGGTCCCAGCGGCTCGCCAAATGGTCCCCGGCTCCTCCTGCGTGCACAGGCCCAGCAATCCCGCACGGGGTCCCAGTGGCTCGCAAATTTTCCCTGGCCCTCCTCAACCGCACAACGGCCCCAGCTACCAGGTGGAGTCCCAGCGGCTCGACAAATGGTCCGTTGACAATCCCAGTCAGCCCGAGACCCAAAAAAAAAGGCTGGCCTGGTCACAGCCCGGCTTGCCGTCTCGTCCCTGGTGCCCCTACCCAGTCGCGTGCTGCGTGCTAGCGACCTGCTTCTGAGGGTCCCAGCTGCTCGTCAAATGGTCCCTGGCACCTCACCAGCACGCAGTATGGCCCAAACCGACCCCATGCGGGGTCCCAAAGCGACTCCAAATGGTCCCTGGTTTTACCCAAAGACAGGGCCCAGCAACCACTTGGCTGGGTCCCAACGGCTCGCAAATGGTCCCTGGCCCTCCCAGTGCCGCACGGGCCCAGCGACAGATGGGGTCCCAGCTGACTTCGTAAATGGTACCTGGCTCCTCCCAGTCTTGATCGGCCCAACAACCCAGCGGGGTCCCAGCGGTTCGCCAAATGGTCCCTGACATCCCAGCAGCGGCAGGCCAGAGACTTCGCGGGGTCCAAGCGGCTAAGCAAATGGTACCCTGGCTCCCCCCAAGCGCACATCGGTCCCAAAGAACCATACGTGGGGTCCCAGCGACCGCCAAATGGTCCTTGGTCCTACAAGCGCTGACAGGGCGCAGCAACCACGCTTGAGGTCCCAGCGCCAAATGGTACCTGGCTCCTCCCCAGTGCGCGCATGGGGCCCAGCAACGCTGGCTCCCAGCGCTATAAATGGTCCCTGGCATCAACAGCAGCGCCGCAGCCCCACAGACTTTCTTGGGGGTCCCCAGTGGCTCGCGAATAATCCCTGGCACATCCCTTAGTGCACACACGGGCCCCAATCCGAGAGACGGGTCCCAGCGGCTTGTTAAATGGTCCCTGGTCCCTCCCCTAGCACACGCCCAGACTTCGGGGCCCAGCGGCGAAATGGTCCCTTCCCCTCCCAGCGGGGGCCCAAGAACCCTGCGGTGTCCCAGCGAAATGGTCCCTGGCACACACTCCCAGCACGCGCACAGGGCCCTTAACCCAGCGCTGGGTCGGCGGCTTGGGTCCCTCACCTGCTATCGGGCAATGGCCCCTGGGTCCCTGCTTATCGCAATGGTCCCTGCACGGGCCACAGCTACGACACGCAGGGTCCCAGCGGTTGCAAATGGTCCCTGGCACAACCCCAGCTACGATGTGCCCCAGCGATTTGTGCGCATCCCAGCGGCTTGCCAAATGGTCCTGGCACATCTCAGTGAGCGCACAGGCGCCAGAAACTTCGTAAGGGGTCCATGGGCTCGCCAATGGTACCTGGCTCCTCCTCAGGAGTGCATCGGGCCCAGCGGCTCAAGACGGGGTCCAAGGCAGTCAGCTGCATGGTCCCTGGCACCAACAGCACGCCCAAGACGGGCCCCAGCAACTACCCTGTGGAGTCCCAGCTGCTCAACGGGTCCCTGGCATCCCCAGCATGCGCACGGGCCCCAGCGACTTCGCTGCAGGTCCCAGCGGCTCGCCAAATGGTCCCTGGCACATCCCCAGTGCGCCGCAGGGGCCCCAGCGCCACTTCACATGGGTTCCCAGCGGCTCGCCAAATGGTCCTAGCATCCCCAATGTCGCAGCGGTCCCAGCGAGTTCAGCGGGTTCCAGCGGCTGTCAAATGAACCCTGGCCTCAGCGGCGCCGCGTGGCCCAGCGACCCAGCGGAGTCTCAGCAACTTCGCCGTATGGTCCCTGGCACCTCAGCAGCATCGCGCCAGACCCCAGCAACCGAGTGTGGACCCAGCGGCCACCAAATGGTCCTGGCACATCCCCTAAGCGGCCGCCGCAGACAATAGCGACTTAGCGCGGGGTCCCAACAGCTCGCAAATGATCCCTGGCACATCCCTAGCATCGCATTACAAGGCAACTAGCAACCGTGCGGGTCAACGGCTATGCAGCGGTCCCTGGCACATCCTCAATTACAGGCCCCCCCGCTCACGACCAGCAGCGAGTGCGGAAGGCTTTCGCCAAAATGGTCCCTGGCACATCCCTAGCGTCGCCGCGGAAATGCGACCAGCGCCAGTGTCCCAGCGGCTAGC